>OY744517.1:226623530-226943530 GCA_963556195.1 Sepiola atlantica
GAAAACGAATGAAACATCTCTGGGACATTGCTAGTGACCCACATACAACGGAACAAAGGATAGCAGATCAAGCAAGACAGATCCTCAAGCGAGGATGGTTCTCGGAGATGGAACTGACGGAAATCAGACAGAAGGCTAATGGCGAAACGGAGCAAGAAACACCACCAAAGGAGAGACCACAGGAAGAGGACAGGCAAAACATACACACTGAAACTGAAGAGATTGAAGACTACGGAATCACAGAACCAGGGGAGATAGAAGACTGCGGAACCACAGAACCTGCTGAGATAGAACTCAACGAAAAAGAAGCAAGTGAAGTGGAGAACATAAGACGGTACATGTTAGAAAACAAAACAAAACTCCCATCTCTCAGGAATGAAGTAGCGAAGAAGTTACAAGCAGAAACAGAAAGAGTAAACAGACTCCTCACACACATCCCAACAGAAACTATTACAGACCTAAACAACCTGATATATGCAGGGGCAAAATCGGTAAGTATGAAACTAAGAAACGAAGAGAATGGACAAAAGAGAGGACCGACAAAACCTGGATGGGAAATCAGACTGGAAATCCAGATCACCAAACTTCGGAAAGAAGCTAAAACCGTGAACAGAAGGAAGGAGGACATGAAACGATTAAGAAGCAAAAATCAGAAACGCAAGGAAAAACTAAATGAGAAACATGAAGAAATAAAACAAAGGATAGCAGCAATAGAAGGAAGACTGAGACGATACAGGTACAAATCAGAACAGAGCAAACAGAACAGGACCTTTGAAAACAATGAAAGCCAGTTTTACAAAAACGTAAATGGAGAAAAAACAACGACAGAGCAACCGAACCCAACAGAAACAAAACAATTCTGGAGCAAGATATGGGAAGAACCAAAAAAGCACAACAAGAATGCCCAATGGTTGAAAAACATGAAAGATGAACTGCAAGAAATCGAAGAAGGAACCGAAACAGAAATCAACAAAGAAACGATCAAGAAAACCCTAAGAAAAATGGCAAACTGGAGAGCACCAGGCCATGATGGAATACATGCATACTGGTTTAAAAAATTCACGACCCTGCATGAAAGAATAGCGCAGAAACTGAGCGGATGTATCCGCAAAACAGACATACCAGAATGGATGACGGAAGGAAGAACAACACTAATACAAAAAGACCCCAAAAAGGGAACGACCCCCAGCAACTACAGACCGATAACATGTCTACCAATAATGTGGAAAATTCTCACAGCACAACTGAGAGAACAAATCTACCAATCCCTGGACAAACGTGGACTGCTCCCCGAGGAACAAAAAGGATGCCGGAAAGGACAAAGAGGTGCACATGATCTACTATACATTGATCAAAAGACTCTGAAGGAGGTGAAGAGCAGACAAAAGAACATAACCATGGCATGGATTGACTACAAGAAAGCCTACGACAGAATCCCCCAAACATGGATAATTGAATGCTTAAAAATATACAAGATACCAGACAGGATTATTAATCTCATCCAGAAAGCAATGGAAACATGGAGACTAAAACTGACAGCCGGAGGACAATACCTGTCTGAGATAAAAATACAGAGAGGCATTTTTCAAGGAGACTCTCTATCACCACTACTGTTTATAATAGCCATGATGCCACTCAACTACATACTCAGAAAGTGTGATGCCGGATACAGGTTTACTGATACAGAACAAAGAATAAACCACATGATGTACATGGATGACCTTAAACTGTTTGCAAAAAACAAAACAGAACTGGAAAAGCTGATAAACACAACCAGAATATTCAGCCAGGATATCCAAATGGAGTTTGGAATAGAAAAATGTGCACTGCTAGAGATCAAAAGAGGAAAACTGGAAAAGACAGAAGGTATAGAACTCCCCAACCAAGAGGAGATGAGGGCGCTAGGAGAACAAGATAGTTACAAATACCTGGGAGTTCTGGAAGCAGACACAATCAAATATACAGAAATGAAAGAGAAGATTGGAAAAGAATATCTACGAAGAACAAGGAAACTCTTAGAAACTAAACTATATAGCAGAAATCTAGTAAAAGGGATAAACACATGGGCTGTATCACTAATAAGATACTCTGGACCATTCATAAGCTGGACCAAAGAAGAACTCAGGCACCTTGACCAAAGAACTAGAAAACTAATGACTATGCACAATGCACTGCACCCAAAAGACGACACGGACAGACTCTACGTGAAAAGAAATGAAGGAGGTAGAGGACTGGTAAGTATAGAAGACTGTGTGGAAGACACCAAAAAAGAGCTGGAGAAATATGTAACCCAGAACACGGAAAGACTGATCACCACAGCAAGAGACACCAGCCCAACAAACAACCCCGGAAGCACTGAACCCAGAAACAAAAAGACAAGAAAGGAAAAGTGGGAAGAAAAACAACTACATGGACGCTTTATAAGACTGACAAGCGATGAAGCCAATGAAAACAGCTGGGCATGGTTAAGAAAAGGAAACCTGAACAGAGAAACGGAATCTCTGCTGACGGCCGCACAGAACAATGCGATTAGGACAAACTTTATTAAAGCAAAGATAGATAAAACCCAGGAAAACAGCAAATGCAGATTGTGTGGACAAAGAGACGAAACGATAAATCATATAATAAGTGAATGCAGCAAGCTAGCACAAAGGGAATACAAGAACAGACATGACAGCATGGGGAAAGAAGTACACCGGGAAATGTGCAAACAACTGAATTTCGAATATGCAAGAAAACGGTACAAACACAAACCAGAAACTGTACTAGAAAACGAAAAACACAAAATCATATGGGATATGAATGTACAAACAGACAAACCCATAACAGCAAGGAGACCGGATATGATAATAATCAACAAGAAAGAAAAATCCTGCAAAATCGTGGACTTTGCCGTTCCAGCAGACCACAGAGTGAAGATCAAAGAGACGGAAAAGAGAAGCAAATATACTGAACTTGCCAGAGAATTGAAAGGAATATGGAACATGAAGAAAGTCAGTATAACACCAATAATCATAGGAGCACTAGGAACAGTCCCCAAAAACATGGAGAAAAGACTAGGAGAAATAGGAATCAAAGGGATAACTGAGACAATACAAAGGACAGTAATGATCAAAACAGCTACAATCCTGAGAAATGTCCTCGAATGCGGAAACCAACCCACATAAGCAACGAATGGAGAACAAACACATGGAAGCACAAAACAACAGAACCGGGGAAAATACAACCGAACGAGAGAGGCGCAAGCATAGGCTGACGCCACGAAAATTATAGACAGAGGGTCGAGGAGGGAAAGCGCAAAACCAGACCTCCACTGGAAGAGCGCGGACAGCTCTGGGACCTTGGGAAGGCTTGTTGCCACTCGGGCCCCAGAGGAGACCAATGGCCATTATCAGCGAGAAATCGTTGGTAGGTGGCTGTTGCGATTACCGCAAGATCATCAGCGGTGATGAACGAAAAGAGGTGGAGCATACTGGAGGCCTGAGGAGACTTGTTGTCACTCAGACTCCAGGGAATACCACAGGTTGTCGGCAGTGGGTGACCACTGACGATGACCAGTGTGATAACTCCTAGTGAGTAAATAATAATAATAATAATAATAATAATAATAATAATAATAATAATAATAATAATACTACTACTACTAATAATAATAATAATAATAATAATAATAATAATAATAATAATAATAATAATAATAATAATAATAATAATAATAATAATAATAAACCGGGGAAAATACAACCGCACGAGAAAGGCGCAAGCATAGGCTGATGATAATAATAATAATAATAATAATAATAATAATAATAATAATAATAATAATAATAATAATAATAATAATACTAATAATAATAATAATAATAATAATAATAATAATAATAATAATAATAATACTAATAATAATAATAATAATAATAATAATACTAATAATAATAATAATAATAATAATAATAATAATAATAATAATAATAATACTAATAATAATAATAATACTAATAATAATAATAATAATAATATTAATAATAATAATAATAATAATACTAATACTAATAATAATAATAATAATAATAATAATAATACTAATAATACTAATAATAATAATAATAATAATAATAATAATAATAATAATAATAATAATAATAGGTGAAGAACTACAAAAAGACGAACAATAATTATAACAACAACAACAACAATTTCAACCGAACTACTTCGTCTGACTGCATACCTTTACGTGACACCAAATTTTAATGCAGGGCTTTCCTCTGTAATCGACCGAAAGTTCAAGGTCAAACTCAAATAAGATATACAGTTTTAATTGTAGCAAGTCTTAATGACAAAAGAATCAATATGTTAATAATAATAATAATAATAATAATAATAATAATGATAATAATAATAATAAACTGTTAACTTTTTATTACTATTAAGATGTACGTAGTTTATCTAAATTATAATCACATTTTAGTTGACCATGGCCGGTATTTTAACCAAGTTTGGTGACGATTGGTAATGCGATGTGGACACTAGGCTGTAGACCCCTAAAAACACAGTCCATAAAGAACAAATAAACTCGATCGAAAACGGCATCTCTTTGTCAGAGGTTAAAGCACGAATATGTTTTAAAGCAATTGACGTACATATTGTCATGTAGAGAATATAATTAATAGAAGAAAAATAAATAGCCGGCCAGCCATTTGCAGTGTGCGCACGCGCTTTTCATCTACTTGGTAAGTTCTGTCTTCATCTGAGTCAGGTTAGGGTGAATTAACGTTAGGCTCAATGGCATGATTAAGATTAGAGTCAAGGTCTCCATGTGGAGGTCAATTAAACTATAATTTATCACCGTAAAAATGCAGAATAAATACCACATTGGAAATCATCGCGTAATAGTGTACAGCTATATGTGTAAGTTTATGTGGTAGAAGAAATATAAGATAAAATATATTCTATACATGAATGGATTAGATTTTCTTGAATAAATAATAAGACGTTTTCTCCCGCATTGTGTCGGTATTTTGAGATGGGAGTCAGGTAGTAATTCATTGGATGGGGCGGATCTCGTCTGAAAAAATTTTTATAGAAGTTTGTCCGCATCTGAAAAATAGTTGAAATGAAAACAGCGAACATGTGTTTTTTATTGTATGTTTAATCAGTAAAAGCAATTTGCACAACAATATTGGGGCGCAGCAAACTGGAAGATTCTAATGTTAGCAACAATTGAAATGTTTCGCAGCGATTGCACTGGACAATGTTGCCGCACAATCGTTTGCTTCTTAGGTGTATATAGATACACACATGCAATCTTCGTATCCCGACCCGCATACAGAACCGTATACATTATAACACTTATAACCAGGACAGCAATTCATTGGATACGCCTTGCACCCAACAAAAGGTTTTATGCACTGGAAATAGAAAGATTGTCATGGATATTTTAGTATCGATGCAAGATATATATATATATATATATATATATATATATAACACAAATTTTTAACAAATATAAATAACACTCTAAAGCAAATCACGTATCCAAACATAGGTGACACGTGAATTCACATTTATGTAATAGGTGACAACATCAGTTGCATAGAACCGGATTGTTTAGTCCTTCTGAGGTTGAAAACGACGGTACTAATGTTTTACTAATATTCTGTACATGGAAAAAAACAAAAAAAATAAATACACACACACATATATATATGGGGTAAATTTCAGAATTAGTCATGAAAATGAAATGTCGTGTTAGACAACCTGTGCGAAAGATGACAAACGATATATATGGTATGGCTACCTCAATGCACGTTATCAAGAGAGAGACAGTGTCCAGAGACACAAGTGAACCTTGAACTGCCATTTTTAAAAAGCAGTAAGCTAAGGCGTTTGATTCTGCAAATTCGTCAACGCTTTTCGAAAAAGTGGGATACAAAGGAGCGACGTTCTGACGAAAATGAGAATTGATGTTGGTTAATTGTTAATACAATTTGATAGTCGGTGTTGTGTGTTAATTTTTCCATTGTGGGCTTGTCGGATATCAATCGATGTTATGTTTATGTTACATGAACACTTAAAATCCCAGATCAATTAAAAGTGTTTCACAAGAGGCACTCGCCAATTAATTGTGCCCATGCCTCCTAAACCGGAAGCAAATATATCGTCGAACGACGCCAGCGGCGGCAACGCTGACGATGGTGATTATTCTCCAATCCGCCATCTTTAATTTTATTAATGTTCGTGGATCAGGTTGGGAAGGAAAACCACACATATAAGATCACTCTGCTTATTGGCTCTCAAGTTAATAGTATGTTCTTAGAAGCCGGCAACATTAATTCACTCATTTAATACCGATCTAAAAAGAGAATAAACCAAATGACGTCATCCTCCCCATGAATTTCAAGCGACGAATTTGTAAACACAAACAAAATAAATAAATGATATGAAAGATACCTAGCGGTATGTATGCTCGCGATTAAGTGACATCAATATTTTATTCTTATTTGTTTGCACATTTTTAATCTCATACAGGACAATAAGATTTTGCTTGTCAAGCAGATAACTTCTATTATATTCTTCAATAAAAATTAAATTTATTCTTGGGTAGTATTTTTAACTACATTGTAGAAAAGTACTTTATTATATTGCCAATGCCATAGTACAACAATAATATATGACATTTGGCTGAATCAAAACGTCTTCATTGCCTAATAATTTGGTAGTTTCTCTAGCGCTTCTGAATACAAACAAAGTTTAATAATACTAAACAAACAGTGATACTATCTATAACCTTTGCGAGTCCTCTTCAATCATTAATTTTCGCACTGTTTTTCTATGTGTTCATTCTCCTGTAGTCTATTTGTCGATTCTCACCATCCTCTTCTGATTGTTTATTTCAATCCAATCAGAGCATTTCTGAGCGGCAGTTACTTATATCGACATTTCATAATCTTCGCGGGACCAGCTAGTAGTTATTAGAGATGTAGAACGATTGTGGCTTATGTTGAACAACCTCAATTATAAAAGTCAGATTTTCATAAAACGATGTTTTTTGAAATGAAAACAACGTCCCTTTAAAAAACAGCGTCCCTTTTGCTAAAATATCAGCTGATATTTTAGATGCATAATCGTTATTGTAATAATTAATTGAGAGTAACCTTCTTTATTTATGATTACTTCCATTTAGAGAACCTTTCTGTAAATAGTTACTCGACGAACACACATACCAGTATTCTAACTAGCAAAATAAACCTAACTAAATTCAAGTCACATACTAAAGCTGACTCAAATCTAAGTCACAGAATGAAGCTGACTACAATCAAAGTCGGACAATAAAGCTGATTAACATCAAAGTCGCACAATCAAGCTGACTCAAATTCAAATTGCAGAATGAAGAGACTCGAATCTAACTAGCAGAATAGAACTGACTCAAATCAAAATTGCAGACTAAAGCTGACTCAAATTTAATTCACAGAATAAGCCTGACTAAAATGTAAGTGACGAAATAAAGCAGACTCAAATCCAAGTCGCAGATTAAAGCTGACTAAAACCCAAGTCGGAGATTACAGCTGACTCAAATCCAAGTCGCATAATGAAGCTGACTCAAAACGAATCTTGTGCGTCTGTATTATTCCAGTTGTTTCCATTATTTGAAGTCGGGTCAACATCTGTTCTTTTATCTTGATTTTGTTTGAAAAAAAAGCTTGTCAGTTGATGTAAGAAAATCAGAAAGTCTATAGAATTAAAATATATATTAATTCAACATTTATGAACCAAACAAATATGCCATACTATAACAGTAAATCTAAATTTTCGGCCACGCTGATGAGCCGTAGTAACGGCTAAATTTCTGTCTGTCGATAACTATTTTATCAATATAAAAATAAACAAGATATATATATATATATATATATATATATATATATATATATATATATATTAACATTTCCAAAAAACAGTTTTTAGTAGAACGTTTAATTTGTAGAACACATTACACGGATACTACTTTCTTATAGACTACGACATGGTCATCTACAAATCAAACGTCAACAAATACTATATATATATATATATATATATATATATATATATATATATTATTACGACACGGGATTTAGCTATTTGTGATATTTTCTTAGTAGGAAGAGATATTAACGAGAGTAACAGTTATAATTACATCTATTTCAGCCTTATACGCATGTTGCTTATATAGCTAAAACGCAGCCGTGTAGTATAATTAGCATAAATACATTTTCATTACTTACTATATATATAAATATATATATATATTAAAATAAACATAGTTAGAGTATCCGACAATTGTTTCAAAACCTCCTCGGCTCCTCCTCAGGGATATACTGATGAGCAAAAATTTGATCCGCCAATACACAATTGTGATTGTGTATTGGCGGATCTAATCTTGGCTCATCAGTATATCCCTAGGGAGGAGCCCGGGACTTTCTGAAACAATTGTCAGATATACGGTAAGTCATACAAGGGAAGTTGCATAGAGAATTGCGAAATAAGTGCGATATATATATGACTCTTTTCAGCTGTTGGACATTACTCAGAACGGGATATTGCTCGCTATCTACAATTTTCGACTGAAGTGGCCATCCTCAGCCCTGTCTCGTTACATGGCATATGCACTTCACTGCGACATTGCAGAATTTGCTTTTCATTTAATTTAGTGTGAGATTAGCGGTGTTAATTCTGTCAACCACTCTCCATAAAGAAATAATTCCAAATTTTCTCTAAATATTATGATTTTCACAATATCTACGTAGATGCCTGGTAAATTTTTTATGCATCTGACAAGCATGAATCGAATATATGCACAGCTTTTTCTGGGAGTTGAATTTCTCCGTGACGAACAAACCGCAGTTTTTCCGCGATTGTTAAGTTTAAATTCCACTGATGTTCTTAGTTTCCGTTTAGTGCTTGATTTACATTGTATCAAGAGTTACAGCTTCCGTATTTACATTTCCAATATTTAGTTCTAGGCTATATTAAATATAACAAAGTTGTATTTTTCAGGACATTTCATTTAGAAGATGACCCCAACATAACGTCCCTGTTGATTTATCCGTGTTACTAGCGTTCATGGGAACGTTAATTCGAACGGTTGGCATGGCGTTATTTATTTGGACAAGTTGTCAGTTTTAGTTTTATGTTGACGTCCGACTATTGTCTAAATGTGTCTGTCAAGTGTTTATAATGAAGATCAGATTGTGCTGGCGTGTATTCAATTGGAGAGCAAAGGTCATAGGGGTGTGATAGTCGATGTAAATTAAGTCAGGGTCAAAGTTACATAGAGAATGACAAACTACATTTGCTTTTACCCGCAACGCGAAAGTTAACAATGTAAAACTTGTGCCCCTTTTCTAGTCACCCCAAACTGAGACAACCTAATTGTAATGAGGATAAGCGAGAAATCACATAGCTTGTAAAACAAACATCTAAAACTTACATGCCGGCATGAAATGTATTCAACAAATAAATCATCTATTCTACAATAAAAGGTCTACGGATGGTGTTTTTAGATAATCTAAAATGAAGATAATGATGACTTTTATATGGAAAAAAAATCACTCACGCTATCGTATAATTTTGTAGTTGTTTAGCAACATATCTAGATAAATAGTTATTGCGAACACTGGCGGAACATAATGTTCGCCTTATGTTCCTACAAAGTGTACACTATTAATAGATCTACTAATATAATGAAATAATAACTGAATCTGCAAACGATAGAATAATTGATGTAACATAATCGATACTCAAATCTATATTATTTCGATTGTTACCGATCTCTTGGTCCTGTTTAGGTTTCTTTCGCTTTCTTCGTTGAAGTAAGGACGCATTCTGTTCATCATTGGTGAAGCGAACACATTCTCCAGTAAAATGAACGTAGAAACGAGCAGCCACACGGAACAGTTCATAGCTGGAAGATAAAGGAAGAAGAGATGACATATATAACAGAAATTCTGAAAGTTATGTTTTTTGTTCTTCATTAGAAAATGTCCGATGCAAATATTTAGTAAAAAGCGATAGACGTGAATTCAACTGTCTTGGGATTCAGGCTTGGTCTTCATTCCTACATTCGTTGGGTAACAGCATGAACCCACTATTTGATCCATGTAAACGTAACTATATTTATTTTGTTTCGTCATAAAATGAACGAAATAGCTTGATATGCCGTAAAACAGGCAAGCCAGAATCATCTACCTGGGAATGAGTCGGTCGCACGCATTTTGTTACCTCATCCAAGGAGGTTATGCTTGCGGTCGAATTCATACATCCGTTGCAAAAACGTATGAACTTACAACTTGACCCCACTTAACTTCGCTATTTTTATTCGATCAAAATATTCGTCATGGTCTAACTTAGAACTGATTTAATTTCGTGAAATGTAGGTTTAAAGTAAATGTCAAAGTCACCGAAAGTAAAAGTCACAAAATTACCGATTTATTTAAAACTATATTCAACTGAAAACTATTTATACGTTACGAAACTGTTATCGGGTAAGTTTTTCTACCTATTTCAGGAATAAATGGACTTACCCAGACACAATAAATACAGCAATATCTAAGCGTCATTGGATAGCAAATTGTGGTAGTTATGTCCCCAGGTTCATGACGTTTACTTCTGTGACACACTTCTCTTAATACAGTTATGTTGATTGTACTATTATGTTTGTCTTTATTATTACCGGCCTGCAATGTCACAACGCTGGCGACATAAGTAGTGCCAGATGATTTCAAGATTTACATTGCCACAATACTGGCGGCTGGATTCGGGCACTACATCTCACAACACTAACGTTGAGAATTTATTCGAACATCATCCAAACTGATGTCACATACACTGGAAGCAAGGATTCGAAATCTACGTTCCACAAACCTGGAGACAAGGTGTTTGAATTTATTCAGTCCTACATTTTTCCTTTAGAACGATTTGAATCGACTCAAAACACGAAAATAAACCAGACGTGAGTTGAATGAAAACATCAGCAACGAAAACTGAGGTGTGTGTCTAAAATTGGAATTGTTAAAATTTGTGAAGGAAAAGGACATTCGAGTTATTTGCTTAACAAGAAAGAAAGAAACTAAAGTATTGAATTTTAACAAGCAAAGTGTTTTTCTAAAAAAAAATCTCTATCGTTACTAAAAAGTATTAAAACGTTTTGTAATGACGAATTAATTTTTACACGAATATTTTGAAAATGCAATCGCGTCGGAAAAAAGGAAGATGATTTTTAAATGTCTGCTGATTTTTGTTACTTCTCGTTTGTCAAGAACAAAGTACGAACCTACTTTTCTCTTTTTCACTAAGTTGTTTCAAACTTGTACGAAAGAAAAAAAATATATATATATATATATATGTATGTATAAGCTGAACTCGGCGTTACCCGAGTGAAAAATAAAAGGGTAGATAAATATTGTTAAAATCCGAGATAACGCAAATAGGTGACATCGGACAATATTTACCCACCCTCCTGAGTTGAAATAAAATGGAAATTGTTACAGTTTAGATGATTATTTTCTTTCACCGACCCATTATTGAAATTATTACTTGTTTCGTGCCGGGATGCATCTATTCTCTCGTCCGTAATTGAAAGTAAATTCTTGCAGAATGTGTTAATGTTTATTTATGTTGCTGGATTTTAGACAACAGTTAGATCTTACGTTTTCTCTTACTCTTACTTCGTAGGAAGTTAAATGTGACTCAAAGTTAACCATGTGTAACAGATGTACATGTTAATTTAAGCACGTAAGATAAATATATATTGTCTAATAATTAAAAAAAAATCTAATTATATTTTATTTGAATTGCGCACATTAAGGTGTTGATTAATTACTATGTTAGTAACGTAATGCCGAGGGAACGCTAACATGTCACATTATCAGTACGATTTTTAGCGACGTCGAAATGTGTTCCTTTTAACAGGCGCAGCTCATGTAAAGAAATCTTATTCGTCATGAATAAAATATACTTACAAAAGTCGACGGATTCTAATTTAAATCGTATTTAAGCAGGAAAAAGTTCGTATATTTGTAATGTTTATTGGGTGCTATAATGAAAACATGTTTTTTTTAGAGAATGTTGCCAAAAAATGTATGTATATATATATATATATATATATATATATGTATATATATATACATAGAGAGAGAAAGGAGGTAGATAGAGTGAGAGAGTGACAGAGAATAGAAAAAGAACGCCTTATGTGAATACTCCCTGCTCCACAAATAAAAAAGAAGAATACTTACCGTGGAAAAGAAAACACGTAGAGTAATTGATATTACGTGATTCCATGGAATTGGTATTAACAATTGGATGTTGTTGAAATTTACACTGCAGTTCGTTTTACTCGGTAAGTATTTGGAAACCTTAAATTTTTGAAATTGTCTAAGTGTTTAAGTAAAAAGAATAACATTATACATGAATCAAACGAATATTATCAGGGAAAGTCTACGGTCGATTCGGTAAAGACGTGGTCGCCGCCATTTTAAATCACATGACAATATACCGAATTATGTTTGTTAAATGTATTCCGTAGAAACCGGAATGAGTATACCTTCATACGTAATAGGTAGAAATAACGTAATCCGATATTCTAAAAAATCAGCGGAATTAGAAATGTGTACGTAGTGTATTGTATCATGTAGTAAATTAATAGAAGGCGAATAGTAAATAATAAGGGTCACGTTTTTAAATAGTTGTGTTTATTAGTTCTCGTTGTTGATGGAAAGTGTTACAGTAGTAAAGTTATTGGGAGAAAGGGTTTACCTACCACCTTATGCAGTATGTTTTTGAGTCAAAGATGGTGAGCTTCACGTAATTTTAGTGTAAGCGCGAGAAAATAAACTACAAATTTACTATAACATTGTATAATCATAATATAATGGTGAGTTTAGTAGCCAATAATGAATGTTGTTATTCTCCTATTTGTGACCAAAGTATAGCGTAAATATCTCAACTTCATATATATATATATATATATATATATATATATATATATATATATATATATATACATGGTAAGTCACATATAGTGAGTGACCATAGATCATGGAGGATTTTCAAAACGTAAATTTGGAGCTATTTAAGCATCATCAAAATAAACAATTATGGTTACAGGCTGATCAAGCGTATTACCGAAATAAAACTAGAAAAAAAGATAAGAGTGACAGAGATAACAGCTCGCACAAAATAACAGATACAAAAGCAAAATATTTAAATTATTAAATAGTCGGCAAAGCAGTACATACGAAAGTGCGTTTTCTCAGAGAAGAATGTTGACTTTTATTGTTGTGTGAATTACATACCACTTAATGTGAACACTCTGTGAACTCTTCTTGATACAAACTCCGTAACCAGTAGAAATAGGCTATGCTGACATGAGTAAAAGAAAAATCATTGAATATCCATCTGTTAAAGATAGTTCCGATCAGTAAATATATATCTAAATGTAAATCTTCAGCGTAATCAAAACAACTTAAAAACGTAAAGTTAAGTGAACCACGTCAATGTAGCTCGGAGTTAACTCAGATGAAGATCTTGCTACGATTGTAAATGGTGTATGACACATCTGTCAATGTTCTTTTTACTTCGAAATTTGAAAACTCAGTCTCAATTATTTCAAGTAATACATTAACGAAGATAGCTTAAGGGAATAATTGTGAATCTTTGTTAACATTATAATATTATTAGGATTTAATGGTTGTTACAAATGTGCCCCACTATTTTAAGATGGAGCAATAATTATTTTATAAAGAACGTTGTACTTACTTCGGAATTTGTGCATCTTAATTGAATTGTTTGGTCTGATTGAAATTCTTGACTTGTGTCCGTACAGTAGATTCGACGCAATGGTTTGATAATTTCTAAGACCGTTCTTTCTTTTATACTATCAATTCCGCGGTGGGGGCAGTTGTTGTTTCAAAGAAAACGGTGAAAAAAGTAAAATATGTCTTGCTTTGTTTAGCTCCACCCACTTTTATTATGCCAACAAAACAAAATGTCCGCCTTCTCTTCCATCTTCTTGCACGACGACTAAACTGCTCACCATACATTTGCTTTTTTATCTTTTCATTTTTACAGCGTTTTCTTTCCTCATTTAATTCTTTTTTCAATAAAAGTTTATGCAACCACAAGAATCGGTACAACTTTGAACAAAGCAACAGAAAAAAATCAAAATGTGATGTGGTGTGATGCAATTATTCTCACGTACATCTATCGCGTCTTTTACATTAAAATGACAAAAATTACACACACATCTTTTCTTTATATAAATATGTGTAGAATCATATGTAATTAGTAATAATTGCTGTGAGTTTAAGAGTAGCGATTTCCGGTTGTTTTGTCTACCAATACTATTGATTTATACGGAATTAATAATTATTAAAAACTCATGGCTCATTCCAGATGAAATACTATGAACAGCGGTTGTAAAGATAACAACAATTTGTTAGGTGAGAGAGAGAAGATATAGGTGAAATGTTTAAATACTGGCTTGTTGAGGGTTGTCTGTTTCTAAAGGCGATATAAATGTCTTATATAATCGGAGAGTGTTGCCGAAAAACATCACCATCATAAATGAATAGAACATACATTTACTCTAATAAATCAAGAGAAAATGACTTTATTCAAAACATTTTTGTAATAAATGAATAGAACATGACTTTATTCGGCAGGGTTAAACATTGCCGTAATAAATCTAGAGAATAGGAATCTATATAATAGGGTCACAACATTTTTGTAATAAATGAATAGAACATAACTTAATGCAACAGTAATGAAGTTAAAAGAACCTTAATTTAATCAACAAGTTTGGCATGTCCGCGCAAAGAGGCGATTCGAATTGACAGAGGTCTCGCAGATGTTTTTATCTGCAGTAAGAATGATGATGTACTGTTATTTGCAGGTAACACATTCTTTTCTGTACTTTGTCAGTGACGAAAATCTAATTCTAGACTGAGGCAATTTTTATGTTTATTCCAATTTAGAAAGCCTGTATTTTGAGAACTAGATTCTCCCCACATAAGAAACCTCCCTTGTGTCTAACTTTTCCCTAGAGGGAAATAATAGTAACATCAAAAGGTAAGATAATTCTATGGAACACACATAATTCGCACTCGGCACGCCATAGTCACCATTCAATTTTTGTATCAATTCGTCACAGCCAGCTGTCGTCCTTTCGTAATGAAATCTTTCTTGTAAAATGAATAATTGACATCATTTGTCAATCAATCATCATCAATAACGCGATGCGAATGCTTACATCTTACGTGCTGTTATTACAAAACATCTATGATGATTTTCTTTACTTGCTAGGAATCACTTACATGTTGCATATTCTTAACATTTATAACGAACTAGCAAGGTTATCCGATGTTGCCTGGAGCCATTCAAATAATAGACTAGGATGAAAAGTGGTTGTAACCTATTTCTATGAAAACTTCTACCTCTCTACGTCTCGTTTTCCTTCTCTCTATCTTTCGAATATTCGCGATTATTGAGCCCTTTGTCATAAGGTATACAGCGTAGTTGATGTGATACTGTAATATTTATATTATAGTTTTAGGCCAACGCCGAGTACCTTTTCTTTTATACAATATTATAAAAATACACTATGAAGTTATTTCCCCAACTTTACGAGGTGTATAAACACACATGCTCTATCAAAGGTATTGGAAACTTTTGCGATCAGAGCTACCATTTAAAATATAATCATAAGCAACGCGACGTTCAAACACAATTGCTCTATGTAGGATATTGAGAACAGTTTGATTAATATCTACTACTTTCAAATTGTAATATCATATTAGGAATGCTATTGCTCCCAGGAAACGGCGTATACCTTTTCATGTACACAACACTTTAACAAAACACAGTGGGCATACACATGTATATACGCTTGTTTTATATTATTCTTTTTGAGCATTTTGCCATTAGATATACAACTTACGAAATTAAATACTGTATCATTACTATGATTTCTCCCGAGCAATGTCGAGTACATTTTCTTGTATACACCATAAAAAGCACATTCAATGTTTTTTTTCTTTCTGGCAATGCTGCGTTCGGACACAACAGCTCTATCTTAGATACTGAGCAGTTTCTGATTCACATATACCACTGAAATGAATGAAACAATTCGTTGAAAAATGAATTAAAAATATATTTATAAAATTAATTAAAAATATGAATTCATAAAATTAATGCAGAACGAATAAGGAAAATTTATATGAAAACTAATGAGAAATGAAAGAAAAACATGAATAAAAATGAATGAAAAATAAATGAAGAAAATCATTGTAGAAAATGAAGGAATAATATGAATGAAAATTATAAGTGCATAGCTGATGTAGTTTCCTGACTTTGTGACGTTAGCATATGCACGCACAGAATTACGACTTTCCTATGTATAATAGATATTTGACAGGTACCTACCCATCAATACACTTTTAATTATAAACATGTATCTTACGTGGTTTCGCACTCAATATGTTGTTCTGGATTTAAGACGGCGATACATACACAGTGAGAATTACAACTTTTAATATTTAATAGATAATTGGCGGCTGCACACACACACACATATATATATATATATATATATATATATATATATATATATATATATATATATATCAGAGTTTAGGTTTAACCTTAAACGTGTGCTTTATGTAGTTTTTGATCGAGTATTCTATTTTGTTTCTGAATGTATCAAATGTAATAGTGTAATCTTACTTATATTTTACCGGGTAACATCGAATTGGTTGTCTGCTATATAACACTATAACACAGTTAAGTAATTAAACCCGAGTTACTCGTCTACTAGACGACACTATTACAAAACACAGTGGAGTAATTTCACCTGAGAAACGCAGCGTTTAAGGACGCCTGCTTTGTTTTTCATATTTAATACTTTTAATTAAGGTATAGCATTGAAGTACTTGAATTATTATGTTACTGCTGTCGGACAACATTCATTATTTTGTCTAGCATACAAATCTGTAGGCAAACACACTTTCAAACCAACTTGTTCTGTTTAGTATATTAAGCACTTTGGATTAACTGGTAAAAGTTAACAAATGTATGAAGCTATCAATCTATGGGTTTTTCTCTATTTTACTCTCACCGTTTTCTTCCTCCCTCAACTCCACTGTATTTTCTACTCCGCCATGCTTTTTTCCGTTCTTGCTTTAATGTACTGAAAGTAATAATAATATAACATATTGAACTGAACTTTTAGTTTAAAGGTAATTGCTCCAGAGCAACACGGAGTTTCTGTTGTCCCCTTACTTTAAAATATAATGCAATTTTAATTTGTTTTTATCTATTCCTGGACAAGTTCGAATATCTTATCACTCACTTACCTTAATTATTAGAAGAAATGTATTGTCGGGCAATGTAGAGTTTATGATTTTCCCCTTCTCCATCAAACACATACCACATAAGAAATGTAATGCTGGATTATTAGATACACTTGCTCTATATAGTTTATTAGTACCTACATATATACAACTTACCGAGTCTTACAGTGTATTATTATACACACCGGTTCTATACCGAATATTGATATATTCCTGTTCAGCATATACCACTACCAAAGTAAGGTAACATGGATTGGAACAAATACATTGAAGACATTCCCAAGGCTGCTGCAAAGAAGGTTGACTCCCTCTACCGTGCTAGTAAACTCCTCACACCTGACATCATCCTGTACCTCTACAAAGCCACAATCCACCCATGTATGGAGCATTGTTGTCACATCTGGGCTGGTGCATCATATACTAGTCTCTCCCTTTTTGTACAAGGTCCAAAAAAGAGTTGCCAACCTAATAAGCCCCTCACTGTCAACCAAGATCCAGTCCCTGTTCTATCGCCGCAATATACCATCCTTATGATTGTTCTACAAATACTTCAATGGATTATACTCCGATGAATTGTCTACCCTAGTGCCCCCTCGACGTAAATTCACTAGACTAACTCAACAATCAACTAAATCTCATTCATTCACTGTGGAGGTCCCCAGATGCCGAAGAGCCTTCTACTCAAATAGCTTCTTTCCTCGTGCTGCTGCTCTCTGGAACTCCCTCCCTGCTCCCTGTTTCCCCAAAAGTATTGACATGCAGAAATTTTAAACTAATGTAAACAGACATCTCGCTGCGCAGACCCAAATTTAGGTTGACCCCCTCCCCACCTTCTCCCAATTTCCTTTTTTTCTCAGTAGCCCCTTACGTCTACAGTGGTTCTCTGCCTTGTTGGGGATGAACTATGTTAAAAAAAATGTATTCTTTCACACGCCTACCTATCCTTAACATTCCGCTTTAGTTTATATCCCTCACTTAGTGTAATATTATATTATTAAAACCCCCTGCTGAATTTAGGTTTGGGGAAGTGATTTGATTCTACATCTACTACTAACTAAGTCTAATACTGTAGTTTAGCACTCACATGCTCTATCTAGAGTATTGAACACATTCATATTCAGCATCAACCCCGTTCCAAGTGTTCTACTTTATATTTACATAGAACTGTTCTATCTAGGGTATTGTGCACTATTACATTACGCATTTAAAACTTGTCAAGTGGCATACGGTATTAGTAATTTAATGCTCCCAGGCAACACCAATTTTATTGCCTGGTATCAGAAAACTATAACAAACCACGTTGATCTTATGGCTTCTGCGACACATGGCGTTTAGACACACCTGCTATATCAAGGATATTAAGCAGCTTTGGCTTTATATATACTACTTACCAAATGTAATACTGTAATCGTGCATTCATTACTCGTTGGCAATATCGAGTTTATCGTCTACTTGTTATACTACCTAACCCATACGGACTACTTGTACTCTTCCACATAAATCCTTCTCAGTTTTTTTCACACCAGCCATTCAGTCTTCATCCAACATCACTTACCTAGAGGCTTTGGCTGATCAATACCAGTCGAGGATTCGTGCTCGACAATAAGCTGGGCAGAAACTAGGCTACTTCCGTGGCCTTTGGTCCTGGGTAGTCATAGAAGGTAACCCCTCTTAGGCCTTGCCTCCTCTCTTTAGGTGGAGTACTTTTATAGCTTACTGCCTGATGCGCCCTGATCGGGGAAATCCGACGGGGCTGTCCGGATAATTTTTATAGGCCAGATTGCACATCCTTCAATGCTGCTATTTTATTCTAACCAACCTTCCGGCCTTGTGCCACATATCCTTGCAGTAATAAGGAATTAAATACTAGGAGACACCCCAGTCTATATTAGCAGTCGAGACTGACGTACAACCACTCTTGCTCTCTGTCGTATAAAGCTTTTTTCAATATACTTGTTTTTTCGAGAGTCAGAGTTCGTGTTTTCTTCTCAGACCCTTTACAGGCCCACAATAACCGCTGACAGGGTAAAGTAATGGATCTTGGAGAACTTTAAAATGGATGTCACAACTGGTGAGGAAGTATATTGAGGGTTTTGTTTTTTAAATTACGCAATGAAATACGATTATTTGATTTCTATTCTGGTATTATGTAAATTTTTAACAAGACGAACATACATTATATTTTCTTTGTACTCTAAAAATAATAGCTGCCGCCAAAAATATCACCCAAATATTTTTCTGTTTACTAAGGTCTACAGTTACGTAAAAAGCGTACTTATGAGAAAAGGGATTTGCTGGTCGAAGAGAAAACCGTTGTATACCTTTTTTTTAACAACAAAGATTTCGTTTATCGGCGTAAAATAACAGAAAGAATTCTAACAGCCCCATTCGATGAATACACATTTTAAACATGGAATATCTTAAAACAACTATGGCAGAACTCTTAAAGTTAAAAATGCAACAACAACTAGACCAAATAAAGAAACTGAAGAAAAACAACTAAACAATTAAGATAGATTTCAAAAGCTTCTACTGGAACAAAAATCCGACGAAAAACTACTAGAACATAAAAACTTCTGAAACAATATAAAACGAAGCCGACGAAAAACGAAGAAAGATTCCTGAAAAAACAACAGAAATTGATTAGAAAGACTATGTATTTATGCAAGCAATATCGCATAGGAGTCAAACAACTGAGATCGAATATGGTTTCCTCAAAATGCCGTTTGGGATGCCATTGACCATTTCATTTATTCCTTAGAAGAGGATACACATTTAATTCATATTCAGAAGGTATGAACATCTATACAAAATAGATTGCGAAAATTCGGCAGACTCTAAAAAATGGTCGCACACTGCTCGCAAACAAGGGACCACCGAACATACAAAACCCGTATACTTTATTTTGCCCCGAAAAACAAGCAACATGATGTTATGAAACTGTACATCTTTTAACATAATTATTTAGCCCAAAGACTTATCTATAACACAAACCGTAGGAAGTGTTTAATTTGGTCAAAAAGATGTTTTGGACACCGCAACGTCTGCGTCAATCATTAATACACATTGTGGCAATTTAAAATTAGCTGAACTAAGCGCAGATAACTTTAAATGTCTCATTTTCGTGCAAAAACGAGTATTGGATAAACACGCATACATCAGACGTAGGTTTCTAAACAAATAGGAAACGAAGCTAAATTTTACATTACAGAAATTAGCTGAAGACTGCAAGAGATGTGTAAGTGTTCAACAAGATTCTTAAGATATTGAAGAGTCGAGCATTTTGCACATAAGAAAGATACATGAGAAATCATAATTCTACTTTCCTTGAAAACAATTACAAAACAAAAAGAGGGATGATGTACCGTCTAGTCATGTTTCCGTATAGGATACATCAAGTAGGTTATGGAATGACCATACTATTGTAAAATATAACATGTAATAATGTCGGACGCAATACTTTACATGGCAAAACAAATAGAGGAAATAACCCCGGGTTAAACAAATGAACCAACAGGTACATGTAAAAATAGACACAGGTGAACATCTGGAATAAAAATGTAAAATTACAATTATATTCTTGTTCAGACGTGTAGCTAATTCATATGCATACATAGAAAAGATTGGATAAACAATCCATGATAAGAAGCAACACACGACTAGAACGGTTACTGGTGTAAACTTTAATTACTGACATTATTTTAAAGAGAACTACCAAATAAGTTTAAATGTTCGTATAAAGGCATATAAAGATATAATACCCCCGCTGAAAATAACTAACACCAAACTGAATGTAAGTAAATACATTTTTGGATAACCAGTTGAAGGTTAAAGAAAGTGAACTCATCGTTCTAGAGCTAAGGTGGCAACTCAAAGATGTTTTTGAAGGGATAATACCTGTCAGTTGAACGTCGAAGACATTTTTTTTAAGTTTAAAGATGTGCTCGAAAATCAGAAGTCTATAATTAAAATACTGGAAGATATAAAATATTATTTTCATAAAAACATACAGTTTTCTCATAAGAGACGCCTAAATCAGATTATGAAGCACCTATCGCATAACACCGGGAGCATTCACCAGATACGAGTTATGGTTACCAGATACGATACTTTCAACTTTCAAGCATAGCGTCAATCAAAAAGGAAACGATACTATGACTCCTAGAGGGTTGTGTATCGTATGTTACTTATACGAAATACTCTGATTCTACATAGTACATACTAGGAGCACATGCTTCTCAGTGTTGGAACCGCACTAGTCTCTACTAGCAGTCAAGACGTACTCTTGTTCTCTGTAGCATTATACATTTTTCAATATACTTGTTCTCTCTAGAACGAGAGCAGAGACACACTTTCGATTAACTTACACCACTTACCAAATGTAATCCTATAATATTAGTCTTATAGACCCCAAGTAACGCTATGTCCTGTTGTATGAATTGAAAAAATATAATACAACTCAGTTAAGTTATTTTTCTCCGACAAGGCGTTCCGTAAGCGTGTATTCTCTATCTATGGGATTGAGCTGTTTGCTATAAGATATACATCTTACTTAATGTAATATATTGATATATACTAACAGAAAGAAAATCAAATGAAAATAATGAATGAAAAATAAATGAAAATAATGAGAGAAAATAATGAATAAAAGTAATAAATGAAAATTGTAAATAAATCTTCAATTAAAACTTAATTAAAAATAATCAAAACAAAATGAATGAAATAAATGCATGAAAAAAATATTAAAAAACAAACTAAATGAAAATTTTTTTAAATACAATAAGAGTGTATCTTATGTAATTTCTAAGCGGGTATCTTATGCATTTTTATATTTAGGCAGAGGCACGCACGCACACTGAATTACGACTTTCCGATATATAATAGGTTATTGACAGGTGTCTTTGCATGAGTATGTGTTGACAAATAAGCGTGTATTTCATCTCATTGCTGAGCATGTTTCTGATGCAATTTCTGGCTTTAACACATTGAGACATACATCCAGGTAATTATGATTTTTTTACATAGAAAGATAATGAATACAGGCTTTTGCATCAGTATATGTTGAATAATAAACTTATATCTTAAGCAATTTATGAGTGTATATCTTATGTAGTTTCTGACTTTGACAAATCGACAACTTTTAAAGTTGTTTTAATTATTGCCGAGTAGAAGTGAGTTATTTGACATATGCAATGCAAACTTTAAACATACCTGCTCTATGAAAATACTTGACGCTTAGGATTAAATAATACCACTTACCAAATATAATAATGTATTATAATTTCATTGCTCCCATTACCATCTAGTTTCTTGTGCAGTATGCAACAGTGTAATGACAACATTTTAACACAAATAAATTATTTTTCTTGGGAAACGCAGCATTGATACACACTTGGTTTGTCAAGGATATTCATCAAATGATAAACCACTTACGAAATGTGATACTATAATATTACTATTATTTTTTCGGGCAACGCCGACTACTTTTTCTTGTATACAACAATATAATAAAAGACAGTAAGTTTCTTTCTCCAAGGCAACGCAGCGTTTAAACACGGCTGTTCTATGTAAGATATTGGGTCTTTTTACATTACTAGCACTTAATAAATATGATATTGTATTATAATTTCTTACTTTCCGTGCAAGATCGAGTTTCTTGTCCAGTATTGCACACTAACAAAACACAGTGCAGTCATTGCTACCACGCAACGCAACATTTTAATCTGCCTCGGTTTACTCCTAAATAATTATTTTTTAGCTGATGTTGTCTCCAAATGCAAGACACTACAGCTGAGACATCAGTTTCTTCCGAGACAACGTCAATTAAGTATTTGCTAGTTTTCTAGTTAATTTTTACTTTTAGCTGGTCATACATCCTTACATAAGCTGACATACAGAAAACTGAATTAAATATACACAATTGTAGGGCGACCCGGCGTCACAGGGTTATAACAACAAAATAGATGTTCGAAAGTGTGTGTAATAACTAATTATAATATAACAAACACTTTCTGTGTCTGTCTGTCCGTCGTGGAGAATGTTTGTAAACAGGAGTGGGGGCGCGGCGGTAATTACAGTTTTATTAATTTCAGAGTCAGATACATGACAAATACATTAGGCCACATATTAACGACTAAATAAACAATACATATTTTCGGCGGCAAGGCCGCGATTCGAACACGCAACCTTAATGTCAACTGTCCAACACTCTAGCGTATGAGCAAATTAGACAAAATTAGCAAATTTAAATTTAAATACGTAAACAAATGTTGTTTTCACTTCTTTCAGTTAGCAATGAATGAATAATACATTTTTCTTCGATATACTTTGTATTCTGCGTTCGCGCTCGATTTTTTTAAAGGGGGGGGGATTTCACCGCCCCACAATTTTTCTTTTTTGGAGGGAAAATTATTTTGACGGGAAACTTTTTTTTTCCTATATAAACAAAACATATTCGGAGAAAATTTCTTTTTATTAACTAAAAATGTCTCACCACCCAAGAACGCGCAGCCTAGCAAACAAAAAATATTCGAGGACAATATTTATTTAACTAAAAATATCTCGCCACCCACGAACGCCCCTGCCTATGTCTGTCTGTATGTATGTATGTATTATCGGATTTGTACCGACTAAATTGGAGGGGGGGAAGCGGCCGTTTAGCAACTCAATGTTTAACCAGAACTCGACGTAGAAGGAAAATAACAATAAAACTCTTACCTTGTGTGGTGAACCCTTCTCGGCTTTGCTGATTAGTTGATTAAGTTGCAACGAATTGCTTCGGTGCTTACAAGACAATACGTCGTTGTAACCGTAACATGTAAACAGTAAAATTCATCATATCGACAAAAGGGGTGGTTTTTATAACCCCCTAGTCGATTAATATTTAAATGTGGTCTCATCCAAACCACGTGGGTGGACAGCAACCCAATCCACTATAAAGGCAGTTGATCAAGCATCTTCTAATCTTTTGCTTGATCGGCAGCCACACAGAATTCCATTGCTTCCCCCTCCACATCGAGTTCCGGTAAGTAAAATTATCACACACTCCCATCGCAAAAAAGAAAAACAAAAAAAAGAAAAGGCTTTTACAGGATGAGAGATGGGGGGGGGGAAGGGAATCTATCATTTCTTTGTCGCAGTTTTTAAGGTCTTGCCTGAGACCTTCACCAGAAATTTCTGGTTTCTTTTAGACCCCTAACAAGCTGGGTCTACTCCGACACCTTGGCCTGCAAGTTGGACAATACCATTTTTCTTCCGAAGATGCATCTACTAGGCCCACACAACCAAAATGGAACCAGTCGTCACATTGATCGCAGGCCACCATTGGTCTGTAATCCTCGGGTTTATCATATGCAGGGCAAATCCAGATTCTCACACTTTCATCATGTCGGGAAGATAGATTTTGGTCCGGTACATCCTCTGGTTCATGAAGAATTTCCTCTTCCACATTGTTCGCGAGAGAATTTATCTCCAGAGGAAATAAATGATTGATTGAATGGGTCGATATAGATCCATTTCCTTTTCTTACTTTTGCTGAACGAACCAGCCCATCCTTCCCTTCAATCAACTCCAGGACTTCGCCTATAGACCAAACTGGTCTAGTTTTAAGGGGGTCCTTAATGAACACTATATCGCCCCTTTTGATGGCATTATTAAAGGAAGGGTCCGACAACTCCAGATTTCTTTCTCTTAAGCTCAACAGGTAATCTTCGTGCCACATCCTTCTAAATTTTTCTAAATTTTCTTCGCGAAGATGGAGTGTCCTCTTTAAATCGATCCTGCTATGTGGCTCCGTTAGTCCTAGGTCTTCATGGTCCAATCTTATAATTAAACCATGACCCACATTTGGATTCATCAGAGAGTTGGGAGTTAGGCAATCCATTTCGTCAGAGCTTCTATAAGTTAGAGGACGACTATTAATGGCGCGCTGGATATCCGATAACGTGGTTAATAGACCAAAATAGTCAACCTTTCCTCTTCCTAGAGTTTTATATAGGCAGGATTTAACTGTTTTGATTGTCCTTTCCCAAGTACCTCCATACCAAGCTGAATAAAGGGGAATCGTACAGTGCTTAAGGTGGTAAGAACCAAACTTCTCCCTGAACTCATCAGTGATCAACCCCTTGCCAATTATTTTAGCTGCAGAAACAAAAGTCCTTGCGTTGTCCGAATAGAGGTGAGAGGGGACTCCATTTGCATTCGTAAAACGAACAAAGGCCTGTATAAATGAAGATACCCTCATATCTGGAACTAGTTCTATGTGAACAGCCCTGATAGCCATGCAGGTAAAAATGATGATATACATCTTATATTCCTTAACTTCTCCCCTGACCCAGATGTGACTGGTGTAATCCACACCGGTATGGAGATATGGTCTTACCAAATTCACTCTAGAGCTAGGAAGGTCTGTTGCATTCGGTGTCGAGAAGGCAGTGGCATTGTATTTATTACACTTGGCACAAGAGCTCACAATTTTTTTAACAGCTTGTCTGGCCTGTGGTATCCAATACCCTCTTAACCTTATTTCATTTAAAGTTGTGGCCAAACCCAAATGTTGGTTTCTCTGATGATTATTCTTTATAATCAAACTTGTCAAGTGGTCTTTTTTCCCCAACTGAGTTGGATTCTGTACCTCATATGAATGCCATTCAGATCCACCTATCCTTCCCTTTGAACGGATAATATTGGAGGGATCCAAGAACAGGTTTAGGTTCTTCACCAGTTTAGGTTGGCTTTTACCTTTAGGATCCAACAGAAAATCCAACTCCTCTGCAAAAGCTTCCCATTGCATTAATTTTATTAAATACATTTTTGCCAGAAGGCAATTGTCCTCACTCTTTTTCAATGTTTTGTTGACAAATTTGAAAACCAACGTCATCACATTAATTAACCTGTTGAAGTTGGAGAATCTTCCTACAGAGATTATAGGGGGACTTTCATTTTCATTTCTCATGAACAAATTTATTGCAGGACGACTGCAATCCTTTTGTTCTTGTGAAAGACAACCCAACTCCATCCTGTTTCACTGAATCTCCTCCTGCCTTATCCACGCAGGGCCTTCATACCAATAGGACAGGTTTTCCCTAAATTTTTTAAATGTTAGCCCCCTTGTGATATAGTCAGCTGGGTTCTTCTTCTGTTGGGACATATTGAAAACTCAAATCCACCATCATCTCCGATCTGATTGTTGCAGCCATTTGTGTTATTTCTTGCAACCTGTTGCGCGCAAAGATGTTTTTTGTGTTCATCGTCTTGGCCGATATCCAAGCCAATACCACTTGAGCGTCCGTAAGAAAGTATACCTTTTCTATTAGGGTGTTCTTCAAAGCTTCCTTTATAAAGGGGAAACATTTTAATGCCAAGAATACTGACAAAAGCTCCAAAGTGGGGAGAGATTTACCTTTTAAGGGGGCTACCTTTGCCTTAGCAAAAACCAGTGCAGACTGTCCATCTTGTACAGCATAAGCTGAAAAGCCGTACGCCATTATGGAGGCATCACAAAACAGGAATAATTTTATGGGCTTCTTTTCTTCTAGGAAATGCTACAGAGCCCAATTCCGTTAAGTCCTTTGCCAGAGCTTTTCATGTTCTTTTTGACTCCTCTGGAACTTCATCATCCCAATCCAACTTTTGCTTCCAAAGTTCTCCTATTAGCATCCTGCTCCTTATGGTTACTGGCAGGTAAAGAGACAAGGGATAAAACAATTTGGATGTTTCAGACAGCATTTTCCTTTTTGTTGATGCGGCTTCATCACATTGATATGAATAGACCTTCATGGTATCATGTTGGGGGCTGTACAAATACCCTAAAACTTTTCCACTCCAGTATCAAACCCTGACAGAGTTCCATCTGCTGCCATCTTTTTTCGTAACACTGCACTGTTGGAATTGCAGGATTGTACTTCAAAGTGACCTTCTTGCAGCCGTTCTTTTACCGTTGTGTATAGTGTAGACAAAGTATCTACATCATTGCCGGTTTTCACTAAATTGTCTACATAAAAATTCGTCCTAAGTACTTGGGAACTTCATCTGAAGGAAATTTTTCAGCATGATACTTCAAAACATAATTTAATATAAACGGACTTGCATTGAAACCGAATAAGATGGTAGAGTATCGGTAACAATGCAAGTTGTCTCCTTTCTTTAAAAAGAAACAGAACCGATTGCGGTCTTTTTCCAAGTCCAGACGAATCATAAGGAACGCTTTCCTTATGTCGGCCAATAACACATACTTGTTAGTTCTAAAGTGAATCAACAGCTCCAACATGTCCCCCATTAGGTTGACTCCTGGATAGGCCGCTTCATTCAGAGATATCGAATTTGTCGTCTTATAGGAACAGTTAAATACCGGTCTCACTTTTGTGGTCGTCTGATCAGCCAGTTTGAGTACCGGTCTGTGCGGAATCCATACATAATTTCGAAAGTTTTTTGGAGTTACTGCTATTTGTTCTATGATACCTTCCTTTTCCTGTTGTCTAAAGACGTCCAGGTATTGGTCATAGAGATCCTTCTTCTCCAGGTCTTTAACTACTCTTTCCAGTATTCTAAGAGCAGCATTGTGGTTTGAAGGTACAGACTTCACCTTGTCTTCATACCATGGCAGTTGTACATGGTATCGGCCATCTCTGTAGGATATAGTATTCCTAAACTTCTGTACTTTCTCCTCATCCACCGTGGAGAATTCCTCTGTCATGGGTAATCCCAGTGACTCCATATTAAACATTCTTTCAACTCCTCTTTGGACGTTTCCTTCCTCAAACCAAGCTTTTAAGGGGTCCGAGTAATTCTCTTCTGGATTCAGCACAAAATTAATTCTGGACTCTGGAAGAGAAGGCGTTTTTGCCAACAAAGAGGTATAATTAATTTTTGCCCCTTTCGTTGTTTTGTGTCTTGGTTTTAGTTGACTCTCATACATGAAGCAACGGCTGTTACCAAAGGGTACAAGTCCTCTTGGAGTTAGAAAAAAGCAGCTCCATACATGCAGGGGGCAACTTGAAACGGTTCTATGAATTGAATGGCGTCAATTCCCAAAAGCCCCTCAACCTTGATATAACTGTCCCAGGAATTGTACTTGGTCGCCAATTGATGATGTCTCAGGTTTCTAATTATCTGCGGAAGCTCCGGTAACTCATGTGAAAGACTTAATTCACAGGAAAGCACTTGAAGAGTGTGAACCTTCCCTGGGATGAGACCCAATTCCACAGAGGCCTCTTTAAAGCGTCTTGTCTCTGTTCCCAAAAAGGTTTTTACTTCCAGCTTACTTTTTTTTGCTGTAGAAAGGCAACTCAGTCTTTCTAGAACAGAGGTATCCAAGTAGGTCCTTTGGCTTCCTGTGTCCAGGAGACAATTAACTTCCAACTGACTGTTCCCTTTTCTCACCACTAAGCTGACTACTGGAGACATAAAACCGTAACTGTAATAATTCATGTGTAAACAAGAGTTCATTCGTACTTTACCTCTCTTGTCTGGGCACATTGCTGTTACATGGCCCTTAACAGTGCAGCTGCTACAGCTACTATTTCTCGCTGTACTCAGAGGGCACATTGCTGTTACATGGCCCTTAACAGTGCAGCTGCTACAGCTACTATTTCTCGCTGTACTCAGAGGGCACATTGCTGTTACATGGCCCTTAACAGTGCAGCTGCTACAGCTACTATTTCTCGCTGTACTCAGAGGGCACATTGCTGTTACATGGCCCTTAACAGTGCAGCTGCTACAGCTACTATTTCTCGCTGTACTCAGAGGGCACATTGCTGTTACATGGCCCTTAACAGTGCAGCTGCTACAGCTACTATTTCTCGCTGTACTCAGAGGGCACATTGCTGTTACATGGCCCTTAACAGTGCAGCTGCTACAGCTACTATTTCTCGCTGTACTCAGAGGGCACATTGCTGTTACATGGCCCTTAACAGTGCAGCTGCTACAGCTACTATTTCTCGCTGTACTCAGAGGGCACATTGCTGTTACATGGCCCTTAACAGTGCAGCTGCTACAGCTACTATTTCTCGCTGTACTCAGAGGGCACATTGCTGTTACATGGCCCTTAACAGTGCAGCTGCTACAGCTACTATTTCTCGCTGTACTCAGAGGGCACATTGCTGTTACATGGCCCTTAACAGTGCAGCTGCTACAGCTACTATTTCTCGCTGTTCTCAGAGGGCACATTGCTCCCCTATGTGACTTCTTTAGGCACCTAAAACACAGCCAAAGTTCCTTGCACCTTGTAATCCGGGCTTCATTGGAGGTGTAGTAGGGACAACTTTCCGAAGAATGATCATGTTTCTTACAAAACTCACATTTTTGCGGATTTGCATCCACTTTGGCATTAAAAGCCTTCAGTGAGGAATGTGGTCCATCTTCCGTTTCTTTCCTAGATCTTGGTGGGGGCCTCAGCTTAGCCACAGGATGTTGTTCAGGTTTCCTAACAATCAAAACCCGCTTAATTATTTCTGGTGTCTTCAACAGGATCACTGACAATGTTGGGTATGTTTTCCCAGCAATCCTGATCAGTTCACTTTTGATGTTGGATGGTAACTTCGCAAACAGCACCTGCGATATTATTATCGCACCTGCCGACATATCATCATATAAATCGCAGTTTTACGATGCTCTAAGTTCCCACACATCTGCCTGCGTTTTCACCATGAAATCCTTCAACTCCACCAAATCCTTTGGGTTCTCTAGGCGAAAATCTAATATACTTTGGATTATTTCGCCGCGTACCTCTTCCTCATCCAAGTATTGTTCCTTCAGCAATTTCATAGCCATTGGATAGCTGTCTTCCGAGACTGAAAGATGGTCAATCAGTTGAAGTACTCTACACTCAAGAGAACATCTAAAAAAATACAACTTTCCCTCTGCTGACGGTATCGACATCGCACAATTCTCAAACTTGGTGAGCAAGTCTTTAAAACTCTTCCGATTCCTTTCAAAATCTTTTTCACTGAAATGAGGCCCTTTCAACTTGATTTTAAACGGTTCTACTGAAAAAGAAGAATGTGCTGTTAGGTTGAAGGGCTTTGTTGGTTCTGGCATACTAGTGGATTTCTGACTATGAGGGTTGAAGGTTGGTTTTACATTGGGGGACCTCTTGTCTTCAATAGGGACCTCTGAAGTATTTCCTTCAGTGACTGTCCGTACAACCCCCAGCCGGCGTCGCACCTCTCTTTTAAATCTAAAAGAAGCCTGAAATAGTTCAGCTAACGATTCAGCTTCCTCCTTGGAATCCAGTAGTTCCTCCATACTCCAGGACACACCCTCTAGCTCTTTCAGACATCCTTCTATATCCTTTTCAAATGATAAAAATATATTCAAGGACAGCGGTTCTTCCTCCATACCCACCACAGTCGCCCTTATTTTTCTTTGAAGCAGGGCTAGCCTTCCCTCTAGTTCCCTCCGAGTATCAGGGTTGTTCATCATTTTTTTTCTATATTAAAAGCTTTTATGCATACAGAAAAAAACAAATACCTGAGAAAAGATCTAAATTTATGACAAAGTCAATTGAAGATTTTTTTTTTCTTTTTCGCACTTCGTTGCAATATGTCGGATTTTTACCGACTAAATTGGAAGGGGGGAAGCGGCCGTTTAGCAACTCAATGTTTAACCAGAACTCGACGTAGAAGGAAAATAACAATAAAACTCTTACCTTGTGTGGTGAACCCTTCTCGGCTTTGCTGATTTATTGATTAAGTTGCAACGAATTGCTTCGGTGCTTACAAGACAATACGTCGTTGTAACCGTAACATGTAAACAGTAACATTCATCATATCGACAAAAGGGGTGGTTTTTATAACTCCCTAGTCGATTAATATTTAAATGTGGTCTCATCCAACCAACGTGGGTGGACAGCAACCCAATCCACTATAAAGGCAGTTGATCAAGCATCTTCTAACCTTTTGCTTGATCGGCAGTGTAGTGTCTTGCATTTGGAGACAACAACGTGTTTCATAATTACCTCACTTACATTGTATAATTGTCTCCCTTTGTATATTTCTCTTCGGTATATAAACGAAAGCTGACGTGTATCTCCCTCTTTAGAAGAATATCTCGGAAGCGTAAACATCAAACCATGTCTCTCTTTCTTATTCATTCTACGTTCTCGCTTCGCATTGTATGTATAAGTATCTATTAGTCGCCAGCCGAATATTAATAGATTCACATAACAATTGACAAGCGAGAACATTATAAATGGCGACGAGAATTTTAAACAACTCACGTTTAAAAAAAAAAAAGAGAAAAAACACTTCGAATGAAAGTCGTTACAAGGCCACGAGAATTTTAAACAACTCACGTTTAAAAAAAAAAAAAAAAGAGAAAAAACACTTCGAATGAAAGTCGTTACAAGGCCACGAGAATTTTAAACAACTCACGTTTAAAAAAAACAACAAAAAAAAACACTTCGAATGAAAGTCGTTACAAGGCCACGAGAATTTTAAACAAACTCATGTAAAAAAAAAAAAAAAAAAACGAAACGAAATACGAAGAAACAAAACGAAAACTAAACGATACGAAGAACGAAACGAAAGAACATAACACACGGAATGAATAAAGAGACAATTTTGACCAAACTTTGATGTTGCTCCGGAACTTTTCGAAGAGCCCGTGCCAAAACAAAAACGGTGAAGTTTTGCACGGAAACCTTCAGATACTGAAAAGGCAAGAAAGAAACAGGTCCCTGGCCGAAACGAAAGAGGAAAACAGACAAATGCGGCCAAACTCTGATATTGCCCAAAATCATTCAAAGAGTCCGTATCAGAGACAAAGAACAGAAGTTATTCAAGCCCAGACATAATTCTACTACATAAGAAGAGAGCTGGCAAAGTCCCAAAAAGTGCCACGTACCTTGGCAGAAAGGACAGATAGTCTCTATACAGTGCCCACGTGCAAACAACGACTAGTTGATTTAGCAGGGAATGCTATCAACACTTCGAATGAAACAAAATAAACCAAGAACACTGAAGGAAAAAAAAAACCCCAAAAACAACGTAACTGGGATAAAAACTCCTTAAAGGAAAAAAACAAACAAAAAAAACAACGAATAACGTAAACAACCAGATTTATCGGTGTAGCGCACAGTTAAAAAAAAACCCCGGAATCTAACACCTTTGATTCCCACGTGGCAGCAATGCACGAAGAAAGGAAGAAAAAAGGAAAAGAAGAGAAGCAGTGACATATGCAGACAGAGAAAGAGGGAGAGAGTTTCGACGTCCAACCCAAGACAACTCTTCACGCGGACAAATTCAGACAGCTCCCCTGAAGAAGAGAGAATAGGAATCAAAAACAGATTGATTCAAAAGAGTCGAAAGTCGATTTCCCTCCCCCCCCCTCATCCTGCAGACGACGTAAGTTGGTCTTCAATTATGTATCTTGCAAAGAAAAAAGAAAAGGAAAAAACGATTTCCTCCTTGACTGAGACAATTGTATAATCGGTGATCCCCCTTGAAATCAGAGAATCACCATGGACATATTGCATACATAAGTGATGGACAATAATGGACTGTACTCCCCCCACTTATCATACTCACGCACGCGTACACTTAATTAAGGTGGAGAGAGGTGTAGTGTCTTGCATTTGGAGACAACAACGTGTTTCATAATTACCTCACTTACATTGTATAATTGTCTCCCTTTGTATATTTCTCTTCTTTATAGAGACGAAAGCTGACGTGTATCTCCCCCTTTAGAAGAAAGTCTCGGAAGCGTAAACATCAAACCATGTCTCTCTTTCTTATTCATTCTACGTTCTCGCTTCGCATTGTATGTATAAGTATCTATTAGTCGCCAGCCGAATATTAATAGATTCACATAACAATTGACAAGCGAGAACATTATAGGCAGCCACACAGAATTCCATTGCTTCCCCCTCCATATCGAGTTCCGGTAAGTAAAATTATCACAGTATGTATGTATGTATGTATGTATCTATGTATGTATGTATGTATGTATCTATGTATGTATCTATGTATGTATGTATATAACGCTTCTCCTCCGAGAGTACCAAACAAACACCCACACATGTTACATCATTCGAACCAGCCAGCCGCCGGACGTGTATTGTCTCAGAATCAGAAAAACATGAGCCTTTCGGAGGAGACGGAGCCGTTTTTACCAATGGAGGTGTGTTTTTCCTCCATTTTCCAACGTTATCGTGTATTATTTGACAAGCAACTAATAATATTATGTATGATTTGAAAAATAATGCAAATCACGATAAGGTGGAAACACCATAAGAGGAAGGGAGTGCCGGGAGGGAAGTCACACACACTACAACCGCTTTTTTCCTTTCTTTCTGCTTTTTCTCTAATTCCCACACTTTCTACCATTCGTTCTTAATTAATAAACGCTAATATTCCTTCCCTCTCCCTTCCTCCCCACGCCCGTTCTGTTATCATGATATCATCTTTCCAGACATTACCTCCTCCTTCTTTGAGATATGTATAGGTAGTGTAGTATCGGTTCTGTTTTCATGATACCCTCCTCCCAGGAATTATCTTATCTTTATTTAATAGGTGTGGAGGTAGTGTAGTATCTGTTCTGTGGTCATGAGACCGTCCTCCCAGGTATTACCGCTACTTTTTTGAGTGGTATGAAGGTAGTTTCGTATCTGTTTTGTTGTCATGACACAATCCTTTCAGACGATACGTCCTCCTGTGTTAGAGGTGTGGAGGTAGTGTAGTATCTGTTCTGTTGTCATGGTACCCTCCTCCCATGTATTACCTCCTCCTTAAGAAATAATTATGCTTCTCCATTGTTTGCACCAATATTTGAATTCTTACAAAAAGACCGTCTCAATCAGTAACGGTAAAGGAAGAAATACTTATAATCTGCCATTTTTCTCACTAATATAAATATCTATATAAAAAGAAAACGTCTCTATCAGTAAAGTTAAAAGAACAAATAATGTACTGCGCCATTGTTTTCACCAATGCATATATGATGTAAACAGTCGAAATAACAGTCGAAATCTTAAGTCAAATCATATAATGAAGAGATTGTATTAACAGTCGCATTATAAAGATAAACTATATAATGCGAAGATTATGTAAACAGTCGGATCCTTCAGTAAAATCATTTAATGCAGAGATGACTTGAACAGTCGACATCCTGATTCAAATTATATAATGCAGAAATGATATAACTAAGCGAAAGTTTGTGAACTACTTTATAATGAAGAGATATTGGTAATTGTCGAAATCTTAAGTAAATAATATAATGCAGATATTATATAATCGGTTTAACTCTTAAGTAAAATTATATAATGCACAGATTATGAAAACAATCGAAATCTTGATTAAAAAATAAAATGCAGAGATGATGTAATTTGTCAAAGTATTAAGTAAATGTATATAATGCACATATTATGAAAACAATCGAAATCTTAATTAAAAAATAAAATGCAGAGATTAATAGTCAAAAAATTAAGTAAAATTATGTAATGCGTGGATGGTGTAAAATGTCTGAATCTTAAGTGCAACTATATAATTCCGATATGATGTGAATTGTTAAAATATTAAGTTAAATCATATAATTCAGATATGATGTGAATTGTTAAAATATTAAGTTAAATCATATAATTCAGATATGATGTGAATTGTTAAAATATTAAGTTAAATCATATAATTCAGATATGATGTGAATTATTGAAATATTAAGAAAATTATATAATGCTAAATGTATATAAGCACAAAAAATGATTTGCGCATTTATATAATGCAGAGATCATGTAAACAGTCAAAAGTTCAACTTACATAATATGACGCAGATGTGTTTAAATCATTCGAATCTTTACGAAAAATATTACAAAACAGAGCTGATGAAAACAGTCGAAATGTTAAGTAAAATGATATAAAGTAGATATAATGTAAACATATTGGATTTTTTAATTAAATCATACAAAGCAGAGATGATGAAACCAGTCAAAATCGTAAGTAAAATTATATGATGATGAAATGATGAAAGCAGTCGAAATCATTAGTGGAATCTGTTAACTGTTTTCACTAAGCTGTACGTAGTTTATCTAAATTAAAATCACATTTAGTTAGACCATGGCCGGTATTTTAACCAAGTTTGGTGACAATTGGTAATGCGATGTACACACAAAGCATAGTCCATACAGAACAAATAAACTCGACCGAAAACATAACCTCCTTGTCAGAGGTTATAGCACGTATATGTTTTAGAACAATTGACGTACATATTGTCATGTAGAGAAGATATAATTTATGGAAAAAAATAAATAGCTGGCCAGCCATTTCCATTGTGCGCACACGCTTTTCATCTACTTGGTTAGTTCTGTCTTCATCTGAGTCAGGTTAGGGTGAATTAACGTTAGGGTCAAAGTCATGATTAAGATTAGAGTCACGGTCTCCATGTGGAGGTAAATTAAACTATACTTTCTCACTGTAAAATGAAGAATAAACACCACTTTGGAAAGCATCACGGAATAGTGTACAACTATATGTGTAAGTGTATGTGGTAGAAGAAATATAAGATAGAATATATTCAATACATGAATGGATTAAATTTTTTGAATAAATAAGAAGACGTTTTATCCCAAAATGTGTCTGTATGTTGAAATGGGAGTGGGGAGTATTTTATTGGATAGGGCGGATCTCTTCTGCAAAATATTTTATAGAAGTTTGTCCGCATTTGAAAAATAGTGTAAATGAAAAAAGCGAACATGTTTTTTTATTGTTTGTTTAATCAGTAAAAGCAATTCGTACAAGAATGTCGGGACGCAGCAAACTGGAACCTTCTAATTTTGGGTAAATTCAAAGGTTTCGCAGCGATTACACTGAATCATGTTCCGGCACAATCGCGCATTCTGGGTATTCCCACCAGCATGATTTAAGCAAACCACTACACTGACAGTAATAACCGGCACAGCAATTCGTTTCATGAATCTGGCAGTATTTACCAGGTCCTATGCACTGGAAATAGAAATATTGTCATGGATATTTTAGTATCGTATGCAAGATATATATATATATATATATATATATATATATATATATATATATATATATGTGTGTGTGTGTGTGTGTGTGTATATATAACAAATTTTAAACAAATATACATAACACTTTTTAGCAAATAACGTATGCAAACGAAAGTGATACGCGAATGGTCTAAGGCGTTTGATTCTGCAAATTTGTCAACGCTTTCGTCAGTCGAGAAAGTTGGATGCAAATGAGCGACCTTCTGATTAAAATAAAGATATGTGTTTGTTAATTGCTAATACAATTTGATAGTCGGTGTGTTTGGTTGTTTTTTAGGGGGGGGGCACGCGTTTTTAGCTTTAACTCCGATCCAAATACAACACTTATTATCGCAGAAAAAGTAACACTTCTCCGTTCAGAATATAAAACTATAATGCAGTGTCTGGATGAGTTAAAATAGGCGTAAACGAATTAATCGATGTTATGTTAATGTTACATGTACACTTAAAATCCCAGATCAATTGCAAGTGTTTCAAAATAGGCACTCGCCAATCAATTGAACCCATGCTTTCTTAACTGGAAGCACATTTATCGTTGAACGACCCCGGCTGCTCAACGCTGAAGATAGTGATGGCTCTCCAATCCGCCATCTTTGATTCGAATAATGTTCGTGGTAAAGGCTGGGAAGGAAAACCACACATATACGCTCACTCTGCTTAAGCAAACAGTGATACTATCAATAAAGTATGCTAGTCGTTTTCACTCATTAATTTTCGCACTGTTTTAATTTTGTTCATTCTTCTGTAATCTATTTGTCGACACTCACTGATCGTTTGTGATCTGTTTTTTCCATCGAATCAAGGCATTAATGAGCGACAGTAACTTATATGAGCATTTCATAATCTTCGCCGAACTCGCTAGTTGTTTTTAGAGATGTCCAATGATTGTGGCTTGTGTGGGTCATCCGCAATTATGTCAGATTTCCATAAAACGATGTTTTTTTATTTAATAAATCGCCTTACTTTTGCTAAAATGTCAGCTGATATTTTAGATGCATAATCGTTATTGTAATAATTAATTGAGAGTAACCTTCCTTATTTATGATTACTTAGCCTTTAGAGAACGTTTCTTATAATAGTTACTCGACTAACACACATACATGTATCTAACAAGCAGAATAAACCTAACTCAAATTCAAGTCACAGAATAAACCTGACTCAAATCAAAGTCGCACAATGAAGCTGACTCAAATCAAAGTCGCACAATGAAGCTGACTCAAACCAAATCGCACAATAAAGCTGATTAACATCAAAGTCGCACAATAAAGCTGACTCAAATTCATGTCGCAGGATAAATCTGACTCAAATCTAAGTCGCAGAATAAAGCTGACTCAGAACTATGTCACAGACAAAAAGCTGACTCAAATCCAACTAACAGAATAAAAATGACTCACATTTAATTCACAGAATTAGCCTGACTAAAATCTAAGTCACAAAATAATGCTGACTCAAATTTAATTCACAGAATTAAGCTGACTCAAATCGAATCTTGTGCGTCTGATTTATTCCAGTTGTTTACATTATTTGTAGACGGGTCAACATCTGTTCTTTGATCTAAAAAATAAGTGTTTGTAATTTGATGGAAGAAAATCGGAGAACCTATAGAATTAAAATATATTTTAATTCTACCTTTATAAACAAAACAAATATGACCAAGTAAAACGGTAAATCTAAATTGTCAGTGACGCTGATGAGCCATAGTAACGGCGAAATCTGTGTATGGGATAGCTAGTTTATCAATATAAAAATAAACAAGATATATATATATATATATATATATATATATATATATATATATATACGTATACCAAGAGCTTTTCATCTGTAGAACACATAACACCAAGATTACTTTTTTGCAGACTACAACATGGTCCTCGAGATATCTAAATTCAACAAATACTACACACACACACACACACACACACACATATATATATATATATATATATATATATATATATATATATATATATATATATATAATATTATTACGAATACTACATGTATATATATATATATATATATATATATATAGTAAGTAATGAAAATATATTAATGGCAATTAAGCTACACTCTGCAAAACTGACTCCATGCATTTAAGCCTGATGATTCCCTGGGGATAAAATGCAGTAACCTCTGTGTAGCTTAATAGCCATAAATATATTTTCATAAATTACTACCTTGCTCTACTTACGTATCGAACACTGTTGAAGTAAATAAATAAATATATATAAATATATATATATATATATATATATATTTATATATACAGAATGATGAAAATAAACTTGTACAATTACAATATTTACGAGATCATTATAAGTTCAAAAACAAGGAAGGCATTATTTAAGTATAATGAGATCCCCCCCCCCCTTGTTTTTTTGCTTCGGGTGATTTAATGTATATTTTAAATTTTATAGCTTTAATTTTCACCCTTAGTTTTGTGAGTTTATTGAACAATCCAATATATTGATCTTCCTATTGTGACGATAGATTAGTTTGTTTGTCTCCGTATATGTTGATGCATACATAAATAACATAGTCCTTGGCTTTCCTTTTTCATTCTTTATTCCGTCGGATAATTTTTCCCCATTTATATATATATATATATATATATATATATATATATATATATATATATATATATATATATATGTATGTATATATATATATATATATATATATATATATATATACATATATATGGTAGGAAATTAGTTGACGCTTACTTTAAAGATCGACACACTGTCAAGTGTTTAAAAACATAGGTATTCACATCTTTCGTATTTAGTTTTGAGCTATATCAAATATTGAAAAGCTTTATTTTCCAGGACATTTTATTTTGCCAGATGATCACCGGTAACTAACATTGTTGTTGATTATTCCGCATTATTTGCGTCTTAATTCATTTCTAACTTTGACATACAGGCAGTTTTTGTTGTTTCGTAGAATCTACCATTGTCTCTAAGCATTTGTGTCCGGTGTTTATAATTAGAGGAGAGATTAGCAAACAGATGGTGCTGTCATGTATTCAGTTAAAAGAAGACGGGCTTATGAGGAAGACACATCGGACATTCGGTAAGTCATACAATAGAAGTTGCATAGTGAATGGCGAAATAAGTGTGATTACTACGTTTATGTATCTGTTGCAAAGTCTTTTTCTTAGTATTATTATGTTTTCTTTCAAAACGCGCTGAGAATGCAACATCATAATATGAAAAGATTAATCTGACTTTTTCTTAAAACGGACAAATGTTTTAAATGCAGGAAAAAGCGTCTGACATTTTTTGTCGATTGCCTCAATGTTTTCAATCGGCAAGTTGCAGTCGTGTGAGTCTAAGCTCCCATATACAAATCTGTTGCTGATACAAAGATTTTGTGTGAAAAATTTACTTGGTTGTGGTCTGCATAACAAACAGTAGGTTGCACTGAAGCTGAGTTAATATAACTCTTTTCAGGTGTCGGACATTACTCAGAACGGGATATTGATCGCTATACAGAATTTTCGACTGAAGTGGTCATCCTCAACTCTGTCTCGCTACATGGCATATGCACTTTACTGCGACATTGCAGAATTTGTTTTTCACTCAATTTATTGTGAGATTAGCGGTGTTAATTCTGTCAAACACTCTCCACAAAGAATTCCAAATTGTCGTTAAATATTACGATGTGCACGATATCGACTTTGATACCTGGTAAATCTTTTATGCATCTGACGGGCATAAAGCGAATAAATGCACACCTTTTTCTGCGAGTCAATTTTCGCCGTGACGCACGCATGTATTTTTAGTTCATTTATTTACAAGATGATCCCCTGCAGCTCACGTCGCTGTTGACTTCTTTGCGTTCCTAGCGTTCACTTGAGCGTTAATTCGAACGGTTGATCGTAGCGAAATTTATTTGGATATGTCAGTTGTTGTTTTTTATGTTGACGTGCGACGATTGTCTAAATGTGTCTGTCACGTTATCATAATAAGAGACAGATTGTGCTGGCGTGTATTCAATTTGGCAGCGAAGTTATAGGGATCGGATATCGGACGTTTATTAAGTGAGTGTGGGAGTTACATAGAGAATGACAAAATAATTTGGCTTTCACCCGTGTACACTATTATTATATATACTAATATTATGAAAGAATGACTGAATCTGCAAACGATAGAATAATTACTGTAATATAATCGATACTCAAATCTATATTATTGCGATTGTTACCGATCTCTTGGTCCTGATTAGATTTCTCTCGCCTTCTCTGTTGAGGTCAGGAGGGATTCCGTTCATCATTTCTGAAGCGAACACATTGCCCAGTAAAATGAACGTAGAAACGAGCAGCCACACGGAACTGTTGTGCGCTGGAAGATAAATGAAGAAGAGATGACACATATGACAAAAATTGATACATGTAAACGTAACTATACTTATTTTGATTCGTCATAAAATGGCGAAATAGCTTGATTTGCCGTAAAATAGACAAGCCAGAATTAAGTGCAGGGGAATGAGTCAGTCGCATGCATTTTGTTACCTCATCCAAGGAAGTTATGTTTCTGGTCGAATTTGTCACATCATTCAATTGTCTTTGGATACGGATACAGGTTGTCCTACTGTTATGTATATTATATTTCTTCAGCTGCATTTGCCCAGGATTGAACTCAGCACCTTGGGATTACGAGATGGATTATGTGCACTTGCATATATTTCCGTTAAAGTAAAATTACTGGGTTTTCTTGTCCACGTGACTTTTTAATTTAAATGCGTTCTCTTTCTTTTACCATATATACGTTCTTGGCCTCTTGCCTTGTTGGCATTGTAGTTTTGAATTAATTGAATAAAGCCTTAAAAAAGGTTTTTCTATTCGTGTCTTCTTTTTACATTACAATTTATTCAATTAATTCATTTACTAAATTTCTCATGGATAAGATTATTCGTCTGGACAAGTTTGATATATCTTCTGCAGACCCTCAGGCTGGCAAGCTCTGTAGACTATGGTACCGTAATTTAACTTATTACTTATCTACTATTGCTTCTTTAAATCTAGACAAACTCGAAGTCCTTTATTTAAACATTGGTGCTACCGTTGCTGACATTATCGAGGGTTGTTCTGGATTCGAACATGCTGTTGAATTGCTGAAAAGTGTTTATGATAAGTCTCCAAGCGTTATTCATGCTAGACATTTGCTTTCTACACGTCTACAACAGGAAAATGAGTCTGTAGACCAGTACCTTCAGGCCTTGAACCGACTTGCCGCAGACTGTTGCTTCAAAGATGTTACTGCTACTACTTACAGAGATGAATCTGTCCGTGATTCATTTATACGTGGTCTCCGGTCTTCCGTAATACGTGCCAGACTACTTGAAAATGATACGTTAAATCTCAAGGAGGCTACTCAATGTGCTAGAGCTTTAGAACAGGCTCAATTTCGTGCTGAGTCATACGCTTCTCAGATTGGACCTACCGTTGCTGCTACCACGACTAAAAATGTGTTTACTGATTCTGTCGAGGAGGCCACTATTACTGCTCCTATGGAGTGTGAATCTGTACAATTGTCTGCTGCCCTTCCTGCTCATGGAAAGTACTACAACTGCGGAGGGAAACGTCACATTAAGGATGATCGCCGCCACTGTCCTGCCCGCGATAAAGTATGTCGAAACTGTGGCAAACTCGGCCATTTTGCCAAAGTTTGCCGTTCTACCATGTCTACACCTTCACGTTCCACCTCAGCTATTATAGTAGCCCGTGCTAAAGATGATGATAGGTTTCCTCCTATTACTAAAATTGTAAAATTAAAGGGTAAACGATTAACTGCTCTCATAGACACCGGCAGTTCTGATAACTTTATCAGTGCTCGTATTGTTAAAACAATGAAACTGTCTACTTCTAAACGGAATTCCGTAATTTCCATGGCATCATCGGCCATTTCCCTCAAGCTATCTGAATATTGTACTGAGGACGTTATCTTCAATGGTTACGAATATAAAGAAATTGACTTCACAGTACTTCCTGATTCCTGTATGGATATTATACTCGGAGTGCCCTTCTTAAAACTACACCAGAGTATCACTATTTCTTTTGGAGGGTCTCAGGATATTCTAAAAATCTGCGCTTTAACCAAAATCAGTTGTGCACCCGTTAAATTGTTCCGAAACTTGACCCGTGATTGCAAACCTATTGCTACTGGGTCCCGAAATTACCGTGCGGAGGACTCTCGATTCATTGAAAAAGAAATTCTACAAATGCTTGAGGATGATATAATTGAACCAAGTTACTCTCCGTGGCGCGCTCAAATTGTTGTGACTTCGTCAACTAATAAAAAGAAACGATTGGTAGTTGATTTCTCCCAAACTATTAACCGTTTCACCTTACTTGATGCATACCCCTTGCCACGAATTGGGGATCTCGTTGACAAAATAGCCCAGTATCGTATCTTTAGTATAATTGACTTGTCCAAAGCATACTATCAGATTGAAATTTGCCCTGAAGATCGCCCCTATACGGCCTTTCAGGCTAGAAACCGTCTGTACCAATTTAAACGAATACCCATGGGGGTCACAAACGGGGTTTCTGCCTTTTAACGATTTATGAATTCTTTCATTTCTGATAACAAATTACCTGGAACCTTCTCGTATATAGATGATATAACTATTTGCGGTAAAACACAGAGGGAGCATGACGTCAATTTGGAGTATTTCTTAAAAGCTGCCTCGACATACAACCTGGAAATAAACCGGGAAAAATCAAAGTTTTCACTTCGTTCTATTAACGTGCTTGGATACCAAATTTGTAACGGAACTCTTCAACCTGATCCAGAGTGTTTGAGACCTCTTTTGCAAATGCCTCCCACTTCCGATTCAAAATCGTTAAAAAGGTGTCTTGGTATGTTTGCTTACTATGCGAAATGGATACCTAAGTATTCATACAAAATTCGTCCACTGGTCGAAAATAAACAATTCCCTATGCCTCCTATAGTTGTAAATTCTTTCGAAAAACTCAAGAAAGACATTGCTGAATCATCCGTAAAAGTTATTGATGATGAATTGCCGTTTATTATTGAAACCGATGCCTCAGAAAAGGCTATCGGAGGCACTCTTTTACAAGCTGGGAGACCTGTAGCATTCTTTTCTCGGTCGTTAAACCTCTCTGAAATGCGACTTCATATAGTCGAAAAAGAAGCATATGCCATAGTCGAATGTGTTCGTAAATAGAGATCTCATTGTTGGGAAACATTTTACTATTATTACTGATCAACAAGCCGTATCTTTTGTGTGTAAACCTGCTAATCGTGGAAAAATTAAAAACGATAAAATTATACGGTGGAAAATGGAACTTCTTCCCTTTTCATATGATATAAAACACCGTCCCGGGAATGAAAATATTGTCGCTGACACATTATCCAGAGTATGTGGTGCTGCTGTTTCTTCCTTGGAGGAACTAAAATCAATTCATGATTCCTTAATACATCCTGGAGTACAACGCTTTTGGCATTTTGTAAGGTCACAAAATTTGCCATATTCACTTGATGAAATCCGACGTGTGACATCTCAATGTACTACTTGCGCCAAAATAAAACCCCAATTCTTTACTTCTACTAATAATATTCTTATCCGTTCTACTGCTCCATTCCAGCGTCTTTCTGTCGATTACAAAGGACCTATCCCGGCATCTTCATCAGGTTGCCGTTACATATTTACAGTCGTCGATGAATACAGTCGATTTCCGTTTGCTTTCCCTTGTCGTGATTGCTCCTCTCAAACCGCGATTCAGTGCCTGGTGAATATTTTTTCTATTTTTGGACTTCCCTCATTCATCCATTCCGATCGAGGAACTTCGTTTATGTCGGAGGAATTCAAACAATTTTTGCTGCGACTTGGAATTGGATCCAGTAACACTACTGCGTATAACCCAAGAGGTAACAGCCAATGTGAGCGCTATAACGGCATTATTTGGAACACCATCTTATTAGCTTTGGGATCAAAACGGTTACCCATTAGCGCTTGGCAGGATGTTTTACAGGATGTTTTACAAACTATTCGCTCTCTACTATGCACCTCCACAAATGCGACGCCTCACGAACGCATGTTCAATTTTAAAAGGCGCTCTTCCACTGGCACTGCATTACCTGTTTGGCTCTGTGAGCCTGGGGAGGTGTTATTAAAGCGATTTGGTAACAGGAGTAAATATGACCCGATCGTTGAGGTAGTGGAACTCCTCGAGGCTAACCCTACACATGCAAGAATACGATATCATGATGGCCGGGAAGATTCAGTAGCACTAAGACATTTAGCACGTTTTCCACGCTCGGGTCGATCTCAAGATTCTGCTGAAAACGTTCTACCTGACATGGGCCCTTTGCCTGATACAAGTTCCACAGATACTCCTTCACCTAGGGAAAGTTATACAGAAAATGAATTAGTGAATCAGAATTCAGAGAATCAACCTTCCCAGAGATATGGTGCTTCTGATAGTGAACTACTTCCCCGCCGGTCTAGCAGGATACGCAAACCAGTCCAGCGTCTGGATTTATAAAACTTTCTGATAACAATCTCTGTTACAAGTGGGGGAGAATGTTATGTATATTATATTACTTCAGCTGCATTTGCCCAGGATTGAACTCAGCACCTTGGGATTACGAGATGGATTATGTGCACTTGCATATATTTCCGTTAAAGTAAAATTACTGGGTTTTCTTGTCCACGTGACTTTTTAATTTAAATGCGTTCTCTTTCTTTTACCATATATACGTTCTTGGCCTCTTGCCTTGTTGGCATTGTAGTTTTGAATTAATTGAATAAAGCCTTAACAAAGGTTTTTCTATTCGTGTCTTCTTTTTACATTACACCTACATTTATATATCCGTTACAAAGAGGTATGAACTTACAATTTGACCCAACTTTACTTCGCTATTTTTATTTGATCAAAATATTCGTCATAGGTAACCTTAGAACTGAGTTAATTTCGTGAAATTTAGGTTAAAAGTAAATGTCAAGGTCACAGAAAGTAAAAGTCTGACTTTTGGCGATGACTTGACTTCTATTAATTGTGGAGTCTGACGACTTGGTCTATATTACAAGTCGTCAGATTTTACAATTAATAGAACGGAAGACCTGTTAAATTGACATTGAACATTTTGCTCAGGGTCTCAAAACTTCCGTTGTATTAAAAGCATATTAAGCTGATAACTATGTTTATGCTAAGAAACTGTTATGGGGTCAGTTTATCTACCTATTAAAGGAATACATGGACTTATCGAGACACAATAAATACAGTAATATCTAATCGTCATTGGACAGCGAATTGTTGCATTTGTGTCTCCACATTCATGACGTCTACTCCTGGTACATACTTCTCTTAATACAGTTGTGTTTATTATACTACTATGTTTGTCTTTATTATTACCGGCCTGCAATGCGACAACACTGGCGACAGATGATTTCAAGATTTACAATACTGGCGGCAAGGATTCGAGCACTACATCTCACAACACTAACGTTGAGAATTTATTCGAACATCATCCAAACCTGTGTCACATACACTGGAAGCAAGGATTCGAAATCTACATTCCACAAACCTAGAGACCAGTCATTTGAATTTATTCAATCCTACATTTTTCATTTAGAACGATTTGAATCGACTGAAACCACGAAAATGAACCAAACGTGAGTTGCATACAAACTTCAGCAACGAAAACTTTGGTATTTGTCTAAAATTTAAAGTGTTGAAATTTGTGAAAAAAAATGACTTGCGAGTTATTTGTTAAAAAAGAGTAGACAATGTAAAGGTAACAATACTTATATTGTTTCCTCATAAAATGGACGAAATAGCTTGATATGCCATAAAACAGACAAGCCAGCATCATCTACATGGGAATGTGCAGCACCCCAGACGTCACAGCCCGTTGTATACATGACAATATAGCGTGTCATTCATTACATTAACTCTGGAGCCGACGAACCAAAGTCCTGTTAAAGACTAGACTCCGTTTCTATAACGCGTACTGCGTGTCCATCATGCTCTACAATAGCAACAGCTGGGCAATAACAAAAGCCATGCTTGACAAGCTGGATGCGTGCCACCACAGACACCTCCGTTCTATCACAAATCACGACAGGCCGAAAAAAGTTATCCGCACCAAGGCACTAGACGAGCTGTGTAACGAAAAAGCCTTTCCACAAAGGTCGCTGAACAAAGATGGTCTATGCTAGGCTATGTCCTACGAATGGACACTGGCACTCCCGCACAGAGAGCACTAGACTTTGCCGTTACTGGCTCGCAAGCCTACCAACCGCGACTAGGACGGCACTGCACAAATCTGCTGTAACACTACGTGCTGATTCAAGCAGGCAGGACTAGGACCACTACGTATGGCGAGTCAGCTTCATTGCCTACGACAACTTGCACAAGACAAGGCCAGATAGTTGGGACTAGCATGAAGGACTGATTGCTGCTACGAGATGTCATTTGACTACCGTAGCCACAGAACACAGTTTTAATAATACATAATTCATATATATATATATATATATATATATATATATATATATATATATATATATATATATATATATATATATATATAAAGTTGAGATAATTACTCTCTGTTCCTTTGCAAAAAATAGGAGAATAACAACATGCATCATAGGCTTCTAAACTTATGCTTATTCACTACAGCGTGTTATAGTAAATTAGTACTTTATTTTCACCCGCTAACACTAAATTTACTTTTGCCCCACCATCTTTGATTCTCCCAAAAGCATACTATGTAAAGGTGGTAGCAAAAACGTTCTCACAATAATTTTACTACTGTCACTATTCCCATCAACACTGAGAACTAATAAACAATGTCTACTTATTATTAACTATTCGTCTGCTGTTAATTACATCTGTCAATGTTCTTTTTACTTCGAAATTGAAAAACTCAGTCTCTCTTGTTTCAATTGATAAATTAGAGAAGATAGCTTAAGGGAATAAATAATTCTGAATTATTGTTAACATTATTATGTTATTACGATTTAATTATTGTTAAAAATGTGCGCCACTATTTTAAGATTGAGCAATAATTAATCAAAAATTATTCGAAAAATAACGTTGTACTTACTTCGGAATTTGTGCATCTTAATTGAATTGTTTGGTCTGATCGAAATTCGTGACTTGTGTCCGTACAGCAGATTCGGCGACAACGTTTTGATAATTCCAAAGACCTTTCTTTCTTTTATACTATCAATTTCTGGGGTGGGGGGGGGGGGGCAGTTGTTGTTTCCAAGAAAACGGTGAAAAAAATAAAAAAAGTGTGTATTGCGTTTTTTTAGCTCCGCCCACTTTTATTATGCCACAAAAACAAAATGCCCGCCTTCTCTTCCATCTTCTTGCACGACGACTAAACTGCTCTCCACACATTTGCTTTTTTATATTTTCATTTTTTGCAGTTTTTACTTTTCCTTATTTAATTCCTTTTTCAATGAAAGTTTATGAATTCACAAGAATCGGTACAACTTTGAACAAAGCAACACATAAAAAGAAAATGTGATGTGGTGTGATGCAATTATTCTCACGTACACCTATCGAGTACTTTACATCTGAATTACTTTATAAGACAATTAATCGATTCTAGTTTTATCTTAGGCTCCCCGTCTCCCGCTCCCCGGTTTTTATTGTTTTATTCTTACGACATTATTTCTCACTTGCTTTTATCCGGACAAAGATAGAATTCCAGTAAAGCATTACCGGAATAAATAAGATAATTGCAGGGCAGTGTTGTGCATAGAAAAATGACCCTGCCCTTATTTCTGGTGGGCTTTTTTTGCCACTACATGGATAGAGATAATGCGACTTATGTAAACTTTGTTTTCTCATATTCAACAAACACGCACTTTGGCTAACCTACATATCTTGCTGTGTACCCCCTTAGGATTTACTATAACCCATCACGACAATAAATAAGTTGTGTAGTGACATGCACCGCAAAGAAGGCCATCGTGAACTTATTTCCGGTGGGCTTTATCGAGGCAACAACCCAATCATAGATAAAGACTCGGCTAATAGTCTACTTGTGTGTCCTTTACACATCAGTGCCTTGTATTGGCTGAGTAAAAGTATTAATAAATATATCAAATAAAGAAAATACATTTATTCAACAGAGTACAATTATAATACAGTATATATGTTTTAATCAAGCCCTATAACATATAGAGGTTGTTGAAGTGATGATCAACTTTTTCTAGATAACTATTTCGTAGTAGTGCAGATGCGTCTGTGTTCATCCGGCTGACTTTGTTTGCGAACAAATATAATGTAACTATTTGAGCACGACGAAAAAAACGAAACATTTTAATAGTATATTGATAGATTTCATATTTGTCAAAATAAAAATTTACAGAAAGCGTTTTTGAAAAAAAAATTATAACAAACAGTAACTATCCGCTTCGCGTTTTAATTAATTAAATGAATTTTCGTGACAATGAAAACTTCTCATTTTACTTTGTATCACGCTTAATTTTGGATTTTAATTAGTGTTTTTTTTTTTAAATCAAATTTAACTTTCGGATTTTTTATGAATCTTCATGGTACAACTTTGTTTGATAAGCAAAAAAGGGTCACCAGTTTTCAGATAAAAAAACTAATTATCTACAATTTAAATTTAAGTTTTAGACAGTATGTTGAAGAGTACATGTAAATGCAACAGAAAATTCTGTAACTGCTAAAAACATATCATATTTATACAATTGTTATTCATATGTAAATAGTTTAAATACGTGAGAACAATACGGGTGCTGATTGACAAGTGGCATAGTGTACAGGGTGACCCAAGAAAAACGGGCCCCACATCCAATTAGGCCCTGTTTCGTAGTGTTTCGTCCGAATTAAATGAATTTGGGGGCATAACTAGTTTATTATATTCACAACATCATATCAAACATTAGGGTATTTGGCCTTTTTTTCTCCGTTCTACAGCATGTGTTCTAGATGGACTCCTTTTAGCTCCGTGCATTTCTTAAGGCGCAGAACGAAGTTGCCCATGACGTTCTTACAGACTGAATTGGGACTCTCATTTCCTCCCTGATGGCCTCCTTGAGTTACGTGATAGTTCTGGGTTTCCTTGCGTACATTATATCCTTAAGATAGCCCTAAAGGAAATAATCTGGGGGGCTTAGGTCCGGGCTATGGGGTGGCCACTCAAAATTAGTTTTGAGACTGATCATTCGGCCTCAGAAGTTCTCTTTCAGCAAATCTCAGGACAGGTTTGAGGTGTGAGAACTTGCTCCGTCTTGCTGGAACCAGAACTTGCTAATAAATGACGGGTAAAGTGTCTGGGGCTCACTCTTGAATGTTTTGAGGACCTCCACATACCGCTCCTTGGTGACTGTCACTTCTGCGCAAGATTCTTCGATGAAGATTGATCGGATAATGCCTCTGACCAAGATTTCAGCCCACACCGTGCAATAAGGAGAATGCAGGGGCTTGGTGGCTTCTTCATTGGGTCTAAAGGACCCCCAGAATACATTTGTCTTGGAGTTCGCTTTTCCGTCAACATGGAAGTGGGCTTCATCTGAGGTCCAAAAGAGATTAAGGAAACCTGGTGTCTCCTCGATCTTATCGAGCATCTTGACTGCCATAGCACTCATCTGCTTCTTGTCTGAGGCTGTGAGGGTCTGCAGCGTCTGTATTCTGTATGGGTAAGCCCTGATATTGTTCATCAGCACTCTTCTGCAAGTCTCACGGGAGATACCGAGGGACTGACTTCGATTACTCACATAGCGTTTCGGACTCTCCTGGAGAGACTCTCTCACACTTTCGACCAGCTTGGCTGTCCGCTTCTTGGGACGTGCCGAGTGGCTTGGACAGTTCTCACCGGCAGCGTTTAAATTCTCCACGGTCCCATACTTCTCGAAGTGGCCCACCCAGTTCTGAATTCTGCTTTTGGGTGAAGCCTTTTCATATCCGAACTGATGCATGAAACTGTCCTGGGTTTTCTGAAACGAGCCTTTCTTGTAGAAAACTTTAACACAGTGTATTCTTTGTTCAAGCTCCCACTGAAGTCTTGGTGTACTCACGGTCGTTGATTCTGCCATGTCCTGTAAAATAAGGGCAACTGGTGAATAAATAAAGGAGATATCACATAAAGTGTACACGGGACCCGGTTTTTTTAGTCACCCTGTATTCTCTCATTTTCATTTACATGTAGCATATAATTGTGTAAGGATAAACCAATACAATAATAAATAAAACACCTTTGAAAGTTCTGAATCGGCGTCTTTTGAATATCTCTGAAAAGAAAGAGAGTGGAGTTTCTTTTTAACTGACGCAGTTAAGTTCTCGTTTTAGCAAACCTGCCAAATTGTTGAAACAGTAATCTAGTTTTGGACGTATCTGGCTATTATACAGGTAAAAGATTGCGTCACGAGTCATATACTTTCTAGAGCTGTAAAAAGATCCAACCATTTTTACAGCCATCTGTGTAACAGATTTGATGCTAGTCTACACTGCAGGGCTGCAGTCGATGTCACCCCTAGAAGCTTATCAAAAGAGAAGGCATATTCAACGGAGACGCTATACATGTTAACTGGAGCAACGAGGAAAGAATATACTCTTTATTTTAGATATATTAAATGTAACCAGCAATTTTTTCACAATTGTACATGCTCCGGATCGGAAGGGAAAGAATAAGAGATATGTTGACCGTTAATGCTCTGGGAAGTGATGCCATAAATGGTCTCTTGATAATCAGAGATTCAAACAACTTACTCATGACACATAGGTGACTGATTAGTCTGTGTTTACCCATAAAAACTGTAATACCATTGAGTAGGCAAACTAAAACATTGTATTAATACTACAAAGCGAATTGCTGTCCAACGATGGTGAATAGTTAAAGCAGAACAACACAGTATTGCACCACTTTTATGCCATTTGAAAAGATTACATTCAAGATATAGAAAAGCTTTTTTAGTTTAAAATAAGTATTTATGTGATGTGTTCATGTTATGCTAATTTGTGTACAGTTTTAAACGACTTGCGTTGGATTCGAACTCTGGTATGATCAGTGTAAAACCTGAAAGTAAAGTATCAAAGCTATCAACGGCTACAAAGGATGTGTACATAAAAATGTATCACTTTATATATATCTCGGCTTCATTAGTAATGTGTACTCTGCCTATTCCTTTTTGTCAACAAATATTATGTTACTATTTTAGCACGAAGAAAGAAAAGGAAAATGGTATTAGTATATCAATAGATTTCATATTTGTAAAATAAAATTACAGACAGCGTGTTTGTAAGCAAAATTATAACACACAGTAACTATCCGCTTCGCGGTTTAATTAATTAAATACATTTTCTTGACAATGAAAACTTCTCATTTTACTTTGTATCACGCTTAATTTTGTATTTTAATTATATTTTTTTTTAATCAAAATATTCATTTACCTTTCTTTTCAGTTCTATGATCTTAATGAAGGAAAGACGTGCATTGGTAAAACAAGATCAGAATTTTTGTGAATTGTACAACTTTTGATCGGTTCTACTGTTGTCAATAGTTACCTCAGTTGCTCCAAGAATAGGGTTCTTTATTATTGCTAGGAGTAAAGTGTAGCATCTGTTCTGATGGTTTACTTAATCGTTGCTGTCCTCGGTCAGTGAAAGGAATCTAATACTAGACTGATCCAATTTTTATTTTTATTCAAATTTAGAGAGCCTTTTATTTTGAGAACTAGATTCTCTCAATATAAAAAACTCCCTAGTTTCTAACTTTTCCCTCGAGGGCTGGCAAATAATAGTAACATCCAAAGGTAAGATAATTCTATGGAACAGAGAGAATTCGAACTTGGCACGCCATGATCGCCATTCAATGTTTGTATCTACTTCATCACAGCAGCTGTCGTCCTTTCGTACTTAAGTCTTTCTTGTAAAATGAATAATTGACATCATTTTTCAATCAATAATCTTCATCAACAACGCGATGTGAATGCTTACATCTTACGTGTTGTTATTAATTAACATCCATGATGAATCACTTATATGTTGACTATTCTTATTAACCTTTATAACGAACTAGCAAGGCTATCCGATGTTGCCGGGGCCCATACAAATAATAGACTAGGTTGAACAGTGTTTGTAACATATTTCTATGAAAACTTCTGTCCTTCTACGCCTCCTATCCTTCTCTCTATCTTTCGAATATTTGCGATTATTAAGTCTTTTGTCATCTCATACAGCGTAGTTGATGTAATACTGTCATATTTATATTATAGCTTTTGGGCAACGCTGAGTACCTTTTTTCTATACAACATCATGAAAATACACACGCTGCGCAATGTATAAACACACATGCTCTATCAAAGGTATTGTAAACTTTTGCGATCAGAGATACCATTTAAAATATAATCATGAGCAACGCGACGTTTAAACACAATTGTTCTATGTAGGATATTGAGAACAGTTTGATTAATATATACTACTTTCAAATTGTAATACTGTATTAGTAATGCTATTGCTCCCATACAACGTCGTTAACCTTTTCATGTATACAACACTTTAACAGAACACAGTGGGCATACACTTGTATATACACTTGTTTTATATAGTTCTTTTTTAGCAGTTTGCCATTAGATATACAGCTTACGAAATTAAATACTGTATCATTACTAAAATTTCTCCCGAGAAATGTCGAGTACATTTTCTTGTATAGACCATAAAATAGAACATTGAATTCATTTATTTCTGGCAATGCTGCGTTCAGACACAACAGCTTTATCTCGGATATTGAACAGAATCTGATTAACATATACCACTGAAATGAATGAAACAATTCGTTAAGAATTACATTAGAAATGAATTCATGAAATTAATTATAAATATGAAAAATTTATAAGAAAAATGAGAAATGAAATAAATAATGAAATAAAAATAATAAAAGAAAAATAAATAAAAAATGAATACAAAATTGATGAAGAAAATCACTGTAAAAAAATCAAGGAATACAATTAATAAAAATAATAATTGCATAGCTGATATAGTTCCCAGGGTGTATCCTATGTAGTTTCTAGCTTTGTGACGTTTGCATTTGCACGCACAGAATTACGACTCTCCTATGTATCATAGATTCTTGACAGGTGCTTTCCCATCAATACACTTTGAATAACAAGCGTGTATCTTATGTGGTTTCGCACTTTATATCAGATGTTGTTCTGCTTGAAGACGGCGATACATACACAGTGAGAATTATAACTTTTAATATTTAATAGATAATGAGCGGGTGCATATATATATATATAAATATATATATATATATATCTATATATATATATATATATATATATATATATATATATATATATATATATATATATATATATATATATATTAGGGGAGGTCGATTTTGAAACTGTAAATTATCGCACTCGAAGAAAGTTGCCAAATAATGTCAAAAGTTACCACAAGAAATATTTTTCTTAAAAATATTGTATTTATTTGAGCATTGCAACTTTAAGATCAAATAAATCGAGACTTTTTCTCACAGCCTAGATTTCACCGGCAGATGTGTCGCCTTAAATTAAACCCGGGTTTTAACAAAAAAAAGTAATACATTACTTAATAATAAATATTTTAAAGTTTATTATTCCTTTTCTTAAGAAATTAAATGTACATATTCAAATTAAAAAAGAGTAAAACACTATAATATTTAATTTTATATATAAATAATTATTTATTTACATAGGCGTTTTATTTATTGGATATTTTTTATGGTATTCACCGGTTGAAAATTCAACGAGCGAATTTGAATTCACGTGTTGATTCTGTTATCACAAATATATATTGAATTGTCGAGCGCTGGCTTATCTAATCCCATTTTCCCGACCTTTTTTCACACCTTACCTTGTGGGAGTTAGATAAATAAAAACTAGTTCAGCCAGGGGTTTTTACCCCACTAAATAAACCGGTATCGTCCGGGTCTTTGGGTCTGGTTTCACGCCTGTCTATTGGGGCTTGTCTGTCCTGTGCAGTTCTAGGAGGTGCACCTCCCAGGTTTTGCCTTCCCTCTTTGAGGAGAAGTAAGTTTATTGCTTACTGTCTGAGGCGGCCCTACCGGGGAATGCCGACAGAGCTGCCCAGGCAATTTTTAAATTGCCAGAGTGCTCACCTCTCGAGCACTGGCTTTCTCATCCCACTTTCCTGACCTTGTGTCAATCTTACCTTTTTGGAGGTAGATAAATAAAATCTAGTTCAGCCAGGGGTTTTTACCCCACCAAATAAATCGGTATCGTCCGGGCCTTTGGGTCTGGATTTACGCCCGTCTATTGTGGCTTGTCCGTCCTGTGCAATTCTAGGAGGTGCACCCTCCCGAGCTTTGCCTTCCCTCTTTGCGGAGGAGTAAGTTTATTGCTAACTGTCTGAGACGCCCCTACAGGGGAATGGGGGAATGCCGACGGGGCTGCCCAGTCAAGTTTTTAATGGCCAGAGTGCTCACCTCTATAGCGCAGGTCTATCTAATACCACTTTCATGACTTTGTGTCACATCTTACCTTGTTGGAGGTAGACAAATAAAACTATTTCAGCCAGGGGGTTTTACCCCACCTAAAATATTATATGTATTGGAGTTGATGGGAGAATGGATAAGGACACATTGATGTATAAGGAAATTGTGGATGAAAATAGACAGAGAATTATGAAAAAAACTAAGGGACCAGAACACCATTTAACTTTTACAAAAGAAACACCATGTTAAAGTAAATATCTGTCACAGAGTTATTCCTAATAGTGGTGCAACAGGTGCTGTTCATGCAGATCAAGTGGTGGATGTTTTGCATGAATTCCACAGTGAGAACAGTATCAAGGCTATACTTGTTGACAAGACTAATACCAACACAGGTTGCGAAGGTGGAATGGTTGCAATTTTAGAAAAAAAACTTTTTAAAAATCTTCACACAATTGGTTGCTCTTTGCATCATAATGAACTACCTTTCAGAGCCCTTTTTAAAAACATTGATGGTTGCGCAAAGGGCCCTACAACATTCAGTAGCTCTCTGGGGAAATGATGCTCAAATGATTGCCATGATTTACCCCAAGTATCATTTTCCACTATTAGCAATCCTCTAGAGTCAATTTTTAAAATTGATGAAATACATGATCTTAGTTCTGACCAAAAACTCCTTTATGAATACACAGTAGGTATTTCTAGAGGTAAGGTGTACTCTAGATATACCTCCTGGGAAATTGGTCCTTTAAACCAAGCAAGATGGTTAACTTTGGCCATCAGGCTCATGTGTTTATGGACTCGTGGTGCATACCCACAAAGGCACACAACAAAACTACACTATGTAGTAAATTTTATTGTAAATGTGTATGCCACTTCTTGGTTTGAAATTAAAAGAAATAGTAAATTCCACAATCAGCAAGTGCACATTTTTAATATGATCCAGAGGATTAAGGAGCAGCCTCAGAAAATCCAAGATATCACATTTAGAAATATACAAAGTAATACATTTTGTTTACTGCCTGAAAACTTTCTATATTCCATTGTTAAATCTGAGGAGATTGAAGTAAGAGAAGAAGCTTTAAAAAGAATTTTGGCCATTAGGTAAGTAATATTTATTCATATATCTCTGACTCAATTATTTATTCCAATTTATAGAATGATTTTTAAAGATTTTATCTAATTTTACCATAATTATTAAAGCAGTATAGATTGAAATTTTTTAATAATTCAATTAATTAATTTGTTCTTTCAGGAGTGAGGAGTCAACCAGAAAAAGATTAAAAAGAATACCACCTATTAATTTTAATGCCACACATTGGACACACTTAATAGATTTAAAATTATACTGCATTTTTGGCATTCTCAGGGCGTGGAACGGGCAGTTAAGTTTATAACAGAAGCTTCACAAACTGTATATGGTTTTGAAGCAAGGCATCAACACATTACAGCCAAAGTTTTGAGTCAGAAATTGAGACCAGCATTTTTGTCTAAGGGGTCTTATATGGAGCAATTTGACTCTCAATATTAAGCTCCATTAAAATAGTGTTAGGTTTTTCCTTATTTCTTTGCTTGTTATATTTTCACTTATAACAGAAAAAAATCATTTTTTTAGGTATTCAAATATTACTGTTTAATTCATAACGTTAAAAGGTAGTTTACAAAAGTAGATACTGAAAATGAGGGGGGGGGCAAATTTTCAATTTGAAGATTTCTTTAATTAATATCATTTTTATAAAATAAAAGGACATTCCCTGATTTTAAATGCACAATTTATTTGGGTTTCACACCAGTATTCAAGCAAATCTTGCAAAAACGAGGAATTTTCAGTATATTCTTGGCTACGATCTTTGATACCAAACGCTCAAAAAACCGCTGAAGTTTTTGATCTAATTTTTTGCATGAGTATTTAATAGGGCTATATACAACTTTCGGTACGTGCCTTTTTTTAATATTTAAAAAAAAGTGTAAAATCGACCTACCCTAATATATATATATATATATATATATATATATATATATATATATATATATATATATATATATATAAAAGTATACGTTTTTAATAAGCGTATATTCTATGTAGTTTTTAGCGAGTATCTTTTGTAGTTTCTGAATTTACTTTAGTTTTGTAGTTTCTGAATTTACTTATATTTTACCGGGCAACATCGAGAGTATTGTCGGCTATATAACGCTATAACAAAGTGGAGTAATTTCACCCGAGTTTCTCGTCTACTATACGACACTATAACAAAACACAGTGGAGTAATTTCACCCGTGAAACGCAGCGTTTAAGGACGCCTGCTGTATTTTTGATATTTAATACTTTGAATTAAATTATAGCACTTCCGAAATGTAGTATTTAAATCATTATTTTACTGCTTCCGGACAACCTCCATGTTTTTAGTCTAGTATACAAGTCTGTAGCAAAACATTTCAAACACTGTGGAATTATTGCTGCAAGGCAAACGAGCTTTACAAACAAACCTGCTCTATGAAGTATATTGAGCACTCTGGATGAACAGATGTATAAAGCTACCAATCTATGCATTTTCTCTATTTTACTCTCACAATTCGCCCCCCCCCACTATCTTTTCTGATCCGCTTTGTTATTTTTCGTGTTGTCGTTAATGTACTGAAAGTAATAATACTGTAACGAATTGAACTGAAATGTTAGTTAACAAGTTATTGCTCCCGGGCAACACCGAGTTTCTTTAATATATGATGCAATGTTAATTTGTTTTAATCTATTTCGACGGAAAACGTATTTTTTATCAATCATTTCCTTAATAATTAGATTAAAACTAAATTGGTCGTAATCTATTACCGGGCAATGTACAGTTTATTCTTATCCCCTTCTCCATCAAACATATACCACATATGAAATGTAATACTGTGTTATTATACACACTTGCTCTATATAGTGTATTGAGTACCTGCAGATATACAACTTGCCAAGTCTAACAGTTTATTATTATTCACACCGTCTCTATAAAGAATATTGATCACTTCCAGTTCATCATATACCACGGCCAAAGTGTAATAATGAATTATTACACACTCATTCCCTATCAAGTGGACATTACGATTTAGTTTATATCCTTAATTAAGTGTAATATTATATTATTAAAACCAATTGCTGAATAAAGGTTTGGGGAAATTATTTAATTAAACATATACTATTTACAAAGTGTAATACTGTAGTTTAGCACTCACCCGCTCTATCTAAGAGGTCCACTTTCCCAGGCTTTGCCTCCCCTCTTTGGGGAGGAGTAAGTTTATTGCTTACTGTCTGAGGCGCCCCTACCGGGGAATGCCGACGGGGCTGCCCAGGCAATTTTTAAATGGCCAGAGTGCTCACCCATCGAGCGCTGGCTTTTCAAACCCCACTTTCTCGACCCGATCTTGGGTCACATCTTACTTGTGGGAGTAAGATAAAACTGCCCTTGTACCTAACTCCTGGGGAGGAGTAAATAAAAATCTTAGGATTAAATAATACCACTTATCAAATATAATAATGTATTATAATTTCATTACTCCCATTACCATCTTGTTTCTTGTGCAGTATGCAACAGTGTAACAAAAACATTTTATCACAAATGAATTATTTGTCTCGGGAAACGATGCATTGATACACGCTTGGTTTATCAAGGATATTCATCACATGATAACCCACCTTCGAAATGTGATACTATAATATTACTATTATTGTTCCCGGGCAACGCTGACTACTTTTTCTAGTATACAACTACATAACAAAAGACACTAAATGTCTTTCTGTCAGGCAACGCAATGTTTAAACACGGCTGTTCTATGTAAGATATTGAGCCGGTTTAGATTACTACCACTTAATAAATGTGATACTTTATTATAATTCCTTAGTGTCCGTGCAACATCGAGTTTCTTGTCTAGTATTTAACACTAACAAACAACAGTGCAGTTATTGCTACCAGGAAACGCGACGTTTTAATCCGCCTCGGTTTACTCCCAAATAATTACTTGTTTGCTTAGACATTATTTTCTTCCGAGACAACGTCAATTAAGAATATAGCAGCTTTGCGAGTTTCCTAGTTTAAATTTGACTTGTAGCTGGACAAACAACCTTGCATAGATACATACAAGCTGACATACAGAAAACTGAATTAAATATAAACAATTACACAGCTGTCCAGCATCCCAGAGTTATAAAAACATAATAGAGGATGTTCGAAAGTGTGTGTGAGATCTACTTAGAATATAACGAAGACATTTTCTGTCACGATATCGGTCTGACCGTCGCCGAGAATTTTTGTGAACGCAAGAAATATATTAGGGCACATCTTCTCCTATATAAATATCAACTGTCTGTCGGCATGCATGTATGTAATGATGTATTTATTTAACTCTTCTCATCCGAGAGTACCCAACAAACACTCACACAGTTTACATCATTCTAACCAGCCAGCCTCCGAACGTGTATTGTCTCAGAATAAGAAGAAAATTACAGTTTTGGGGTCAAAAGAGCACGTTCTCAAATAGGGTAGGCTTTTCACTCCATTTACCAACGTTATCATGTACTGATTTGACAAAAAAACAATGATATTATGTATGATTTTAGAAATAATGCAAGTCGTTGAAGTATAATGGAAATAATGAAAGTCGAGAAGGATAATTGCCTCCCGTTTTCGGATGCCTTTATCAAAAGATCCAGAAGAGGGTTCCTAACTAGCGTTCATCGCACATCCACGATTACAGGTCTCTACTTAAAAAAGGACTCGTTTGCACCAAAATCAAGAAAGTTATCATTAATTTATTGTTTAGTGCACCGAGCCCTCATTATTTTTTCTTCCAATAGACTTCACAGGGAAATAATTATCAGCAACGTTTGTCCGGAAGACTTAATCTCGGAATGCATCACAAACAAAGTTGCAGAACTTGTGCCAGTTTACACGGTTAAGATTCGGATGAAAATTGTTGTTTGGGAAAAATACAATTTAGGCGCGCAGTGTGAATATAATTGTATTGGCGCGTGAAAAATAAAAAATAACGCCCACGCAAATTCCGGCGTGGCCTTATATATTAAATCAACTCAAAACGAGCGGACGTAGTAGGGAGCACACCACGTGATATTTCTGTCCAATGCGATTTCTCCAAAGACATTTTTCTAAACTTTTCTCCTTAAGCTCCCTGGAGCCTATCAAAATAGTATTTAAGCACACACAAACATCAACCCCTCTCTCTAAACTGACTCTTCATTCGGAGGTTACACGCGTCTTACTATCACTCTTCCATTTCACCTTTCGCGCGCTTCATACATTTTCACAGGCGAACATTACCTATTGCCTCTCTTAACATTTTATAACACATGAGCATTTCAACAAAACAAAAGACATTCTCCTTTTTACTTACAAGTAGTCAGAAGTCCTTTCTTTAGTTTCAGGGAAACTAAAGAAAGGACTTCTGAACTCATTACAAAAGGAAATATGTTATATTTGTTAATGGTTTATTTCAGTGAATAAACTTCCGTTGGTTTTGCATGTAAGTCTTCTTATTATTATTTTTATTTGTGGAGGAAGTTATCACCAAAAAAGGCATGACGACCACCACAAGTTGGTTACCCAGACTTAGAAAATTGCATGCACAACGGAATCTCCTTATAAGCTACACGCGGTTTCCTAACCTCCTGGCGATATCATGCGTGCGGTAACACTCAAAGGAACTAAAAAGACGATGCGAATCTCAAGGGATGATACAAGCCGTCAGACGAAGCGTGGATCTCAGTACAATATGGCAACAAATTAGCGAGTTATGCCGATAGTCGCTATTAAATCGAAATTAAACAAATCAACCGACAGTTTAAAGGCTTTAAAATCATTTTCAAACGAAAAACAGAAAAATGGAAGCTCCCCGCGTTAAAACACCTCTAGCTACATTAACGCTAAATATTCCAGCTTTTAATCCCACCAATATTAAGACGTGGTTTATCCAGATCCAGGCCCTTTTCGACGCAAAACGGATTACGTCTCAGCGAACCAAGCATTGTTATTTGGTTGAAAAACTCCCGGCAGACGTCGTCGAGGAAGTGACTGATTTATTGGAGAACGTACCGGAAAATAATCCATACGATGAACTTAAGGAGGCTATTTTGAGACGGACTGGCTTATCAAACGAGACAATGTTACGCAATCTCTTCACCCAAGTAGAATTGGGAGATCGCACACCGTCGCAACTTTTACGATACATGCGCTCATTGCTAGGAGACAGCAACATGTCCGAAACTATAATGAGAAGTTTGTGTCTGGATAAACTCCCACACACAACAGTACAAATTCTGGCACCCACAACGGAAGAGACAAGCACTGTAAAGCTCGCCGACATGGCAGACCGAATTCATGAAAATCTGAGGAGCCGCAAAGTAAACTCAGCACAAGCACAAGCACAGCCAACACAGACGAGAGACGACGAAGTTGCCGGACTAAAAACTACGGTCGAAAATCTCACTCGTAAATTGCAGGAATTAATGCAAATAAACCGTCGTTACTCATTTAATAATCGACCTAACTACCGAACACGAAGTTTTAGCAGAGGTCGAAGCAACACACGAGAACGAGCGAACGAAATCTGTTTTTACCACAAAAAATTCGGCACAGAAGCGAGGCGTTGCACTTATCCTTGTACTTTTGAAAACAAGAATCAGGGGAACGATCATTCCAGCCAGTAGTGACGACAACTGTTGCTGGATTTTCCACTAAAGGTCGTCTATTTTTCATTCGTGACAGTAATCACGGATATAACTTCTTAATAGACACCGGAGCCGAAATAAGCGTGATACCAGCGCTAAGTAAACAGAAAGCTACTCCACAGCCTTACCATCTCCAGGCAGCTAATGGCACACAAATACCGACATACGGTAAAAAGTACTTAAGCGTCAATCTCGGCTTGCGTCGCACATTTTCGTGGATTTTTACCATAACCAACGTGACGACACCAATATTAGGAGCAGATTTCCTAGCACGATTTAATCTATCAGTAGACATGACTAATCGCACACTGACTGATAACCAAACAAAAGTCGTAATTAAAGGTATCCCCACAAGATACCAGTCTACTGGGATTAGTTCTGCCTTTCCTGAAGAGACGTACATTCGTCAGCTGTGTCAAAAATACCCACAACTTACTCAGCCATTCACAGTCGCGGATGATATTAAACATAATGCAAGACATTATATTAAAACGAGTAGACAACCCGTCTACGCCACCCGCAGACGTTTGAAGCCGGATAAGTACAAGATCGCAAAGGACGAATTCCAGCGCATGTTACAACAAGGAATTATTCGACCTTCCAAAAGTGCGTGGTCATCTCCTTTACATATGGTACATAAATCAGACGCTACAACATGGCGTCCTTGCGGCGATTTCAGGAGATTAAATGGACAAACTGTACCGGATAGATACCCTATCCCACACATTCACGATTTCGCAATCGGACTGCAAAACGCCACGGTATTTTCCAAACTGGATTTAGTGAAAGCATATCACCAAATACCGGTGGCGGAAGAAGATATCCATAAAACAGCACTGACCACGCCATTTGGACTTTACGAATTCGTTAGAATGCCATTCGGACTTAGGAACGCCTGTCAAACCTTCCAAAGGTTAATAGACGAGGTTTTTAGGGACCTTCCATTCGTATTCGCATACGTGGACGATGTCCTAATTTCTAGTAGAAACCTCGACGAACATAAACAACACTTGGAACAAATTTTCCAAAGACTGTCCCATTACGGTTTTAAAATAAACTTGGACAAATGTATTTTCGGTCAGCAAGAAGTAAATTTCCTTGGACATTCAATTGATAAGGGTGGAATATCACCATTACCTGAAAAAGTAAGTGCCATTACGAATTTTCCACAATCTACGTCTGTTAGACAAATTCGTCGCTTCATAGGTGTAATTAATTATTACAGACGATTTTTACCCAACTGTTCCACAAACCTTACACCGTTAACGTCATTATTGAAGAACAACACGAAAAACCAACAATTAAAACTGGAAGGATCAGCTTTAAAAGCTTTCCATCAAGCTAAAACTGCCTTAGTCAATTTCACCAAATTGAATAATATTAAGGACAGTGAGGTATCGAAACTTACACTTACAACAGACGCATCAGACATAGCTGTAGGAGCAGTTATACACCAACTGACAGGGAATACAATGACCCCTATTTCGTTTTTTCAGCCAAACTGAGCAAGACACAGACAAAGTACAGTACCTTTTGAAGGGAACTATTAGCAATTTATTTGTCAATTAAACATTTTAGACATCTGTTAGAAGGAAGACACTTTTGTATTTACACTGACCATAAGTCGTTAACATATGCACTGCATACACATGTAGATAAATATGGCCCAAGAGAAATCAGACATCTTGATTATATTGCTCAATATTCTACAGACATCAGATACGTCAAGGGACAAGAAAACATCGTGGCGGACGCATTATCACAAGCTGCAATAACTTCGATAAATTCCAGTTCGCTGAGTATGGAATTAATTGCACAAGAACAAAAGACGGACGAGACACTCACTGACGTACAACAGAAAACGTCTTTGCAACTGAAGGAAATGCCTGTACCTTTTAGTACAACAACATTGTATTGTGATACAGCAAAAAGACAACCACGTCCATACATACCGCCAAGCATCGGACGACATGTTTTTCAACATTTCCACAATTTATCTCATCCAGGCAAACGAGCCACGGTAAGAATAATAGCAGACCGTTTCGTTTGGCCGAAAATGAATGCAGATATTCGAAATTGGACGAAGACGTGTGTATCCTGTCAAAAGAATAAAATACACAGGCATACAAAGTCACCACTGGGCACTTTCAGTACGCCAGATGCTAGGTTTACCAATATCCATGTTGACTTGGTGGGGCCATTACCCCCCTCGAAAGGACACACCCACATTCTCACCATAGTCGACAGGTTCAGCAGATGGCTAACAGCCATACCCGTGAAGGACACAACGGCGGCGACAGTAGCTGGAACAATATTAAAAGACTGGATAGCGATTTTTGGAGTACCGTCAGTACTCACAACGGACAGAGGCTCGCAATTTCAATCGAAACTCTTCGCAGAGTTCAACCAATTGTTGGGAACAACCCACATAAAGACAACGGCTTATCACCCTTGCTCGAACGGCCTCGTCAAACGCTTCCACAGACAGCTAAAAACTTATTTGGCTACGAGTCATAACAAAGCAGACTGGTCAGATAATTTACCATTTATCCTATTAATGATCCGAAACACGATAAAAGAGGATTTACAAAGCACGCCAGCGGAGGTAGTTTTTGGATCAGCAATCACACTACCTGGACCATATGTTGATGCATACGCAGACATTTCACCCACAAATACATTTGTGACGGAATTAAAGAGCAATTAAATGTCTTCTCTCAAATGTACACCCACCAGGAGGGCTGACAAACAAACACATATGCCAAATGACCTTCACACATGCAAATAGGAATGATACAGTCAAAAAGCCATTTTGTCCAAATTACACAGGACCATACCAAGTTTTGGACAGAAGTGAAAAATATTTCACTGTCCAAAGGAGAAACAGGAAAGACAACATTGCGATCGACCGAATTAAACCAGCATACATTGAGGAACACCCTCAGACAATTTCCCCACCAGAACAAATTCCCTTAGAACATGGGAGTCCAGCAGAAAATGACGGGAACATCAAACCTACGACAAAAACAGGTAGGAAAGTCCACTGGCCGAACCATTTCAAGGAATACATTACATATTAGAGAAAAAAAAAATTTTTTTTTCCTTTTTTTCAATCTGGGGGGAGTATTGTGCCAGTTGACACGGTTAAGATTCGGACAAAAACTGTTGTTTGGGATAAATACAATTTAGGCGCGCAGTGTGAATATAATTGTATTGGCGCGTGAAAAATAAAAAATAACGCCCACGCAAATTCCGGCGTGGCCTTATATATTAAATCAACTCAAAACGAGCGGACGTAGTAGGGAGCACACCACGTGATATTTCTGTCCAATGGGATTTCTCCAAAGACATTTTTCTAAACTTTTCTCCTCAAGCTCGCTGGAGCCTATCCAAATAGTATTTAAGCACACACTAAAGATCAAACCCTCTCTCTCAACTGACTCTTTATTCGGAGGTTACAAGCGTCTTACTATCACTCTTCCATTTCACCTTTCGCGCGCTTCATATAATTTCACAGGCGAACATTACCTATTGCCTCTCTTAACATTTTATAACACATGAGCATTTCAACAAAACAAAAGACATTCTCCTTTTTACTCACCCTGAAACTAAAGAAAGGACTTCTGAACTCATTACAAAAGGAAATATGTTATATTTGTTAATGGTTTATTTCAGTGAATAAACTTCCGTTGGTTTTGCATGTAAGTCTTCTTATTATTATTTTTATTTGTGGAGGAAGTTATCACCAAAAAAAGGCATGACGACCACCACAAACTTAAATCTCCAAGACCTTTTAGCCCACTAAGATGTGCAGTTCATCTCGAACTTTCTTTGCATAGTTGGCATTTGTCATGAGTTCGGTAAGCAAATAACCAAATGTGTAATCAGTTTCTTTTTTCTGTTGCTTTACGTTTGGTTTTTGGCACACGTTCTGCTTTTTTTACTGAATGAATGTGTCACCCTACGCAATAAATATACCTTAAATTCCCTTCTTGACGTTGTAATATCCTGTGGTTGTATGGTTATGACGCTTGCTTGCGGAGTCTTGGTTGATTCTGTAGCAGGTGTTCGAACTCTGTGACCGTTTGAGATTATCATTCCCTACACTGATGAGAGCGTAGGGTTTGAACGCTGGCGTATGTAAGTGAAAATTATTAAATATTATTTACCTAAAATTATATATATGTATATATATATATATATATATATATATATATATATATATATATATATATATATTACTATTTCATGTTATCCATATAAGCTTTTATAAGAAGTTATACGTTTTATGTATTAATTATCAGTATTTACTTGAATACTAGTCTATACGTAATTTGCAAAATAGTAAGTTATGAAAATATATTCATGGCGATTAAGCTACACAGAGACTCCTGCGTGTTATCCCCGGGGAACCTTCAGGCTAAAATGCAAGGAGTTAGTTTTGCCGAGTGTTTTTATATACAAGGCTAACTAGTAAACCAATCATAGTGTTGTTGTTTTCTTAGTTCGCTTAGTATTATTAGACTTTGTTAGTATTCAGAAGCGGTAGAGAACCTACCAAATTATTAGGTAATGAAGAAGTTTCGATTCAGCCAAATCTCATTTATTAATGTTGTACTATGTTATTGGCAATATAATCAAGTAAATTTCTACAAGTATTTAAATCTTATTTTTAATTGAAGAATATAATAACAAGCAAAATCTTCTTGCATGAGATTAACAATGTGCAAACAAACAAGAATCACAATTGACGTCACTAAATCGCGAGCATACAGACAGCTATGTATCATTCATATCATTTATTTATTCTGTCTCGGTTAACAAATAGGTCGCTACAATTTTGTGCGGAAAATGACGTAATCCGGTTTGTTTTTTCTATTTAGATCGGTATTAAATGAGTGAATTAATGTAACCTGCTTCTAATAACATATTATTAACTTGAGAGCCAATAAGCAGAGTGAGCGTAAATGTGTGGGTTTCCTTCCCAGCCTGATCCACGAATATTATTCTAATTAAAGATGGCGGACTGGAGAACCATCACCATCGTCAGCGTTGCCGCCGCTGGCGTTGTTCGACGATAAATTTGCTTCCGGTTGAGGAGGCATAGGACCAATTAATTGGCGAGTGCTTCTTGTGAAACACTTGTAGATGATCTTGGATCTTAAGTGTTCATGTTACATGAATATCGATTAATATAGCTGTACACGATTTCGCGATGCTTTCCAAAGTGGTATTTATTCTGCATTTTTACGGTGAGAAATTATAGTTTAATTTACCTCTACATGGAGACCTTGACTCTAATCTTAATCTTGACCTTGACCTTAACGCTAACGCAACCCTAACTTGAATCAGGTGTAGACAAGGTTAACCAAGTAGATCAAAAGCGTGTGCGCACACTGCAAATAACTTGCCGGCTATTTGTTTTTCTTCTATAAATTATATATTCTCTAAATGACAATGTGTACGTCAATTGTTTCAAAACATATACGTGCTTTGACCTCTGGCAATGTGAAATTATGTTTTCGGTCGAGTTTATTTGTTATTTATGGACTATGTTTTTTGTGTGTACAGCCTAGTGTAGACATCGCATAACCAATTGTCACCAAACTTAATAAAATACCGGCCATGTTCTAACTAAAATATGATTGAATTTGGAAAAAAAAAGTTAACAGTAACATATTGATTCTTTTATTTTAAAGACTTGCTACAATTAAAACTGTATATCTTATCTGAGTTATACCTTGACCTTTCGGTCGATTACAGAAGTAAGCCCTGCAGTAGAATTTGGTTCATCCTATCGTTGTCTCGTAAAAGTATACAGTCAAACGAAGTAGTTCGGGTCTAATTGCTGTTGTTGTTATAATTAATGTTTTTCTTCTTCATCTTCTTACTATTATTATTACCATTATTATAAGTATTATAATTATAATTATTATTATTATTATTATTATTATTATTATTTACTTGCTAAAGGTTTTGCACTTAATAGAAAATCCAAGATTAGCATCCGAGTTAAACGAATTTACAAAAATTTGGACTGTTTACATCATCCCTCCATCATGAAAGTTTACTTAAGATTTCGTCTGTTTACATAATATTTGCATAGTGTACTTATTCTGTATAAATTATCTGTGAATAATATGATTTGACTTGAGATTTTGACTGCATAAATTATATCTTCATTATATGATTTTCACAAGATTTCGACTGTTTAAATCATCTCGTCATTAAATAATGTTACTTAAAATTACGACTGTTTACATCATCTTTGAATTATATTATAAGATTTCGACTGTTTCCGTCATCTTTGCATTATATTATTACACTTTAAATTTCGACTGTTTACATCATATTTGCATCATTTGATTTTACTTAAAATTCTAACTGAAATGATTTACCTTAGATTCCGACTGTTTACATCATCTCTGTATTATATGAGTTAACAAAATATAGAATATGTTTACATCATATCTACTTCATATGATTTTACTTAACATTTCGACAATTTTACACTATATTATTTACTTAAGATTCCGACTGTTTACATCATCTCTGCATTACATACTTGCATACATACATGCAGACAGACATCATCTCTGCATTATATGATAGTTCTTATAATTTCGGCTAGTGATGTCATTTCTGCATTATATAATTTGAATCAGGATATCGACTGTTTATATCATCTCTTTATTATATGATGTTATTAAAGATTTCGATTGTTTACATCATCTCTGCGTTATATAAATTGACTTCAGATTTCGACTGTTTACATCATCTCTGTAGTGTATAATTTTTACTTTGGATTTCGACTGTTCAAATTATATCTGCATTGGATAATTTAAATTAAGACTTCGATTGTTTACATAATCTTTGCATTATATGCTTTTAGTCAAGATTTCGACTGTTTACGTCATATCCACATAATATAATTTAACTTAATATTTAAACTGTTTACACCATGTCTTCATGATGCGATTTAATTAAACATTTCTACTCTTTCCACTATGTGTGCATTATATTATTTAACCTGAGATTTAGACATGTTACACAATCTCTGCATAATATATCTTCACTTGAGATTTCGACTGTTTACATCATCTCTGCATTTTATAATTTTACTTAGAATTCTGACTGTTTACATTATATCTTCATTATGTGAGAATAATGGCGGAGCATAATTATTTCTTACTTTAACTTTACTAATCGAGACGTTATTTTATATGGATATTTATATTCGCTAAAACAACGGTGGAGCAAAGTATGTCTTTCTTTCACTTTACTGATTGTGACGGTCTTTTTGTAAGAATTATAATATTGGTGCAAACACTGGCGGAACACATTTATATCTTCTTATTTCTAGGAGTAGGATATACCTGAGAGGAGGGTACCATGACAACAGAACAAATACTACACTACTTCCACACCTCAAAAAAGGAGCAAAGTATGCCTGAAAGGATTGTATCATGCAAAAGATACGACACTACCTTCACACCTCTCAGAAAAGAGGGGGTAATTCATGGGAAGACGGTCTCATGACAACAGAACAAGTACTACACTAACTTCACACCTCTCAACAAAGGAGTAGTTAATACCTGGGACGAGTGTTTCATGAAAACAGAACCGATCCTACACTACCTATACATATCTCAAAGAAGGAGGAGGTAATGCTTGGAAAAATGATATCATGATAACAGAACGGGTGTAGGGAAGAAGGGAGAGGAAGGCACCATTAAGGAGTCTATTTTCGCTAGTCTCATATAAATCTCAACTGTCTGTCTGCATGTATGTATGCAAGTATGTAATGCAGAGATGATGTAAACAGTCGGAATCTTTAGTAAATAATATAGTGTAAAATTGTCGAAATGTTAAGTAAAATCATATGAAGTAGATATGATGTAAACATATTCTATTTTTTGTTAACTCATATAATACAGAGATGATGTATATATATACATATATATATATATATATATATATATATAAATATATATGTATATATATATATATATATATTTATTTATTCTGGTACAGAAAAATTAGTACAACATTCGTACCGTCGGTTTCAAGCACGGAAGGTCTTACCCATCCGGCTCTCTTCAGCTTCTGTTGTCATCTGTTTTGGAAATGTGAGGTCACATGACACTCTTGTTGGGACGCGTTATTTGCTCAGTGTGTTGTGTGTGTTTGTTTAAATTTGAATTTAGTGTAATAAGACCGTTAAGATTTAAAACACGGGAGAAGAAAGAGAATTCAAGATTAAAGGGAATAAAAAGGGGGGTAAAAAATAAAAAGATATATATGAGAAAATATATATATATATATAAATAAATAAATATAAAAAAACATATATATATAAAAAATATATATAAAAAAACATTTCAATACTAAGAATAAAAGAAAAAAAAGAAGAAAAAAAGGGGGTTAAAAAATATATATAGAGAGAATAAAATGTAGAGAATAAAAAAGAGCGAGAGAGAAAGAAAGAATAAAAATAGAAAGAATAAAAAGAATAAAAATATAATAAATAAAAGTAAAAGTATAAATAGAAATAAAAATAAATTAAAAATAAATTTAAAGGTTAAAAATAATAATAATAATAATAAAAAATAAAAATTAAAAATTAAAAATTAAAAATTAAAGATTAAAAACAAAAATTATAAAAATAAAGAAAGGGTTTCTCTGAAATTCCCGTGAGCCAAATTATGAATTTGTATCATTAGCCGTTATATTTTTGAAGGTATGCGTTCTGAAAAACCGTTGATGTGTAAGAATCATTTCCCTAGATTAGAGTGATTTAATGAAGAAATTCGGAGCTAAGGGATGTAACTAAGATGGAAATATGAAATATTTGAGTTTGTTAAAATGGGTTTGTAGATTAATCTAGTGGTTGTTAAAAATAAATATTTTTGCATTTTGGTGAAAGTCGAAGTTTTTGCTCTTGGAATTTATGTGGATATAGTTTGTTTAAATGGATTTGTAGAGTAATCTAGTAACTGATAATTAAATTAAATATTTTTGTATTTTTGTGAAGGTCGGAGTTTTTGCTCTTGAAGTTTAAGTGGATATAGGTTGATGAGGTATTTGTTCGTATTAGTAGAGGGGGGGTAGTTAGACATTATGTGAATCGGTCAGACCAGTTTATAAGCAATGCTTGTCTCTTGTGGACACATCCCCTGAATATTTCATCGCTGAATTTAAACAGGCTGTATTCGGATCGATGATGGCTTTTGAAATGTGGTATTTTTCAGCGTCACATAGAGGACATCTGTTTATGGCTGGAGAGAAGGATGGTTTTCTCTCAATTATTTTCCATTTGATGGTGAAGGGTGTGTTTTCTTCTTTAAGCTGCCATATTCGGGTCGCGAGTGCCGTATTAGCCTTGTTTTTGTATCTGAAGGAGTTTCTGTGTGCATATAGCCTTTGTTTGAAGTTTCCCTTCGTCATCCCAATATATTTTTCTGCATTACTGGTATTCTGGTCTGTGACGGTTGCTTCATAAATGATTGAATTGATTTTGCAATTTCCCTCCAGGGGGCAGTTGTTTTTGTCTTGGCATGAGCAGCCTGCGTTTGTAATTGTTTTGGGTTCTGCAGAGATAATTTTTCTTATTGAAGGGGCAGTGGAATAGCTGACCTTAACAGAATTTCTGTTAAAAAGTTTGTGTAATTCATTTGTGGGTGGGAAGTGTTTGTCGAGCAACTTGAGGAAACGTTGGCCTACTTTGTTTTGGTATTGGTCGAATAGGGTGGGGAAAACCAGATCACCGATCTCCTTCTATTGCGGGTCCCCCGTGGTTGGTCTCGGTTGGGGGTGTATGAGATTTCTTCTCTGAACCCGCTGTCGCGGAGCGCTTTGTTGTAATATGGTGCTGCTTGGTTGAAAATTTCGGGACTGGATGAGAGGTTTGAAATTCTTTGGCTAATATTATTGATTAAATTTTTAAAGATGGTGGGGGGGTGGCAGGATCCCTTGTGTATGTATTGGAGTGTTTCATTGGGTTTGTGGAAAGGTTTGTGTGTATTGTTTTTAAGGTTCAGTGTGGTATCTAGGAAGTTTACTTGGTCTAAATTTGTTTTAATGGTAATTTTGAAGCCGAGATTATGGAAGGTGTTTTTTAATTCTTTTCTAAATCTATCTAATGTGTTTCCGTTGTGGTTGCGTGACAGACAAAGTCCGTCATCTCTATAGAGACCAAAGAAATGGTCTGGAAATTTATTTTGGAGTGTATTTAATATAAGCAAGCCGACTAAGTCACAGATGTCTGCACTGTCGTAGGCCCCCATTGCAACATCAAATGGGTCCTCTGAGTTTGATTTTTTAACCCAAGCCCTTCCCTCGAAGAAGAGAAGGGTTTGTCTTGCTTGCAGTATTGTGTCCCTTTCTAGTTGACTGATGTTTGTGTGTGAAAGTGCAAATGTTAAGGCCTTATCTAGGGTGTCTTTTGTAATGGATGGGTAGAAGTCTACTATATCTAATTGTGTGAATTTGCATCTGTGTTTATCTTGTATGTTATGGAACCAATTTAGGACTGAGTTAGTATTGCCCCATAGACTTAGGTTTATTTTTTCCTTAATTTTATTAACTATATTTTTAACAATGGATTTGCTTGCTAGTCCTAGTTCACTTTTAGCTGGGTTGATAAGTCTGCATGAGGGTTTATTTGTGAAGTTTTCTTTGTGGTCTTTTAAAGTAACAAAGGCCTTCCTCTTATCTAAATAATTAATTCTATATTCGACGCCTAGTCTAGTAGCTATTTCAGTAGTATCATTATTAATAGATTTATATGTATCTGTCTTGGCTAATTGATATTTATCGGTAATGGAGCTAATTGTTAGGTCTGTTTTTTCCTTTTTAGTCATTTTATAAATATTTTTAGTTTTGTCGGAGAATACAAGTGCGTTATTTTCTCTTTTAAGTTTTTTTATGTCGGCGGTAAGTGTCTTCTGAAATGGATTTTGCTTGTTTGTAAAAACTAGGTTGTGAGTAATGTTGAGTAGGTCTTTTTCGAAATTGTCTAAGGCCTCTACTTTTGGCGGGTATTTACCAGATTTTAAGCCGTAGTAGTTTTTTTCCGTTTGCCTCTGTTCTGTATTCAACACTTTCCACCTCATTCTTCCTATGACGTCCACTATTTTTGTCAGGAGTATCCTGGTATATGTTTGTTTTTTGGAGGTTGGGATATTTTTGGTAGAATATCCGAAAGTGTATAGTTCCATTTCCCAGGGTATAGGTGGTAATCCCTGTTAATTAGTTTTTTCCGTGGTGTTGGTAATTTTCCCGAGAGTGCTCGACTACGAGGCTAACAGGGTTTAACTGTTATTCTTGGTAGGGGCTGAGTAAATTCTTTGTAGAATGGTAGGAAAAATCCCAGCAGAGTGCTCGATTAATTAAGAATCAAAGTTAAAAATTAAGAGCATAATATTTATTTATTCTGGTACAGAAAAATTAGTACAACATTCGTACCGTCGGTTTCAAGCACGGAAGGTCTTACCCATCCGGCTCTCTTCAGCTTCTGTTGTCATCTGTTTTGGAAATGTGAGGTCACATGACACTCTTGTTGGGACGCGTTATTTGCTCAGTGTGTTGTGTGTGTTTGTTTAAATTTGAATTTAGTGTAATAAGACCGTTAAGATTTAAAACACGGGAGAAGAAAGAGAATTCAAGATTAAAGGGAATAAAAAAGGGGGGTAAAAAATAAAAAGATATATATGAGAAAATATATATATATATAAAAACATATATATATAAAAAATATATATAAAAAAACATTTCAATACTAAGAATAAAAGAAAAAAAAGAAGAAAAAAAGGGGTTAAAAAATATATATAGAGAGAATAAAATGTAGAGAATAAAAAAGAGCGAGAGAGAAAGAAAGAATAAAAATAGAAAGAATAAAAAGAATAAAAATATAATAAATAAAAGTAAAAGTATAAATAGAAATAAAAATAAATTAAAAATAAATTTAAAGGTTAAAAATAATAATAATAATAATAAAAAATAAAAATTAAAAATTAAAAATTAAAAATTAAAGATTAAAAACAAAAATTATAAAAATAAAGAAAGGGTTTCTCTGAAATTCCCGTGAGCCAAATTATGAATTTGTATCATTAGCCGTTATATTTTTGAAGGTATGCGTTCTGAAAAACCGTTGATGTGTAAGAATCATTTCCCCAGATTAGAGTGATTTAATGAAGAAATTCGGAGCTAAGGGATGTAACTAAGATGGAAATATGAAATATTTGAGTTTGTTAAAATGGGTTTGTAGATTAATCTAGTGGTTGTTAAAAATAAATATTTTTGCATTTTGGTGAAAGTCGAAGTTTTTGCTCTTGGAATTTATGTGGATATAGTTTGTTTAAATGGATTTGTAGAGTAATCTAGTAACTGATAATTAAATTAAATATTTTTGTATTTTTGTGAAGGTCGGAGTTTTTGCTCTTGAAGTTTAAGTGGATATAGGTTGATGAGGTATTTGTTCGTATTAGTAGAGGGGGGGTAGTTAGACATTATGTGAATCGGTCAGACCAGTTTATAAGCAATGCTTGTCTCTTGTGGACACATCCCCTGAATATTTCATCGCTGAATTTAAACAGGCTGTATTCGGATCGATGATGGCTTTTGAAATGTGGTATTTTTCAGCGTCACATAGAGGACATCTGTTTATGGCTGGAGAGAAGGATGGTTTTCTCTCAATTATTTTCCATTTGATGGTGAAGGGTGTGTTTTCTTCTTTAAGCTGCCATATTCGGGTCGCGAGTGCCGTATTAGCCTTGTTTTTGTATCTGAAGGAGTTTCTGTGTGCATATAGCCTTTGTTTGAAGTTTCCCTTCGTCATCCCAATATATTTTTCTGCATTACTGGTATTCTGGTCTGTGACGGTTGCTTCATAAATGATTGAATTGATTTTGCAATTTCCCTCCAGGGGGCAGTTGTTTTTGTCTTGGCATGAGCAGCCTGCGTTTGTAATTGTTTTGGGTTCTGCAGAGATAATTTTTCTTATTGAAGGGGCAGTGGAATAGCTGACCTTAACAGAATTTCTGTTAAAAAGTTTGTGTAATTCATTTGTGGGTGGGAAGTGTTTGTCGAGCAACTTGAGGAAACGTTGGCCTACTTTGTTTTGGTATTGGTCGAATAGGGTGGGGAAAACCAGATCACCGATCTCCTTCTATTGCGGGTCCCCCGTGGTTGGTCTCGGTTGGGGGTGTATGAGATTTCTTCTCTGAACCCGCTGTCGCGGAGCGCTTTGTTGTAATATGGTGCTGCTTGGTTGAAAATTTCGGGACTGGATGAGAGGTTTGAAATTCTTTGGCTAATATTATTGATTAAATTTTTAAAGATGGTGGGGGGGGGTGGCAGGATCCCTTGTGTATGTATTGGAGTGTTTCATTGGGTTTGTGGAAAGGTTTGTGTGTATTGTTTTTAAGGTTCAGTGTGGTATCTAGGAAGTTTACTTGGTCTAAATTTGTTTTAATGGTAATTTTGAAGCCGAGATTATGGAAGGTGTTTGTTAATTCTTTTCTAAATCTATCTAATGTGTTTCCGTTGTGGTTGCGTGACAGACAAAGTCCGTCATCTCTATAGAGACCAAAGAAATGGTCTGGAAATTTATTTTGGAGTGTATTTAATATAAGCAAGCCGACTAAGTCACAGATGTCTGCACTGTCGTAGGCCCCCATTGCAACATCAAATGGGTCCTCTGGGTTTGATTTTTTAACCCAAGCCCTTCCCTCGAAGAAGAGAAGGGTTTGTCTTGCTTGCAGTATTGTGTCCCTTTCTAGTTGACTGATGTTTGTGTGTGAAAGTGCAAATGTTAAGGCCTTATCTAGGGTGTCTTTTGTAATGGATGGGTAGAAGTCTACTATATCTAATTGTGTGAATTTGCATGTGTTTATCTTGTATGTTATGGAACCAATTTAGGACTGAGTTAGTATTGCCCCATAGACTTAGGTTTATTTTTTCCTTAATTTTATTAACTATATTTTTAACAATGGATTTGCTTGCTAGTCCTAGTTCGCTTTTAGCTGGGTTGATAAGTCTGCATGAGGGTTTATTTGTGAAGTTTTCTTTGTGGTCTTTTAAAGTAACAAAGGCCTTCCTCTTATCTAAATAATTAATTCTATATTCGACGCCTAGTCTAGTAGCTATTTCAGTAGTATCATTATTAATAGATTTATATGTATCTGTCTTGGCTAATTGATATTTATTGGTAATGGAGCTAATTGTTAGGTCTGTTTTTTCCTTTTTAGTCATTTTATAAATATTTTTAGTTTTGTCGGAGAATACAAGTGCGTTATTTTCTCTTTTAAGTTTTTTTATGTCGGCGGTAAGTGTCTTCTGAAATGGATTTTGCTTGTTTGTAAAAACTAGGTTGTGAGTAATGTTGAGTAGGTCTTTTTCGAAATTGTCTAAGGCCTCTACTTTTGGCGGGTATTTACCAGATTTTAAGCCGTAGTAGTTTTTTTCCGTTTGCCTCTGTTCTGTATTCAACACTTTCCACCTCATTCTTCCTATGACGTCCACTATTTTTGTCAGGAGTATCCTGGTATATGTTTGTTTTTTGGAGGTTGGGATATTTTTGGTAGAATATCCGAAAGTGTATAGTTCCATTTCCCAGGGTATAGGTGGTAATCCCTGTTAATTAGTTTTTTCCGTGGTGTTGGTAATTTTCCCGAGAGTGCTCGACTACGAGGCTAACAGGGTTTAACTGTTATTCTTGGTAGGGGCTGAGTAAATTCTTTGTAGAATGGTAGGAAAAATCCCAGCAGAGTGCTCGATTAATTAAGAATCAAAGTTAAAAATTAAGAGCATAATATTTATTTATTCTGGTACAGAAAAATTAGTACAACATTCGTACCGTCGGTTTCAAGCACGGAAGGTCTTACCCATCCGGCTCTCTTCAGCTTCTGTTGTCATCTGTTTTGGAAATGTGAGGTCACATGACACTCTTGTTGGGACGCGTTATTTGCTCAGTGTGTTGTGTGTGTTTGTTTAAATTTGAATTTAGTGTAATAAGACCGTTAAGATTTAAAACACGGGAGAAGAAAGAGAATTCAAGATTAAAGGGAATAAAAAAGGGGGGTAAAAAATAAAAAGATATATATGAGAAAATATATATATATAAAAAAACATATATATATAAAAAATATATATAAAAAAACATTTCAATACTAAGAATAAAAGAATAAAAAGAAGAAAAAAAGGGGGTTAAAAAATATATATAGAGAGAATAAAATGTAGAGAATAAAAAAGAGCGAGAGAGAAAGAAAGAATAAAAATAGAAAGAATAAAAAGAATAAAAATATAATAAATAAAAGTAAAAGTATAAATAGAAATAAAAATAAATTAAAAATAAATTTAAAGGTTAAAAATAATAATAATAATAATAAAAAATAAAAATTAAAAATTAAAAATTAAAAATTAAAGATTAAAAACAAAAATTATAAAAATAAAGAAAGGGTTTCTCTGAAATTCCCGTGAGCCAAATTATGAATTTGTATCATTAGCCGTTATATTTTTGAAGGTATGCGTTCTGAAAAACCGTTGATGTGTAAGAATCATTTCCCCAGATTGGAGTGATTTAATGAAGAAATTCGGATCTAAGGGAGGTAATATTTGGTTTGTAGATTAATCTAGTGGTTGTTAAAAAATAAATATTTTTGCATTTTGGTGAAAGTCGAAGTTTTTGCTCTTGGAATTTATGTGGATATAGTTTGTTTAAATGGATTTGTAGAGTAATCTAGTAACTGATAATTAAATTAAATATTTTTGTATTTTTGTGAAGGTCGGAGTTTTTGCTCTTGAAGTTTAAGTGGATATAGGTTGATGAGGTATTTGTTCGTATTAGTAGAGGGGGGGTAGTTAGACATTATGTGAATCGGTCAGACCAGTTTATAAGCAATGCTTGTCGCTTGTGGACACATCCCCTGAATATTTCATCGCGGACATTTAAACAGGCTGTATTCGGATCGATGATGGCTTTTGAAATGTGGTATTTTTCAGCGTCACATAGAGGACATCTGTTTATGGCTGGAGAGAAGGATGATTTTCTCTCAATTATTTTCCATTTGATGGTGAAGGGTGTGTTTTCTTCTTTAAGCTGCCATATTCGGGTCGCGAGTGCCGTATTAGCCTTGTTTTTGTATCTGAAGGAGTTTCTGTGTGCATATAGCCTTTGTTTGAAGTTTCCCTTCGTCATCCCAATATATTTTTCTGCATTACTGGTATTCTGGTCTGTGACGGTTGCTTCATAAATGATTGAATTGATTTTGCAATTTCCCTCCAGGGGGCAGTTGTTTTTGTCTTGGCATGAGCAGCCTGCGTTTGTAATTGTTTTGGGTTCTGCAGAGATAATTTTTCTTATTGAAGGGGCAGTGGAATAGCTGACCTTAACAGAATTTCTGTTAAAAAGTTTGTGTAATTCATTTGTGGGTGGGAAGTGTTTGTCGAGCAACTTGAGGAAAAGTTGGCCTACCTTTGTTTTGGTATTGGTCGAATAGGGTGGGGAAAACCAGATCACCGATCTCCTTCTATTGCGGGTCCCCCGTGGTTGGTCTCGGTTGGGGGTGTATGAGATTTCTTCTCTGAACCCGCTGTCGCGGAGCGCTTTGTTGTAATATGGTGCTGCTTGGTTGAAAATTTCGGGACTGGATGAGAGGTTTGAAATTCTTTGGCTAATATTATTGATTAAATTTTTAAAGATGGTGCGGGGGTGGCAGGATCCCTTGTGTATGTATTGGAGTGTTTCATTGGGTTTGTGGAAAGGTTTGTGTGTATTGTTTTTAAGGTTCAGTGTGGTATCTAGGAAGTTTATATATATATCGAGTTGAGTGTCTGCTATATAACACTATAACAAAGTGGGGTAATTTCACCCGAGTTTCTCGTCTACTATACGACACTATAACAAAACACAGTGGGGTAATTTCACCCGTGAAACGCAGCGTTTAAGGACGCCTTCTTTATCTTTGATTTTAATACTTTGAATTAAGTTATAGCAATTCTGAAATGTAGTACTTAAATTATTATTTTACTGCTCTCGACAACGACCTTTTTTTTAGTCTAGTATACAAATCTGTAGCAAAACACTTCAAGCACAGTGGAATTATTGCTGCCAGGCAAAGCAGCTTTCAAATAAACTTGCTCTGTTAAATATATTGAGCACTTTGATGAACTTGTAAAACTTAAAAAATATATAACGCTATCCATCTATGAATTCTTCTCTATTTTACTCTCAGAATTTCCCTCATCCCCAACTGTTTTTTCTGATCCGCTATGCTTTTTTTTCGTTGTATGCTTTAATGTACCGAAACTAATAATACTGTAACGAATTGAACCGACATTTTAGTTAACAAGTTATTGCTCCCGGGCAACACCGAGTCTCTGTTGTCCCCTTACTTTAATAAATAATGCAATTTTAATTCGTTTTAATCTTTTATAAGGAACGACGCATTTCTTATCACTCATTTCCTTAATAATTAGATTAAACCTTAATTTGCTGTAATGTATTACTGGGCAATGTAGACTTTATTTTTCCCCTTCTCCATCAAACATATACCACATTAGAAATGTAATACTGTATTAGTATATACACTTGATCTATATAGTGTATTGAGTACCTACATATATACCACTTACCAAGTCTTGCAGTGTATTATTATTCACACCGGCTCTGTAAAGAATATTGATCACTTCCTGTTCAGCATATACCACTGCCAAAGTGTGATGATGTATACTTACACATGCCTGCCCTATCATGTGAACATTCCGATTTAGTTCATATCCCTAACATAGTGTAATATTATATCATTAACACCAATTGCTGAATCTCGGGGTTTGGGGGAATTATTTAATTCAACATATACTACTTACTAAGTGTAATACTGTAGTTTAGCACTCACATGCTCTATCTAGAGTATTGAGCACATTCACATTCAGCATCAACCCAGTTCCAAGTGTTCAACTGTATAATTACATAGAACTGATCTTTCTATGGTATTGTGCACTATTACATTCGGCAAATAAAACTTATCATGTGTTCCACAGTATTAGTAGTATATTTCTCCTGGGCAACACCTATGTTCTTGCTTGATATCGAAAACTATAAACGAATACGTTGATATTACTGCTTCCGGGACACATGACGTTTAGACACACCTAATATATCGAGGATATTAAGCAGTTTGGCTTAATATATACTACTTACAAAATGTAATACTGTAATTGTACATTCATTACTTCTTGGCAAAATCGAGTATATCGTCTAGTTGTTATGCTACCTCATCATACGGACTACTTCTACTCTTCAACTCACTATAAATAATAGGAGAATCTGCTTCTCAGTTTTGTGTTCACACCAGTCTATTCGGTCTTTAGGAGCCACACAAGCCTATACTAGCAGTCAAGGCTGACGTACAACCACTCTTGTTCTCTGTCGTATAACGCCTTTTGCAATATGATTGTTTTTCTTAAGTCAGAGTTCGTATTTTTATTCCGGACCTTTTACAGGCTTACAACAACTGCTGACAGGGTACAGTAATGGATTTAAAATGGATGCCACAACTGGTGAGAAAGTATACTGAGGGTTTTTTAGAACTTTGCAAAATAAAATACGATTGTTGTAATTGCTATTCTGACATTGCGTTATTTATTTTACAGGACGAAGATACATATTTTCTTTGTTCCCCCAAAATAAGTCCTGTCACCGACAGAAAATAATTGAAACCTAATATGTTTCTGTTGACTAAATTCTACAGTTACGTGAAAAGCGTACACAAATAAAAGTGATGTTTTGGTCGAGAAAAAACAGTTTTATGCTCTTTCGTTTTTAACAAGAAATATTCCGTTTATCAGCATAATATAAAAGAAAGAACTCGAACAGCCGTATTCGATTAATACGCCTTTTAAACATAGACAAATTTAAACCAACGATGGCAGAACTCGTAAAATTTAAAATACAACAATAACTAGAACAAATAAAGGAACTGAAGAAAAACAACTAACAAATTAAGAGAGGGGGCGGAGGGGGGTAGATGGGGGTGGAGGGGGGCGGAGATAATTACTATTTACTTAATTTCAAAGTTAGAAACATAAACAAATAGATTAGGCCACTTATAAACAACTAAATAAACAATGAATAATTTTGAACTCGCAACCTTGACGCTAACTGCCCGACGCTCTACCAAATGAGACACAGTTGAAAATCTCCTCTTAATTTTCCTACTTGAAGAAATCGCTTTTTTTCAGAACTCTCATGTAGCAACGAATGATCGTATAATAATCGGTTCTTCTTTACACTTTGGGGTCTACGTCCGCGCGTGATTTGAATGTTCGTATAACTGTTCTTCGTAAATACATGCGGTTCTGCGTTCGCTGTCAATTTTTTCAGGGGGGGGCGCGAAAAAAAAAATTGTCAGGAAAAAAATAATGTTTTCCCTTTATAACAAAAGTGTACTCGGAGACAAATTTTTTTAGACGACCGTAGGGAGACTCTGTCTGTCTGTCTGTCTGAAAATGTTTTCTTTTTTTTTTTTAACTAAACATATTCTTGGTTAGAAACAAAGAAAATCGATGTCCACCCACCAAAGAAATATGACTGGGGCTCCATCAGTGTATGGGTGAGCGTTCATTTCCGATGAAGAGTCCTAGCAAAATAGACGACCGTAGGGAGGCTATTTTGGCTAGTCCACTTATAATATAACGAACACTTTCTCTGTTATTTTGTCAGGATGTCTGTCTGTCCGTCCTGGGGAATTTTTGTAAACGTAATTTCAGAAATAAACAATAAATAATTTAAGCGCCCAGGCTACGATTCGAACTCGCAAGCTTGACGCTAACTGCCGGACGCGCTAACCTCTGCCCCTACCAACATAAGGGGTATTTTTATATTGATTCTAAATGATAAAGAATTCGTTTTTTTTTCAACTTCTTCCAGTTACAAATGAATGATCGTATAACTGTTCATTGGAAATACATTGGGATCTGCGTTCGCTCTCGATTGTTTTAGGGGGGAAAGGGTCGAAAAAAAAATCATAATTTATTTTTATTAATTTGGCAATTCTTTCAGTCTTTCTTTTCTTTAATCACAACGTATGAGTTTTCAGTTCCACCGGAAGTGATATAGAAATAGAAGTTTTTATCCAAAAAATCAATAAAGCGAACGATAATAAAGCAAAATGATTTCTGTAATGGGACATTTTACCCTTACCCTATTTTCCCAAAAACATTATTTTCACTAAATATTTCCCAGAAAAGATTTCACGTATTTTTGAAAAACACATATTTTCACTATTAGTTGAAAAAACCCCATTATTTCTTGAAAAAAAAGTCGATTATTCTATTTTGTTTATTTTTTCAAACACATTTTTTTTTAAGTTCTCAAAACAATCAAATAAATTATCTTTCAAATAGTATGTATTATGTTAATTATTTGAATATGATGAAAGAAAGTCTCAAATTGATATGAATACAAAAAAAATGTATCACTTTAAGGCATCCATACACGATTTATTCACCGGAAGACAGACGTCCTCCCAAAATTCCCTTCTGCAAAATTATCAACACCACAGAAAAAAAGTTTAATATACTTACACAGCAGATTTAAATAAGTATCAGCACCAAAATGTAGGAGTAGAAAAAAGTTCGAGTAGAATTTTAATTAAAAACAAACATTAGTTTCATCGTATTTTGGTGAATGCAATTGATTTATTACTTGTTAACATGACAGACTAAGTTATCCTCCCCTGAATTTCGTGTTTTTCGCTCAAATCAATGACCGATCAGATTAAACGATATAACGGATTTTGGCTAATTTTTGGTGTACAAACCTATTTTGGCTAATTTTTGATGTACAAACCTATTTTTGCTAATTTTTGGTGTACAAACCTATTTTTGCTAATTTTTGGTGTACAAACCTATTTTTGCTAATTTTTGGTCTACAAACCTATTTTTGCTTGATACATTAGTATATCAAAGAGTTTTCCGCTCAATTAAAATGGAACTGCGATTTTCAGCGTTTTTTATATGTACGCTTCTCTGTGCAAGCACAATAGTTTTTTAATTATTTTGCTACTGACATTCGGCTCAGAGGAAATTATGTATTTTGTGTAAGGGATTCACGACAACAGAATATTGCGTACACTACCACCATAAAAAGAGAAAGAGGGGAACGAACGTATATCATGATGCCCCAACCCTCATAAAAGGGTGGGTAATGCAAGAGAGGAAGTATCGTGATGATCTACTACACAGAATTAAATAAGCATAAACGGTTTAATCTTATTTAGGTAGTGGAAACTTTTTTATAATTGGAATTTCTTATTTTTATTGTGAACATATTTTTGTACTGTTCCAGATGAGGCGCCTAATTTCCGTGACTTTGCATCGACAACAAATGATTTTATTCTTAAAATTCTTTAAATATGTTACACATTCACATTGTTCATATGAATAACGTATCCTGTACAGAAGAATGCCGAAAAAATTCTCGAAGTGGCCACAAATCTGGTGCTTCTACAGAATTTGAACCGAACCCAAATGACTTTTTCTTAAATCAATCTAAAACCGTGCTTATTATTAGATTAAAAAAGTTTGGTTCGAATTATGTAAAAGCAACAAAAATATATTGACGCTTTCTTATTAACACAAGTGAAAGTTTCTGATTTATTGGAGACGGAATGTTAAATTGACTTTTTACGTAATTATGTCAGTAAATTATTAACAGAAGCAAATATAACATAAAGGAATTGGTTATTGTCCTAAAAAGTTAGAATGGCTTGGAAGTGGTTGGTTTGCGAACTGTCCCTATTTAACTGTTTCGAGTGGATTTGAATGTTATTTCGGGGGAAAAATACAATTTAAGACTAAATTAATAACTTTAATACAAACCGAGTGTGAAAATCAAACAAAATAAGCAATAAAATGTAAACAATAATAATAATACTCACAGTTCAGTGAAATTCAAACAGTTACGATATCTTTTTTAGAGTTGGAAATTCTTGTTTCCCGCTCAAAAATGTTTTCAGAATGTAGATGGAATATTAAAACAAAGTTCTTTGGGAATTTTTTTCAAAATATTTTACATTTTAAAGACCCCCCCTCCCCCAAATGTTTAATCAAAAATATTTAAAGACCCCCCCCCCAAAAAAAAATACATTCGGAATTCTCTAGCGACCTGGTAATTGTGCACCGAAAAAAAAGTTAATCCAACACATTCAACATGGTCAAAACTGATCCCCCTTCTTAAAATCTCAAATATTTGAAAAATATTCCCCAAAACCCGGAATTCTCTACTGACATGATAGGTAATTGTACACCGAATTTTTATTTTAATTGAGATGGTCAAAAGGAAGTATCAGTCTACGTTGAATTAACATTGGGAACTGATCCCCTCTCCTAAAATGTAAAATATTTGATTTTTTTTTCAAAAACGCCGGAATTCTCTTGCAGCCTGATAGGTAAGTGTACATTGAAAAAAGAAAAAAAAGGTCAGTAAAAAGTTGTAAAAAACGGACTGTGGTAAAAGACGAACATGTGCCGAATTGTCTGTAGTATTTCACGTGATTAAAATAGGAATTAACGATTTTCAATGTTTGGTCCCAATTCTTGTGTGCCCTTTTTGGGGGAACTAGATTTTTATTTCATTAAACACCAACCCTTAGTCAAAAACGACAGATCCTTCTCGACTAGGGCAATGTTTTTAGGTTAATTCCTATGAAAGTCACGTAAAATATTTAGAGTAAAATGCTTTTTGTACTGTTTTTAAGGTAAATAATCTTGAACTTGAGTCATTATTCGTCCTTAACTAGACTGTTTCTGAATGATTAAAAAGATGGCAACTATATTTTTCTGATCGACATTTCATTTCGACGTTACACGTATACGATGAATTTTGCATTAAACATTCAATTCGGGTATTATTTTCTTCAAGTAAATTACTTGAAATTGTATTAAATGAGGTATGGTAAGTTATTGCTTAGTGGCACATCAACCCTTTTCGGGTCATTTCATGCCATGAAATGTGGAGGGGAAATAATATCCTTCATTTGAGTGGTATTGGTAGCGAGCTTTGTTATTTTTAATTGTTTGAAATTGAACGCATCTTCTTGCCCCTGTGTTGGGGCTTTAATTTCAATTTTTTTTGTTTCTTTTGTATTGAGTTTTAAATTAATTTTAAAAGGTTTATTTTCTTTCGAAAAAATAATGTTTTAAGTTTTGTTCGTTAAAAGATTTCTTACGGGTTTTTCCATGTTTTTTACAATCGATCAATATGTGTTTTATGGTTAGTTCATAATCACATGTTCTGCATCGAGATGCAATTTCTGCTTTTAGAAGGTATTCATGAGTCAGTCTTGTATGACCAATTGGATTCTGGTGTATTTAGTGTGTAAATTTCGTTGATTTTGTGTTTCCTATCTGTCCCACATGGATAATATGTGACACAAGGTCGCGGAAGTGTGATGTGAAAAGCCAGCGCCCTAGAGAAAGAAGAGCACTCTAGCCGTCAAAAATGCCTGGTCAGCCGCGTCGGCATTTCCCGGTAGAGTCGCCTCAGGCGATTAGCAATAAACTAACCCCTTCTCAAAGGGTAATGTAAATGTTATATAGTCTTTTTTGAAATAGACACGAGTTTCTTCATTCATCAACGAATTGGGTAACATGACCTAAAACGTTAGAATGGCCTGGATGTGGTTGATGGTATAAAAATACAATTTAAGACTAATTAATAATGTTAATACAAACCGAGTGTGAAAATCATATGGAATTCACCTTTCAACAGCAGTCGACAGGCGTTTTTCAACACCCCGCAGAAAACGCCAAAATAGGGATCATATGTTTCCGGTCACTGCCCCTGCTGATTAGGACATATAAAAACGTCGTTTGAGACGGATCCGGTCTCTTGCTTCCAGAATTTCTTCAGACACAGCAGGGAGAATTGTTTCGCTCCATCGACCAGTCGCAAGACGATGCGACGACTACCTGTCGCGTCAAATCATTCCTTCTCCCCTTTTCTGACTGCTGGACACACATAGTAAGCTTGGCATTTTCTTTCTCATTTTTCAATTACACACGCACACACGCACACACGTACACACACACACACACGTGCGTCTTTCTTCTTACAAAACTTATTTAACGAGACATTGCTTTAAATAACAAAAAGACACTATTTCTTTCAAGCCGTCAAAGAGTCATTTATCCAAAAGACACTAAAAGACTTTCGTCAAATATGGAACATAATTTTTATGTGTAAAAATGCAAAATAAATTGTTGTTGTTAATATAAATGTTTTAGTATTGGATATTTTATTTGCCCTTCATTTGTGTTGAATGTTGACGTTTTCTTGCTCGTTTTTCTTCAATATTTAAGAGGAATAGCAATCGTTAGCATCCGCCACGATCAAACAAAATAAGCAATAAAATGTAAACAATAATAATAATACTCACAGTTCAGTGAAATTCAAAAATTTACGATTTTTTTTTTAGATTTGGAAATTCTTCTTTCCCGCTCAAAAATGTTTTCAGAACGTAGAAGATGAACTATTAAAACAAAGTTCTTTCTTTTTGTTTAGTTCAAATCACCTATCTCAGAAAACAAAATCTCATTGAAAAAATGTATTTTTAAAGAATGAATCTGAATACAACACTCGATTCTGCTATAGTTTTCTTCAGGTTAAAAAATTTGAAATCGTATCCAAGAAAAATAATTATCTAATGAAAAGTCGTCTCCGCAAAACTCTGTCCATGTTCATTGTCACGTGACCCAATATTATGCGCGTATTAATAAAGAGTTGAATTTGTTAAAAAATGAATTTTTCAATGTTTCTACGTTATAGCATTCAACGTTAGAAAGTGATTCTGTAACTTTTTAGATAAGGATTGATAATTTGGATTATTCAGACTACCACTCTCCTCTTGCTTGTTGTATTCACAACGTTTCGGCCGAGGTAAAATCTGACCGGCTTCAGGTTACTTTTTATGTTTTTAAATTATTGTATTGGAGGAGAGAGAAATGACATGATTATTTCGATGTTTATCTTTACTAAACGATTAGGATCTTTTTAAGGGAAACAGCATTACGCATTTAATTTGGAGAATGGATTATTTTTCAGCCACTTTTGCTTTCAGTTAGCTATAAATGATCGTGTATAAGTTGTTCTTCGAAACTACTTTGGGGTCTACGTTCGCTCTCGATTTTTTTAAATGGGGGGGTTTCCCCCCATTTTGTATTATTTTTTTGCAGGAAATAAAAATGTGGCGGGAACAAAAATAGACGACCATTAGGGAGTCTATTTTCGCTAGTCTCATATAATTTGAATCAGAATGTCGACTGTTTACATCATCTCTTAATTATATGATGTTATTAAAGATTTCGACTATTTACATCATCTCTTCATTATATGATGTTATTAAAGATTTCGACTGTTTACATCATCTCTTAATTATATGATGTTATTAAAGATGTCGACTGTTTATATCATCTCTTAATTATATGATGTTATTAAAGATTTCGACTGTTTATATCATCTCTTAATTATATGATGTTATTAAAGATTTCGACTGTTTATATCATCTCTGCGTTATATAAATTGACTTCAGATTTCGACTGTTTACATCATCTCTGTATTGTATGACTTTTACTTTGGAGTTCGACTGTTCAAATTAAATCTGCATTGGATAATTTAAATCAGGACTTCGATTGTTTACATAATCTTTGCATTATATGCTTTTAGTCAAGATTACGACTGTTTACGTCATCTCCACATAATATAATTTAACTTAATATTAAAACTGTTTACATCATGTACTCATGATGCGATGTAATTAAACATTTCTACTGTTTCCACTATGTGTGCATTATATTATTTAACCTGAGATTTAGACATGTTACACAATATCTGCATAATATATCTTCACTTGAGATTTCGACTGTTTACATCATCTCTGCATTTTATAATTTTACTTAGAATTTCGACTGTTTACATTATATCTTCATCATGTGAAAACAATGGCGGAGCATAATTATTTCTTTCTTTAACTTTACTAATCGTGACGTTATTTTATATGGATATTTATATTAGCTAAAACAACGGTGGAGCAAAGTATGTCTTTCTTTCACTTTACTGATTGTGACGGTCTTTTTGTAAGAATTCTAATATTGGTGCAAACAATGGCGGAACACATTTATATCTTCTTATTTCTAGGAGGAGGTAATACCTGGGAGGAGGGTACCATAATAAAAGAACAAATACTACACTACTTCCACCCATCAAAAAAGGAGTAGAGTATGCCTGAAAGGATTGTATCATGTAAAAGATACGACACTACCTTCACACTTCTCAAAAAAGAGGCGGTAATACCTGGGAAGACGGTCTCATGACAAGAGAACAAGTACTACACTACCTCCACACCTCTCAACAAAGGAGTAGTTAATACCTGGGACGATGGTATCATGAAAACAGAACCGATCCTACACTACCTATACATATCTCAAAGAAGGAGGAGGTTATGCCTGGAAAGATGATATTATGATAACAGTAGGGAAGAAGGGAGGGGAAAGCAATATCTGCGTCTATTAGTTAAGAATGAAAGGTAGAAAGTGTCGGAGTGAGAAAGAAAGAAGAAACAACGGCAAAAAGGATTGTAGTGTGAGTGAATTTCTTCCTGGCACTCCGTTCCTCTGATGTCATTTTTGGTTAATCATGACTTGCATTATTTCTCAAATTATACATATCATTGGTTTCTTGTCAAATTAGTACATGATAACGTAGGAACATTGAGGAAAAAGCCAACCCCCTATTTTAGAAAAGTGCCCTGTTGACCCTGTAAGTGTCATTTTTTTCTTATTCTGAGACAATAGACGTCCGGAGGCTGGCTGGTTAGAACGATGTCAACTATGTGAGTGTTTGTTGGGCGCACTCGATTGATAAGAGTTACATACATACATACTTACATACATACATGCAGACAGACAGTTGGTCGTCTATTTTCGTTCCCGCCAAATTTTTTTTCCTGACAAATAAAATAATACAAAATGGGGGGGGGGGGAATCCCCCCTTAAAAATCGAGAGCGAACGCAGACCCCAAAGTATTTTCGAAGAACAACTTATACGATCATTCATAGCTAACTGAAAGCACAAGTGGCTGAAAAATCATCCATTCGCCAAATTATATGCGTAAAGCTGTCTCCCTTGGCAGTGGTGGGGATCTTCTTAAAAATATCCTAATCTTTTAGTAAAAATACACATCGAAATAGTCATGTCATTGCTCCCTCCTCCAATACAATAATTTAAAAACATAAAAAGTAACCTGAAGCCGGTCAGATTTTACCTCGGCCGAAACGTTGGTAATATAACAAGCAAGATGAGAGTAGCAGTCTGAATAATCCAAATTATCAATCCTTATCTAAAAAGTTTCAGAATCACTTTCTAACGTTGAATGATATAACGTAGAAACATTGAAAAATGCATTTATTAACAAATTCAACCTTTTATTAATACGCGCGTAATATTGGGTCACGTGACAATGAACATGTAAAGATTTTTACGAAGACGACTTTTCATTAGATAATTATGGCTTCGTCAACAATTAACAACTGATTTAAATAAACATTAAATTAAAAAGGAGCTAGGGAATAGTTAATTAAAAAAACAAATTAAGGGTTAGATGAATAATTAGGAGGGACGTTAGATGACCAAAGAGGAAAGGGGGGATAAATTGATGGGAAGAGAGTTAGTGAAATTAAAGATCAACTCTGTTCTACTCGGTTATATTGAAATTTAGGAGAGGGGAACAGTGTAAGGGATAAGGATAGATTGTCTGAAACAATTTGTTTACATGTAATAGGGTTGGAATTGGGTTGGTTCAATCAAAACCTTGAGTGCAGTGTGATTGTTATAATATATGGTTTAAATGGTGTCTGAGTCGTAACAGGGTAACAGTGAACAATTACAGTTTAAAATTAAATTAGATATATAAAGGAAGCTTGTAAGGGGTTTCCAAGTAGTATGATTTGAGGGGATGGGGGTGAGATTGGTCAAAGATAAGCTAAGGTGAGCAAAAGGAGAATAGACCGATAGAAAATTGCTCGCGAGTAGTTAGAGGGATTAGGATTATTCAAAATAGGCCAAGATAAGTAGTTATGTAACTAGCTTAAATCAATCAATTAGATAAAAATATTTCACAATGGGGGTTATGGAGGCTATTAAGGAGATAGGACAGAAATGCTAGTAACAGTTGAAATAATATAAGTGTTATGGGTCAGGGTTGGATAGAAAAATTAAGCAGACTTGCGTTTTGAAGCTAGTGTGTTAGAGATCTGATAAGAATTACAGGGGGATATTAATGGACTCAATTGGAGGGGAATTCAAAGTCGTAGTTAACAGGAGAACAAAAATAAGTTACAGGGGAATGTGTTGCAATTAGGAAGAGTCCAATATAAGGACGGTATAGTGGAAGTGTGGGAGACAATAAGGGGGTGAGAATAAGAGGCCATGAAGGAGTTTGTGGGTGGGTTTACGGACAGGAGAAAAAAATGGGATAAATATAAGAGGTCAGGAGTGGAACTGAAGTAAAATGATACTAGGAGTTATATTGCAGATGAGGTATAAATGTCTAGATATTAGATATGTTAATGATCGGTGGGAAGTAGGAGGAATAATGTTAGTTCAATCTACTAAATGTGTCACGGGTAGATGTAGTTGTTAGGTGTAATGGGGGGGAAAAATTTATTGGGTGGGTTAATTGGTGAGATTAGGGGCGTTAAGAATAGAAGTTACAAGTTTACCCTGGGATATAGTTTAGAGATTTGTCTGATGCTAAAAAACGGGGGGAGTGATTGGTTGGGAGGAGGAGTGTCAGAGGGAGTGATGAAATTAATGTATTTAAATTTTCGTTTGTGTCTGCAATTTGAAATAAGTTCATTTTTGGAGTTAATGACATTTAAGTTCTTGTGTGCAGTAGCTACAATATAAGTTTCCAAGGTACATAGTTGGCAGAACATAGAACCAGGAGTATATGAGTTTGACTTTTTTAATATAGACCAACTTAGCGAGTAGGGGATCTTTTTGATGTAAAAGCTTTTTATTAGGTTGGATAGAGAGGTGCTAGTGGTACTATTATTATTGTGTTTAAAAGAGTAGATATGGTTAGAGATTCGAGTCTTTATGGGGAAAGCACTGGCACCAATATAGGTATGCATTTTGTGGGGGTTGTTGTTGTATTATGTGTGTTGTTTATATTATTTGGGATGCTTACGGTTTGTATGCTCGGATTCAGGTCAGAGTTTAAGTTAGGGTTATTGGTTGGGGAAAATGGGGTGTCTTGGGGGATGAGATCGGATCCATTATTAGTTAGTGGTAGTTGTTGGTCAGTGTGGAGGGTATTATTTAGTGGAGGGGGTTGCTGATGGGGATGGTTGAGAGGACCAGGGGGAGATTGTATGTTGGCATTATTTTGCATATTGGTATTAATTTGTGTAATTGTGTATTGTTTAACAGTGCAGGAATATATAACGTTACTTTGTATGCAATCACCGTTTAATGGGCATTCTCTAGATTTTTGGCAGTTGCAGTTATTGGTGGAGTGTATGGAAGGTCTTTTTGTTGAGCAGATTTAATTTTTTTGTTGTTAGATGTGATGATGGTGTGTGCTATATTGGGCATTGTGGAGTAAGAAATGTTAATAGAGTTCTTAATTAAAATAGTGCTGTATTTATGTGGGTGCTTGAACGAGTTATCTAAAATTTTGAAAAATTCCTTAGCTATATTAGTTTTTACATTGCAATTATAGGGTGGGTTAAACCAAATATTATCCTTTCTTCTAGTTGTTTTATTTTTATTTTCACTGTGTTCTTGAGGGTTAGCTGTTTTAACTATATTAATAGTTTTAGTGTGTCTATTTACATATTTCTTAGGTTTCTTGGGTATCGTGGTGCTAGTTCGTTGTCTATCTAGTGTAGCCATTTTGTAGGTAATAACATTTGAAGGTTTATTCCCCTGGAGAGGGGGATTATTTTCATATTTAATTTCATCAGTGTATCCCGAGTTAAGTAGTGCGTTATTATAAAAACTAGAATTTTGTTCGAAGATAGGTTTATTAGCTGAAAGTCTTGAAATTCTATTTGAAATTGAAGGGACTATTAAGTTGATGATGGATTTAGGGTGGTTAGAGTGCTTATGTACGTAAAATAGGGTTAGATTAGGTTTGTGGTAAGGGCTAAATGATTCGGAGTTAAGGTCTAGTGTTAGGTCAAGGAAATTAGATATTCTTTTCTCGGGTTCTATGGTTATGGTTAATCCGAAGTTTTTAACAGAATTTTTCTTTTCATTCAATACGTTTTTTTAACAAAAATTATTTTAATAATTTTTAATAATAATTTTCATATTTTTCAAATATTTGAACTTTGTTTTTTTCGAAAGCCAACTTATCCATCTGTATTTCTCCTCTGATGATAAGAGTTCGGTCTTTGAAAAGCCTTGGCTTAAAGAAAAAAATAATAAACACTAGTTTATTACTGAATACACCTTGCATTGAACAATTGAAATTTGAAATAAATCTGGACAATCGTCTCATATTTATCAATCTTTTTTTCTTCTATCTCTACTATTGCTCTATCTCGTATATTGAGCTAATCCTTTTCACAATAGGTTACCTCTACTAAAAGTTTTCAATTTGGTTTATTTTGATCCTATGTATATATATATGTATATATATATATATATATATATACGTATATATATATATATATATATATATATATATATATATATATACGTATATATATATATATATATATATATACGTATATATATATATATATATATACGTATATATATATATATATATATATATATATACGTATATATATATATATATATATATATACGTATATATATATATATATATATATACGTATATATATATATATATATATATATATATACGTATATATATATATATATATATATACGTATATATATATATATATATATATATATATATACGTATATATATATATATATATATATACGTATATATATATATATATATATATATATATACGTATATATATATATATATATATATACGTATATATATATATATATATATATATATATATATATATATATATATATATACGTATATATATATATATATATATATATATATATATATATATATATACGTATATATATATATATATATATATATATATATATATATATATATACGTATATATATATATATATATATATATATATATATATATATACGTATATATATATATATATATATATATATATATATATATATATATATACGTATATATATATATATATATACGTATGTATATATATATATATATATATATATATATATATATATATATATATATATACGTATATATATATATATATATATATATATATATATATATATATATATATATATACGTATATATATATATATATATATATACGTATATATATATATATATATATATATATATATATATATATATGATAATTCAATGATAATAATTAGACCTGTAAATTGAAGCAACTCATAATATTCAGTTGTTCAGAACAAGAACGTTTAGTGAATAACAATATTAATTTTTCTTCTCTGTCATTCCTTAAACCAGACTTTTAAAAGATTAAAATCTCATCATCAGATGGCGTTAATGATGGATAAGTTAACAGATGAAGACAGTCAATATTCGACTTTGAAAAAGTGTTAAAGTTCAAACGGGTATTTTCCAGTGTATATGAGTGCTACCAACACGCAAATCTAAGTGTTGTGAAGTTGTCCCACAGTAAATAATAAATAAAAGAAGTCAAGTCGAGGGTGTGTTTAACAAGTGTATTTACAAAGTAAGAAAGTGACTAGCACTTGGCTAGCCAGTTACAAGGTGTGCTTTGTCTTCAGTGTCTCTGGTGGCTCGCACTATTTATAGTGACAACCGGTGTAGTTTCTCCTGTGTTAGAACGGCCGGTGTAACACCACCCCCCTTTGAAAATATCCCCTCTGGGGATTAATAACGTTTTTGTTTGGGAATCACCACTATCTAGTTGGCTATTGTTGATTTTTTTTTTCGTGCTTATGATAAATTCATCCACCTCTGCCTTACTCTTAATCTCATCAGTCGTTACTGGAAGTTCTCTTATTGTGTCACATAACGTATTTTTTACTTCAGCTTCCGCTTCAATGGCTGCTATCACCATATCCTCCAATGGTTCTGTCTGCTTAGGTATCAACCTTGATAACTCGTCTGCATGACCACATTTCTTAGATGGTACATACTCCATTTGAAAATTGTAGTTAAGAAGAATGGTACCCCATCTTTGGAGGCTATTTGCAGTGTGTTGTGGTAGTCCCCTTTTCCATCCGAAAATCCGTAATAAGGTTAGTGGTCTGTTTGTAACAGAAATTGTCTACCATGCAGGAAACAATGAAATTTCTTTACCTCGAATATAAAGCTTAGAGCCTCTTTCTGAATGTGAGAGTATTTTTTCCGGCTGGTAGAAGTGTTCGGGATGCATGGGCTATGAGTTTTAATTTTCCATCATCCATTTTGTGCAATATGCATGTTCCTATACCCATTTTTTTCGTCCAGACCCATTTTTGGTCCTTCTTTAACAGTTCATTTAAGGGTGATCTTAGTTTATGCATGTTTGGTACGAACACATTGTAGTAATTCGCCAACCCTAAAAAGCTTTGTAAAGACGCAATATTTTCTGGAGGAGGCATGTCCCGTATCGCCATTGCCCTATCTGGGTCTGGCCTTCTTCCTTGCTCATCGATGATTTGTCCTAAGTATTTTATTTTTCCATGAAAAAAGTACATTTCTCATCTTTGATTTTAAAACCATAATCCTAGATTATTTGAATACTTAGTTTACATGAGTCTTGTGTTGTTCTTTGCTAACGCTGTTTATTAACACATCGTACAGGTACCCTACTGCGAAATCCATCCCATTTCACACCATGCTATAATTTGTTGAAAGATCGCAGGGGCGACCTTTACCCCAAAAGGAAGTCGGTTAAATTTGTATAATCCCTTATGGGTATTGATACATAGCAGTTTTGAACACTCTTCATCGACAGGGATTTGAAGATAAGCGTCGCTGAGGTCGATTTTAGAAAAATATTTACCTCCACTCAGTTTCGCAAATATATCTTCAGGGCTTGGAAGAGGGTAATGGTGATGTTTTAATGCCTTGTTCAAGCCTGTGGAAAAATCGGCACAAACCCGAATCTCCTTGTTCTTTTTCTTAACATAAAGTGTAGGTGAAGCCCACTTACTGTGATCAATTTTTTAAATGACAGCCATGTTCTCGAGTCTTTCTAATTCACCGTCTATTTGCTCTATAGCGGCGTATGGAACATTTCTTTTCTTTATGAACACAGGTAGTTCATTTGTTTTTACTTCAAACTTTGCAACCGCTTTTGTACACTTTCCAAGACCGCCTGAAAATACGTCTGGAAAATTTTCTTTTAATTCCCTCTTGAGTATTCTGCGTCCACATTCGAATCCTCAACTGTTTGGCAAAAGGAGCTTAAAGGCAGATCCTATAGGCTAAACTTTTCAATCAGATGAGTTCCAAAAAGGTTATTAGATTTTTGCATAACAAACATTTTGGCTTGTACGGTCTTATTCTGGAAAGAAATATTCGTCAATAATTCCCCTTCGAAGGTTATTTTTTCACCACTGACGCTTCTCGCCGTTTGTTGTGATTTGATCATAGTGGGTCTCCCAAGCTTCTTCCATGTCTGTACATTAATGATGGAAATGTCGAACCCACTATCAAGCTGTAGTCTTACTCTTTTTAAAGCATTTTGACCTGTATATATTTCCGGATATTTTGTTCTTCATGTTCAATTTTTGTCAGTTTAATGGCTGTCTTTTTACCAATTTTTTTTCTACAACGTGATGCCTTTTGTCCTTTCTGGTGGCAGTTGTCACATTGTTTGAATTTTTAGGGACACTCAGTGTACCAATGGTTATCTCCACACCTCTAACACGGTCCAGGTGGATCTTTTCCATGTTTTCTTCTCTGGTTATTCATTGAAGTCTATTTTTCTTCTGATGGATTTTTTTTAATGTGCGACACTCAGTTTTCCTCTATGTCACGACTGTCCTGTTTCAACGCAACAAAACGTTCACAGTCTTCCGCTAAGTAGCGTATTGTTAGGCATGGCTCATTTTCGAGTTTATTTAAAACACGACGTCTGATTTCAGAGTCTTTATTTAAGATCAGACCTTGCAGGAATATTAAACATTTAAAATTATCCGATGATAATTCCTCTAATTTAAAATCGTCGCAAAGTTTATTTACTATACTTGCATACGTAATGTAGTCGCCTTCCTCTCTTCTAGTGACATTCATACACGTATATCTCATGTGGAAAAGAGAAGTTTTTTGTAGAAAACAGTTCTGTTAGTAAAGTAACTGCCTCCTGGAAGTTTAACTCACTGGTCTTTTTTGGAAGGATAAATTCACGAACTTTGTATGCTCGGCAGCTCCTAATTTTCTTAGCAAAAATCTAACTTTTTTAGAGGCTGTCCATGTACTGCAGTCCGATACAAAAATATCCTCATATCTTCTATAGAAGTAAGCAACAGTGACATCGTCTTCTGGATTATAATTGAAAATTTCAATAGCGCTCCACACCGCCGTCTGGGAGAATGCATTATGATTCTCGTTTGCTTTCGTTAACTGTGTTGCCTCCAGAAATGTTATCTATTCCTCTTGTGTTTTACCAAGAGTTCTTCGAAGTGTTTCTGCTGTTGTAGCAGTCTTTCTTGGAATCTTTCTTCTCGTGTTGTCGCTTCTCTTTTTGTTCAGCATGCATTTTCTTTGGGCTTTTTGCTGTTCCAACCACTCTTTTTTAAATTGCTCCTCAATTTGAACTTGTTTTCTTTGAAGTTCCATTTGATCTTCAACTTGCTGTTTTTGTAACGCAACATTTTTTCCGTTTTGAATTTAAGTAATTGAACAAGAGAATCAGTGTCCATCATTCACGAATTCAAGTTATGCACCACACAATTTACACTTGTAAAAATAAATCAGTTTTCCCCACAACGTGCTTAATATAATTAATTTGCTCAACTAACACACAAAACAAGAAATATATTATTTCTTAGTAAAAAAAAATTCAATCCCCGTTCTTTTGTTTAAAAAACAAAACTAAGAAAAAAAAAAAATTTTTTTTTTTTTTATATATGTGTACGTAGTTTTACAAAACCAAGTCCGTCGCTATAGTCTTAATAAGACTAGTTTTATGGGAAATCTTTTTAACCCCTTTTCATTTTGCAAAAATGCGACTTGCTTATTTAACAGTTCTTTGTTAGAAGCACAAATGACTTACGCGAATATATTTTTTTACTGTCCGTCCTTTGCTCTCGACAATTCTGTGGTAGACCGTTTTAATAAATAGTCAATCCGGATTTTGCTCAAATAACAGATGTTGTCCTAATAATAACGACAACCTTACACAATATCTGTAATAGTTGACGCGGATTACATTTATCTTAACGAGTCAGTGAAACTTGAAGAGAAAAAAATAAAGGTATCAGTGTATTCAATTATTTCAATAATTGAAAATGTCTTACGCGTTTTTTAGTTTTCGATTTTTGGTAGCAAGTTTTGAATTTGTGTTTTTTTTGTTTTGTTTTTTCGCTTAACTACTCAGTAGTAAATTTGCTGTTACTCCTTGCGAATCCAAATATCTGACTAAGATGGGGTTTTTTTTCATGAAGATCTTGCGAATCACTTTGGGTGATTTTTTTTGCAGTGAAATGTTTCGATTCCTCGTCGCCAATCTGTTGTGAAGTTGTCCCACAGTAAATAATAAATAAAGGAAGTCAAGTCGAGTGTTGGTTAAACAAGTGTATTAACAAAGTAAGAAAGTGACGAGCACTTGGCTAGACAGGTACAAGGTGTACTTTGTCTTCAGTGTCCCTGGTAACTCGCACTATTTATAGTGACAACCGGTGTAGTTTCTCCTGTGTAAGAACGGCCGGTGTAACACTAAGTAGGGGGTTCAAATGTACTGGTAAATCCGAAAGAATCCGTGTAGAGATCCAACGACGATGATTCCACCAAATTCTGTAGTCTATGGTGAGAAGATCAGATAAAATTGGCCATGTTGAGAAAAGGTCATTCTTCCTGGTTTCTATGAAACTGATTCAAAGGCAAAAGCAACAACAAGGCTTAGGGAATTAAACTAAATAGTGTTATTCACTAAACGTCCTTGTTCTGAATAACCGAAGATTATGATTTGCTTCCCTTTGTAGGTCTAATTGTTTCCATTTACATCATAGTTTGGCTCTATCCAGTATATTGAGCTTTTCTTATATATATATATATATATATATATATATATATATATATAGTAAGTTATGGAAATATATCTATGGTAATTAACTACTCTCAGCGAAACTGAGTATATCCATTTTAGCCTGATCGTTCCCCCGGGGATAAAACACAGGAACCTTTGTGTAGCTTAATTGCCATACATATATTTTCATAACTTACCACCTAGTTCTATTTACGTATCGAACACTGTTGAAGTAAATATATATATATATGTCTCTAAAAATTTGTGTCCGGTGTTCATAATTAGAGGAGAAATTAGCAAACAGAGGGTGGTGTTATGTATTCAGTTAAAAGAAGACGGGCTTATAAATACGTAAATAGAACTAGGTGGTAAGTTATAGCAGATCGGACATACGGTAAGTCATATAATGGAAGTTGCATAGAAAATGGCGCAATAAGTACGATTACTACGTTTACGTATCTGTTGCCAAGTTTTTATGTTTTTTGAGTATTATTTTTTTCCTTTAAAAACGAGCTGAGAATGTCACATCTACTTAATTATTATAAAAAAGACAACTCTTAATTTTTCTTAAAACATGCAGATGTTTTAAATGAAGGGAAAACGTCTGAACACTTATTGTCGACTGTCTCAAGATTTTCAATCGGTAAGTTGTATTCGTGTGGGGCTAAGCTCCAATATACAAATCTGCGGCTTATTTTTACATTTTGTGTACAAAATATACTTAGTTGTGGTCTGCAAAACAACCCGTAGGTTGCACTGAAGCTGAGTTAATATAACTCTTTTCAGCTGTCGGACATTACTCAGAACGGGATATTGCTCGCTATCTAGAATTTTCGACTAAAATTGGTCATCCTCAACCCTGTCTCGCTACATAACATATGTACTTTTTCTGTAACATTGCAGGATTTAATTTTCACTGAATTTAATGTTATATTAGCTGTGTTTATTCTGACAAATGCTCTCCACAAATAAATATTTCCCAATTTACGCTAAATATTAAGATGTGCACAATATCGACGTCGATGCCTGGTAAATCGTTTATGCATCTGACGGTCATAAAGCGAATAAATGCACAGTTTTTTCTGTCAGTGAAATTTTTCCGTGACGCACAAACCGCAGTTTTAAGTTTCCGTTTACTGCTTGATTTACATTCTATCAAGAGTTAAAGCTTCCGTATTTACATCGCCAATATTTAGTTCGAGGCTATATCAAATATGGCCACGCTGTATTTTTCGGGACATTTTATTTACAAGATGATCCCCTGCAACTAACGCCGCTGTTGCCTTTTCCTAGCGTTCACCTGAGCGTTGCACAGTGGTCGGCAGGGAGTGAGAAGGGTTCCTTCCATATGGCGTCACTGATGTGGTCTCTGATTGACTCAACATCAGCCTGCTCGTTGTATCTCGTTTTTTTAGTGATGATAAAAATAGTTAGAATCTGAAGTAAAATCATATATTTCAGAGATGATGTTAACAGTAGAAATCTTAAGTAAAATCATCTAATTCAGAGATGATGTTAACAATAGAAATCTTAAGTCATGTCATATCATGCACAGATGATGTAATCAGTCGAAGTATAAAGTAAAATCATATAATTCAGAGATGATGTTCACAGCAGAAATCTTAAGTAAAATCATTTAATGCCGAGATGATGTGAACAGTAGTAATTTTAAGTAAACTCATATGATGCAGACATGATGTTAACAGTAGGAATCTTTAGTAAAATCATATACTACACCAATGTTGTTAACAGTAGAAATCTTTAGTAAAATCATATACTACACAAATTATGTTAACAGTAGAAATCTTAAGTAAAATCATATAATGAAGAAATGATGTTAACAGTCGAAATATAAAGTTAAATCAGATTATGAATAGATGATGTAAACAGACGAAACCTTAAGTAAATTTTTCTAATGCAAGGATGATGTAAAAAGTTCAAATCTTAAGTAAAGTGGTTTAACTCGGATGCTAATCTACTGATTCTTCATTAAATGCGAAACGTTTAGTAAGTAAATAATAATAATAACAATAACAAAAATAATAATAATCATAATAAAAATAATAATAATAATAATAATAATAATAATAACAATAATAATAATAACAATAATAATAATAATAATAATAATAATAATAATAATAATAATAATAATAATAATAATAATAATAGGGAGAAGATGAAGAACTACAAAAAGACGAACAATAATTATAACAACAACAACAACAACAATTTCAACCGAACTACTTCGTCAGACTGCATAACTTTACCTGCCAACGATAGGATGAACCAAATTCTAATGCAGGGCTTTCCTCTGTAATCGACCGAAAGTTCAAGGTAAAACTCAGATAATATATACAGCTTTATATGTAGCGAGTCTTAATGACAAAAGAATCAATATGTTAATAATAATAATAATAATAAACTGTTAACTTTTTATTACTATTAAGATGTACGTAGTTTATCTAAATTATAATCACATTTTAGTTGACCATGGCCGGTATTTTAACCAAGTTTGGTGACGATTGGTAATGCGATGTTGACATTAGGCTGTAGACCCCTAAAAACACAGTCCATAAAGAACAAATAAACTCGACCGAAAACGGCATCTCTTTGTCAGAGGTTAAAGCACGTATATGTTTTAAAGCAATCGACGTACATATTGTCATGTAGAGAATATAATTAATAGAAGAAAAATAAATAGCCGGCCAGCCATTTGCAGTGTGCGCACACGCTTTTCATCTACTTGGTTAGTTCTGTCTTCATCTGAGTCAGGTTAAGGTGAATTAACGTTAGGGTCAAGGTCATGATTAAGATTAGAGTCAAGGTCTCCGTGTTGAGGTCAATTAAACTATGATTTATCACCGTAACAATGCAGAATAAATACCACATTGGAAAGCATCGCGTAATAGTGTACAGCTATATGTGTAAGTTTGTGTGGTAGAAGAAATATAAGATAAAATATATTCTATACATGAATGGATTAGATTTTCTTGAATAAATAATAAGACGTTTTCTCCCGCATTGTGTCGGTATTTTGAGATGGGAGTCGGGTAGTAATTCATTGGATGGGGCGGATCTCGTCTGAAAATTTTTTTATAGAAGTTTGTCCGCATCTGAAAAATAGTTGAAATGAAAACAGCGAACATGTTTTTTTTTTATTGTATGTTTAATCAGTAAAAACAATTTGCACAACAATATTGGGGCGCAGCAAACTGGAACCTTCTAATGTTAGCAACAATTCAAATGTTTCGCAGCGATTGCACTGGACAATGTTGCCGCACAATCGTTTGCTACTTAGGTGTATATAGATACACACATGCAATCTTCGTATCCCGACCCGCATACAGAACCGTATACATTATAACACTGATAACCAGGACAGCAATTCATTGGATACGCCTTGCACCCAACAAAAGGTTTTATGCACTGGAAATAGAAAGATTGTCATGGATATTTTAGTATCGATGCAAGATATATATATATATATATATATATATATTAACATTTCCAAAAAAAAGTTTTTACTAGAACGTTTAATTTGCAGAACACATTACACGGATACTACTTTCTTATAGACTACGACATGGTCATCTACAAATCCAACGTCAACAAATACTATATATATATATATATATATATATATATATATATATATATATATATATATATATATATTATTACGACACGGGATTTAGCTATTTGTGATATTTTCTTAGTAGGGATAAATTTAAAGGAAGGGAACAGTTATAATTACATCTATTTCGGCCCTATACGCGTTTTGCTTATATAGCTAAAACGCAGCCGTGTAGTATAATTAGCATAAATACATTTTCATTACTTACTATATATATAAATTTATAAATATATATATATATATATATATATATATATATATTAAAATAAACATAGTTGGAGTATCCGACAATTGTTTCAGAACCTCCTCGGCTCCTCCTCATGGATATACTGATGAGCCAAGATTAGATCCGCCAATACACAGTCACAATTGTGTATTGGCGAATCTAATCTTGGCTCATCAGTATATCCCTAGGGTGGAGCCCGGGACTTTCTGAAACAATTGTCAGATACTCAAACTATGTTTATTTTAATATAACAGCTCAAATATATTGAGCATTTTTGAAAAGTAATGGTTTTGTTCATTTTGCTAATATTTGAACTGTATTTACTGATATATATATATAGGGTGGGCCAAAATAAGGGTCCTATCTTTAAATTTGAATAACTTGAATTTGAATAACTTCCACAAAATAAAAGTTAAACTCACCAAACTTTATGTGTGTGTAGACTGACCCTTCCAAGACTTTTTGAAATAAACAAAACAAATTTTAGCCGAAAAACACTTCTTAAAACTTACAAAAACTAAATTATTGTTTTTTACACTGTTTTGAGTTTTTTAAGCAAAAATAATTTTTTTAAATGAGGGTACGTTCCTTAGGGCTAATACGGCTCAGGCTGGCTTCGGAAGGGGTCCTTTACTTATTCTAAAAAAAAAAATTTTAAAAATCAATAAATAAAAAAGTTATGAATTTTTAAAAATAGGACCCTTATTTTTGCCCACCAAATATATATATATATAGTAAGTTATGAAAATATATTTATGGCAATTAATTACTCTCGGCAAAACTGAGTCCATTTATTTTAGCCTGATTATTCCCCCGGGATTAAACACAGGGGCCTCTGCATAGCTTAATTATCATAAATATATTCTCATAATTTACTACCTTGTTCTTCTTACGTATCGAACACTGTGGAAGTAAATATATGTATATCTATATAGTTGATATATATATATATATATATATATATATATATAAATATAAATATATAAATATATATATATATATGTATATATACATATTAAGAAATGAGTTACTGCTTAAAAACAAAGATCGACACATTCTTAAGAATGTGAAGGCCTAGTATTCACATCTTTCATATTTAGTTTTGAGTTACATCAAATATTGAAAAGCTGTATTTTCCAGGACATTTTATTTAGCGAGATGATCACTTGCAACTAACATTTTGTTAATTTTTTCGCATTATTTACGGCTTAATTCATTTCTAACTTTCAGAGTGTTTGTTTGTTTCGTAGACGCGACCATTGTCTCTAAACATTTGTGTCCGGTGTTCATAATTAGAGGAGAGATTAGCAAGCAGAGTGTGCTTTTATGTATTCAGTTAAAAGAAGACGGGCTTATAAGGATAGCAGATCGGACATACGGTAAGTCATACAATGGAAGTTGCATAGAGAATGGCGAAATAAGTGCGATATATATAACTCTTTTCAGCTGTTGGACATTACTCAGAACGGGATATTGCTCGCTATCTAGAATGTTCGACTGAAGTGCCCATCCTCAGCCCTGTCTCGTTACATGGCATATGCACTTCACTGCGACATTGCAGACTGTGCTTTTCACTTAATTAAGTGTAAGATTAACGGTGGTAAGTCTGTCAACCACTCTCCACAAAGAAATAATTCCCAATTTTTTCTAAATATTATGATTTTCCCAATATCTACGTAGATGCCTGGTAAATCTTTTATGCATCTGACAAGCATGAAGTGAATATATGCACAGCTTTTTTTCTGGGAGTTCAATTCTCCGTGACGAACAAACCGCAGTTTTTCTCGGGATTGTTGAGTTGAAATTCCACTGATGTTCTTAGTTTCCGTTTAGTGCTTGATTTACATTGTATCAAGCGTTAAAGCTTCCGTATTTACATTTCCAATATTTAGTTCTAGGCTATATTAAATATAACAAAGATGTATTTTTCAGGACATTTCATTTAGAAGATGACCCCAAGATAACGTCCCTGTTGATTTATCCGCGTTACTAGCGTTCACGTGAACGTTAATTCGAACGGTTGTCATGGCGTCATTTATTTGGACAAGTTGTCAGTTTTAGTTTTATGTTGACGTCCGACTATTGTCTAAATGTGTCTGTCAAGTGTTTATAATGAAGGGCAGATTGTGCTGGCGTGTATTCAATTGGAGAGCGAAGGTCATAGGGGTGTGATAGTGGATGTAAATTAAGTCAGGGTAAAAGTTACATAGAAAATGACAAAATACATTTGCTTTTACCCGCCACGCGAAAGTTAACAATGTAAAACTTGTGCCATTTTCTAGTCACCCCAAACTCAGACAACCTAATTGTAATGAGGATAAGCGAGAAATCACATAGCTTGTAAAACAAACATCTAAAACTTACATGCCGGCATGAAATGTATTCAACAAATAAATCATCTATTCTACAATAAAAGGTCTACGGATGGTGTTTTTAGATAATCTAAAATGAAGATAATGATGACTTTTATATGGAAAAAAAATCACTCACGCTATCGTATAATTTTGTAGTTGTTTAGCAACATATCTAGATAAATAGTTATTGCGAACACTGGCGGAACATAATGTTCGCCTTATGTTCCTACAAAGTGTACACTATTAATAGATCTACTAATATAATGAAACAATAACTGAATCTGCAAACGATAGAATAATTGATGTAATATAATCGACACTCAAATCTATATTATTTCGATTGTTACCGAACTCTTGGTCCTGTTTGGTTTCTTTCGCTTTCTTCGTTGAAGTAAGGACGCATTCTGTTCATCATTGGTGAAGCGAACACATTCTCCAGTAAAATGAACGTAGAAACGAGCAGCCACAAGGAACAATTCATAGCTGGAAGATAAAGGAAGAAGAGATGACATATATAACAGAAATTCTGAAAGTTATGTTTTTTGTTCTTCATTAGAAAATGTCCGATGCAAATATTTAGTAAAAAGCGATAGACGTGAATTCAACTGTCTTGGGATTCAGGCTTGGTCTTCATTCCTACATTCGTTGGGTAACAGCATGAACCCACTATTTGACCCATGTAAACGTAACTATATTTATTTTGTTTCGTCATAAAATGAACGAAATAGCTTGATATGCCGTAAAACAGGCAAGCCAGAATCATCTACCTGGGAATGAGTCGGTCGCACGCATTTTGTTACCTCATCCAAGGAGGTTATACTTGCGGTCGAATTTGTCACAGCATTCAATTGTCTTGGGATACGGATACAGGTTGGTCTACATTCATACATCCGTTGCAAAGACGTATGAACTTACAACTTGACCCCACTTAACTTCGCTATTTTTATTTGATCAAAATATTCGTCATGGTCTAACTTAGAACTGATTTAATTTCGTGAAATGTAGGTTTAAAGTAAATGTCAAAGTCACCGAAAGTAAAAGTCATACTTTTGGTGATGACTTCACTTCTATTAATTGTGGAGTCTGACGACTTGATCTATATTACAATAAAGACCCAGTCGACAGATTTTACAATTAATACACCTGAAAACCTGTTCAATTAACCTTGAAAAGTTTGCCTTGGGTCACAAAATTACCGATTTATTAAAACCATATTCAACTGAAAACTATTTATACGTTACGAAACTGTTATGGGGTAAGTTTTTCTACCTATTTCAGGAATAAATGGACTTACCCAGACACAATGAATACAGTAATATCTAAGCGTCATTGGATAGCAAATTGTAGTAGTTATGTCCCCAGGTTCATGACGTTTACTTCTGTGACACACTTCTCTTAATACAGTTATGTTGATTGTACTATTATGTTTGTCTTTATTATTACCGGCCTGCAATGTCACAACGCTGGCGACATAAGTAGTGCCAGATGATTTCAAGATTTACATTGCCACAATACTGGCGGCTGGATTCGAGAACTACATCTCACAACACTAACGTTGAGAATTTATTCGAACATCATCCAAACTTGTGTCACATACACTGGAAGCAAGGATTCGAAATCTACATTCCACAAACCGGAAGACCAGTTATTTGAATTTATTCAATCCTACATTTTTCCCTTAGAACGATTTGAATCGACTCAAAACACGAAAATAAACCAGGCGTGAGTTGAATGCAAACATCAGCAACGAAAACTGAGGTGTTTGTCTAAAATTGGAATTGTTGAAATTTGTGAAGGAAAAGGACATTCGAGTTATTTGCTTAACAAGAAAGCAAGAAACTAAAGTATTGAATTTTAAAAAGCAAAGTGTTTTTCTAAAAAAAATCTCTATCGTTACGAAAAAGTATTAAAACGTTTTGTAATGACGAATTAATTTTTAGACGAATATTTTGAAAATGCAATCGCGTCGGAAAAAAGGAAGATGATTTTTAAATGTTTGCTGATTTTTGTTACTTCTCGTTAGTCAAGAACAAAGTAGGAACCTACTTTTCTCTTTTCACTTAGTTGTTTCAAACTTGTACGAAAGAAAAAAAAAAATATATATATATATATATATGTATATATATATATATATATATATATATATATATGTATATATGTATAAATTGAACCCGGCGTTCGGCGTTACCCGAGTGAAAAATAAAAGGGTAGATAAAAATTGTTAACATCCGAGAGAACGCACATAGGTGACATCGGACAATATTTACCCACCCTCCTGAGTTGAAATAAAATAGAAATTGTTACAGTTTAGATGATTATTTTCTTTCACCGACCTATTATTGAAAATATTACTTGTTTCGTGCCGGCCTGCTATCTATTCTCTCGTCCGTAATTGAAAGTAAATCCTTGCAGAATGTGTCCATGTTTATTTATGTTGCTGGATTTTAGACAACAGTTAGAACTTACGTTTTCTCTTACTCTTACTTTGTAGGAAGTTAAATGTGACTCAAAGTTAACCATGTGTAACAGATGTACATGTAAATTTAAACACGTAAGATAAATATATATTGTGTAATAATTAAAAAAAATCTAATTATATTTTATTTGAATTGCGCACATTAAGGTGTTGATTACGTACTATGTTAGTCACGTAATGCCGAGGGAACGCTAACATGTCACATTATCAGTACGATTTTTAGCGACGTCGATATGTGTTCCTTTTAACAGGCGCAGCTCATGTAAAGAAATCTTATTCGTCATGAATAAAATATACTTACAAAAGTCGACGGATTCTAATTTAAATCGTATTTAAGCAGGCAAAAGTTCGTATATTTGTAATGTTTATTGGGTGCTATAATGAAAACACGTTTTTTTAGACTATGTTGCCAGAAGATGTATGTATATATATATATATATATATATATATATATATATATATATATATATAGAGAGAGAGAGAGAGAGAGAGAGAGAGAGAGAAAGAGAAAGGAGGTAGATAGAGTGAGAGAGTGCCAGAGAATAGAAAAAGAACGCCTTATGTGAATACTCCCAGCTCCACAAATAAAAAAGAAGAATACTTACCGTGAAAAGGAAAACACGTAGAGTAACTGATATTACGTGATTCTATGGAATCGGTATCAACAATTGAATGTTGTTGAAATTTACACTGCAGTTCGGTTTACTCGGTAAGTATTTGGAAACCTTACATTTTTGAAATTGTGTAAGTGTTTAAGTAAAAAGAAAAAAATTATACCTGAATCAAACGAAGATTATCAGGGAAATGTCTACAGTCGATTCGGTAAAGACGTGGTCGCCGCCATTTTAAATCACATGACAATATACCTAATTATGTTTGTTAAATGTATTCCGTAGAAACCGGAATGAGTATACATTCATACGTAATAGGTAGAAATAACGTAATCCGATATTCTAAAAAATCAGCGGAATTAGAAATGTGTACGTAGTGTATTGTATCATGTAGTAAATTAATAGAAGGCGAATAGTAAATAATAAGGGTCACGTTTTTAAATAGTAGCGTTTATTAGTTCTCCGAGCTGATGGAAAGAGTTACAGTAGTAAAGTTATTGTGAGAAAGGTTTTTCCTACCACCTTATGTAGTATGTTTTTGGGTCAAAGATGGTGAGCTTCACGAAATTGTAGTGTAAGCGCGAGAAAATAAACTACAAATTTACTATAACATTGTATAATCATAATATAATGGTGAGTTTAGTAGCCAATAATGAATGTTGTTATTCTCCTATTTGTGACCAAAGTATGGGGTAAATATCTCAACTTCATATATATATATATATATGTATATATATATATATATATATATATATATATATATATATATATATATATATATATATATATATACATGGTAAGTCACATATAGTGAGTGACCATAGATCATGGAGGATTTTCAAAACGTAAATTTGGAGCTATTTAAGCATCATCAAAATAAACAATTATGGTTACAGGCTGATCAAGCGTATTACCGAAATAAAACTAGAAACAAAAGATAAGAGTGACAGAGATAACATCTCGCACAAAATAACAGATACAAAAGCAAAATATTTAAATTATTAAATAGCCGGCAAAGCAGTACATACGAAAGTGCGTTTTCTCAGAGAAGAATGTTGAATTTTATTGTTGTGTGAATTACATACGACTTAATGTGAACACTCTGTGAACTCTTCTTAATACAAACTCTGTAACAAGTAGAAATAGACTATGCTGACATGAGTAAAAGAAAAATGATTTAATATCCATCTGTTATAGGAAGTTACGATCAGTAAATATATATCTAAATGTAAATCTTCAGCGTCATCAAAACAACTTAAAAACGTAAAGTTAAGTGAACCACGTCAATTTAGCTCGGAGTTCACTCAGATGAAGATAAGGCTACGATTGTAAATGGTGTATGACACATCTGTCAATGTTCTTTTTACTTCGAAATTTGAAAACTCAGTCTCAATTATTTCAAGTAATACATTAACGAAGATAGCTTAAGGGAATAATTGTGAATCTTTGTTAACATTATTATATTATTAGGATTTAATGATTGTTACAAATGTGCGCCACTATTTTAAGATGGAGCAATAATTATTTTATAAAGAACGTTGTACTTACTTCGGAATTTGTGCATCTTAATTGAATTGTTTGGTCTGATCGAAATTCTTGACTTGTGTCCGTAAACTAGATTCGACGCAATGCTTTGATAATTTCAAAAACCGTTCTTTCTTTTATACTATCAATTTCGCGGTGGGGGCAGTTGTTGTTGCAAAGAAAACGGAGAACAAAGAAAAATATGTATTGCTTTGTTTAGCTCCGCCCATGTTAATTATGCCAACCAATCAAAGTGTTGGCATTATTTTCAATCTTCTTGCACGACGACTAAACTGCTCTCCATACATTTGCTTTTTTATCTTTTCATTTTTACAGCTTTTTCTATCCTCATTTAATTCTTTTTTCAATGAAAGTTTATGCAAACACAAGAATCGGTACAACTTTGAACAAAGCAACAAATAAAAATCAAAATGTGATGTGGTGTGATGCAATTATTCTCACGTACACCTATCGCGTCTTTTACATTAAAATGACAAAAATTAAACACACATCTTTTCTTTATATAAATATGTGTAGAATCATATCTAATTAGTAATAGTTGCTGTGAGTTTAGGAATAGCGATTTCCGGTTGTTTTGTCTACCAATACTATTGATTTATACGGAATTAATAATTATTAAAAAACTCATGGCTCATTCCAGATGAAATACTATGAACAGCGGTTGTAAAGATAACAACAATTTGTTAGGTGAAAGAGAGAAGATATAGGTTAAATGTTTAAATACTGGCTTGTTGAGGGTTGTCTGTTTCTTAAGGCGATAGAAATGTCTTATATAATCGGAGATTGTTGCCGAAAAACATCACCATAATAATGAATAGAACATACATTTACTCTAATAAAACAAGAGAAAATGACTTTATTCAAAACATTTTTGTAATAAATGAATAGAACATGACTTTATTCGGCAGGGTGAAACATTGCCGTAATAAATCTAGAGAATAGGAATCTATATAATAGGCTCACAACATTTCTGTAATAAATGAATAGAACATAACTTAATGCAACCGTAATGAAGTTAAAAGAACCTTAATTTAATCAACAAGTTTGGCATGTCCGTGCAAAGAGGCGATTCGAATTGACAGAGGTATCGCACAAGATGTTTTTATCTGCAGTAAGAATGATGATGTACTGCTATTTGCAGGTAACACATTCTTTTCTGTATTTTGTCTGTGACGAAAATCTAATTCTAGACTGAGGCAATTTTTATGTTTATTCTAATTTAGAAAGGCTGTATTTTGAGAACTGGATTCTCCCCACATAAGAAACCTCCCTTGTGTCTAACTTTTCCCTTAAGGGAAATAATAGTAACATCCAAAGGTAAGATAATTCTATGGAACACACAGAATTCGCACTCGGCACGCCATAGTCACCATTCAATTTTTGTATCAATTCGTCACAGCCAGCTGTCGTCCTTTCGTAATTAAATCTTTCTCATAAAATGAATAATTGACATCATTTGTCAATCAATCATCATCAATAACGCGATGCGAATGCTTACATCTTACGTGTTGTTATTACAAAACATCTATGATGATTTTCTTTACTTGCTAGGAATCACTTACATGTTGCATATTCTTAACATTTATAACGAACTAGCAAGGTTATCCGATGTTGCCTGGAGCCATACAAATAATAGACTAGGATGAAAAGTGGTTGTAACCTATTTATATGAAAACTTCTACCTCTCTACGTCTCGTTTTCCTTCTCTCTATCTTTCGAATATTCGCGATTATTGAGCCCTTTGTCATAAGGTATACAGCGTAGTTGATGTGATACTGTAATATTTATATTATAGTTTTAGGCCAACGCCGAGTACCTTTTCTTTTATACAATATTATAAAAATACACTATGAAGTTATTTCCCCAACTTTACGAGGTGTATAAACACACATGCTCTATCAAAGGTATTGGAAACTTTTGCGATCAGAGATACCATTTAAAATATAATCATAAGCAACGCGACGTTCAAACACAATTGCTCTATGTAGGATATTGAGAACAGTTTGATTAATATCTACTACTTTCAAATTGTAATATTTAATTAGGAATGCTATTGCTCCCAGGAAACGTCGTATAGCTTTTCATGTACACAACACTTTAACAGAACACAGTGGGCATACACATGTATATACACTTGTTTTATATAGTTCTTTTTTAGCATTACGAAATTAAATACTGTATCATTACTATAATTTCTCCCGAGCAATGTCGACTACATTTTCTTGTATACACCATAAAAAGCACATTCAATGTTTTTTTTCTTTCTGGCAATGCTGCGTTCGGACACAACAGCTCTATCTCAGATACGGAGCAGTTTCTGATTCACATATACCACTGAAATGAATGAAACAATTCGTTGAAAAATGAATTAAAAATAAATTTATAAAATTAATTAAAAATATGAATTCATAAAATTAATGCAGAACGAATAAGGAGAATTTATATGAAAGCTAATGAGAAATGAAAGAAAAACATGAATAAAAATGAATGAAAAATAAATGAAGAAAATCATCGTAGAAAATGAAGGAATAATATGAATGAAAATTATAAGTGCATAGCTGATGTAGTTTCCTGACTTTGTGACGTTAGCATATGCACACACAGAATTACGACTTTCCTATGTATGATAGATATTTGACAGGTACCTACCCATCAATACACTTTTAATTATAAACATGTATCTTACGTGGTTTCGCACTCCATATCTTATGTTGTTCTGGATTTAAGACGGCGATACATACACAGTGAGAATAACAACTTTTAATATTTAATAGATAATTGGCGGCTGCAAACACACACACACACATATATATATATATATATATATATATATATATATATATATATATATAAAGAGGTGTACTAAAAGCGAACTTTTAGGAAAGGTAAAACCCTATTGTGAAGTGTATACAGCTCAATATCCAGGATAGAGCAGGTAGAAATGAAGGAGAATGGAAAGGAATTAGAGAAAGCAAAAGCCAAATCAAAATTCAATTCAAAAGTTCAAAGCAAGGTATATTCCGCAAAAAGGCAATTTATTCAAGTTAAATTTTCCTTAAGCCAGGCTTTTCAAAGATCAACATCTTATCATCAGAGGAAGTCGCTGGGATAGATAAGTTGGCAATGGCCAAGATTTAAAATTTGAAAAAATGAAATAAAATAAAAGTTGTAGGAAAAGCCGGCTTTCTCAACTGGGCAGACTTTAAATATTCTCACTGCTCCTTTTTACCACTTTAAAACACATTCCTTTGTCATCTCTGCCCGGGAAGTTTCTTTAATGGCGAATATTTTACATCTTAATCTCCTCTGACGCCTGCCTGCATCATCGAATGTACCTCTTATTGGACTTTTTACCCTTTTTTGGATTTTCTATTTTCGCCGTACCTGAAGTTGTGGCTTCTTGGAATTTAACTTTGAAACTTCTCTCATTACTTCTCGTGCCTCTAACAACCTACCTATCTACATCGTATTCTCTCTGCTGGACTCTTCGACACCGGACTTTTTGGCAATCGGACATTTGCTTGCACCCTGGCACAGTTTTGCCCTACGTTTCTTTCCCTACAACTTTTATTTTATTTCATTTTTTCAAATTTTAAATCTTGGCCATTGCCAACTTATCTATCCCAGCGACTTCCTCTGATGATAAGATTTTGATCTTTGAAAAGCCTGGCTTAAGGAAAATTTAACTTGAATAAATTGCCTTTTTGCGGAATATACCTTGCTTTGAACTTTTGAATTGAATTTTGATTTGGCTTTTGCTTTCTCTAATTCCTTTCCATTCTCCTTCATTATATATATATATATATATATATATATATATATATATATATATATGAGTTTAGGTTTAACCTTAAACGTGTGCTTTATGTAGTTTTTGATCGAGTATTCTTATTTGTTTCTGAATGTATCAAATGTAATAGTGTAATCTTACTTATATTTTACCGGGTAACATCGAATTGCTTGTCTACTATATAACACTATAACACCGTTGAGTAATTAAACCCGAGTTACTCGTCTACTATACGACACTATTACAAAACACAGTGGAGTAATTTCACCTGAGAAACGCAGCGTTTAAGGACGCCTGCTTTGTTTTTTATATTTAATACTTTTAATAAAGGTATAGCATTGAAGTACTGGAATTCTTATGTTACTGCTGTCGGACAACATTCATTATTTTGTCTAGCATACAAAGCTGTAGGCAAAAACACTTTCAAACAAACTTGTTCGGTTTAGTATATTAAGCACTTTGGATTAACTGGTAAAAGTTAACAAATGTATGAAGCTATCAATCTATGGATTTTTCTCTATTTTACTCTCACCGTTTTCTTCCTCCTTCAACTCCACTGTATTTTCTACTCCGCCATGCTTTTTTCCGTTCTTGCTTTAATGTAATGAAAGTAATAATAATATTGAACTGAACTTTTAGTTTAAAGGTAATTGCTCCAGGGCAACGCGGAGTTTCTGTTGTCCCCTTACTTTAAAATATAATGCAATTTTAATTTGTTTTTATCTATTCCTGGACAACTTCGAATATTTTATCACTCACTTACCTTAATTATTAGAAGAAATGTATTCTCGGGCAATGTAGAGTTTATGATTTTCCCCTTCTCCATCAAACACATACCACATAAGAAATGTAATGCTGGATTATTAGACACACTTGCTCTATATAGTTTATTAGTACCTACATATATACAACTTACCGAGTCTTACAGTGTATTATTATACACACCGGTTCTATACCGAATATTGATATATTCCTGTTCAGCATATACCACTACTAAAGTAAGGTAACATGGATTGGAACAAATACATTGAAGACATTCCCAAGGCTGCTGCAAAGAAAGTTGACTCCCTCTACCGTGCTAGTAAACTCCTCACACCTGACATCATCCTGTACCTCTACAAAGCCACAATCCACCCATGTATGGATCATTGTTGTCACATCTGGGCTGGTGCATCATATACTAGTCTCTCCCTTTTGTACAAGGTCCGAAAAAGAGTTGCCAGCCTAATAAGTCCCTCACTGTCAACCAAGATCAAGTCCCTGTTCTATCGCCGCAATGTACCATCCTTATGATTGTTCTACAAATACTTCAATGGATTATACTCCGATGAATTGGCTACCCTAGTGCCCCCTCGACGTAAATTCACTAGACTAACTCGACAATCAACTAAATCTCATTCATTCACTGTGGAGGTCCCCAGATGCCGAAGAGCCTTCTACTCAAATAGCTTCTTCCTCCTGCTGCTGCCCTCTGGAACTCCCTCCCTGCCTTCGGTTTCCCCAAAAGTATTGACATGCAGAAATTTTAAACTAATGTAAACAGACATCTCGCTGCGCAGACCCAAATTTAGGTTGACCCCCTCCCCACCTTCTCCCCATTTCCTTTTTTTCTCAGAAACCCCTTACGTCTACAGTGGTTCTCTGCCTTGTTGGGGATGAACTATGTTAAAAAAATGTATTCTTTCACACGCCTTCCTATCCTTAACATTCCGCTTTAGTTTATATCCCTCACTTAGTGCAATATTATATTATTAAAACCACCTGCTGAATTTAGGTTTGGGGAAGTGATTTGATTCAACATATACTACTTACAAAGTGTAATACTGTAGTTTAGCACTCACATGCTCTATCTAGAGTATTGAACACATTCATATTCAGCATCAACCCCGTTCCAAGTGTTCTACTGTATATTTACATAGAACTGTTCTATCTAGGGTATTGTGCACTATTACATTACGCATTTAAAACTTGTCAAGTGGCATACGGTATTAGTAATTTAATGCTCCCAGGCAACACCAATTTTATTGCCTGGTATCAGAAAACTATAACAAACCACGTTGATCTTATGACTTCTGCGACACATGGCGTTTAGACACACCTGCTATATCAAGGATATTAAGCAGCTTTGGCTTTATATATACTACTTACCAAATGTAATACTGTAATCGTGCATTCATTACTCGTTGGCAATATCGAGTTTATCGTCTACTTGTTATACTACCTTACCCATACGGACTACTTGTACTCTTCCACATAAATCCTTCTCAGTTTTTTTCACACCAGCCATTCAGTCTTCATCCAACATCACTTACCTAGAGGCTTTGGGTGATCAATACCAGTCGAGGATTCGTGCTCGACAATAAGCTGGGCAGAAACTAGGCTACTTCCGTGGCCTTTGGTCCTGGGTAGTCATAGAAGGTAACCCCTCTTAGGCCTTGCCTCCTCTCTTTAGGTGGAGTACTTTTATAGCTTACTGCCTGATGCGCCCTGATCGGGGAAATCCGACGGGGCTGTCAGGATAATTTTATAGGCCAGATTGCACATCGTTCAATGGTGCTATTTTATTCTAACCAACCTTCCGGCCTTGTGCCACATATCCTTGTAGTAATAAGGAATTAAATACTAGGAGACATCCCAGTCTATATTAGCAGCCAAGACTGCTCTCTGTCGTATAACGCTTTTTTCAATATACTTGTTTTTTCGAGAGTCAGAGTTCGTGTTTTCTTCTCAGACCCTTTACAGGCCCACAGTAACCGCTGACAGGGTAAAGTAATGGATTCTGGAGAACTTTAAAATGGATGTCACAACTGGTGAGGAAGTATATTGAGGTTTTTTTTTTAAATTACGAATTGAAATACGATTATTTAATTTATATTCTGGTATTATGTTAATTTTTAACAAGACGAAGATACATTATATTTTCTTTGTACTCTAAAAATAATAGCTGCCGCCAAAAAAAATCACCCAAATATTTTTCTATTTACTAAGGTCTACAGTTACGTAAATAGCGTACTTATGAGAAAAGGGATTGGCTGGGCGAAGAGAAAACAGTTTTATACCTTTTTTTTAACAAGAAAGATTTCGTTTATCGGCGTAAAATAACAGAAAGAACTAGAACTACCAAAGAAGTTTAAATGTTCGTATAAAGGCATATAAAGATATAATACCCACGCTGAAAAATAACTAACACTAAACTGAATGTTAGTAAATTCATTTTTGGATAACCAGTTGAAGGTTAAAGAGAGTGAACTCATCGTTCTAGAGCTAAGGTTGCAACTCAAAGATGTTTTTGAAGGGATAATACCTGTCAGTTGAACGTCGAAGACAAGAAGACATTTTTTTAAAGTTTAAAGATGTGTTCGAAAATCAGAAGTCTAGAATTAAAATACTGGAAGATATAAAATATTATTTTCATAAAAGCATACAGTTTTCTCATAAGAGACGCCTAAATCAGATTATGAAGCACCTATCGCATAACACCGAGAGCATTCACCAGGTACGAGTTATGGTTACCAGATACGATACTTTCAACTTTCAAGCATAGCGTCAATCAAAAAGGAAACGATACTATTACTCGTAGAGGGTTGTGTATCGTATGTTACTTATACGAAATACTCTGACTCTACATAGTACATACTAGGAGCACATGCTTCTCAGTGTTGGAACCGCACTAGTCTCTACTAGCAGTCAAGACGTACTCTTGTTCTCTGTAGCATTATACATTTTTCAATATACTTGTTCTCTCTACAACGAGAGCAGAGACACACTTTCGATTAACTCACACCACTTACCAAATGTAATCCTATAATATTACTCTTATAGACTCCAAGTAACGCTATGTCCTGTTTTATGAATTGAAAAGTATAATACAACTCAGTTAAGTTATTTTTCTCCGACAAGGCGTTCCGTAAGCGTGTATGCTCTATCTATGTGATTGAGCTGTTTGCTATAAGATATACATCTTACTTAATGTTATATATTGATATATACTAACAGAAAGAAAATCAAATGAAAATAATGAATGAAAAATAAATGAAAATAATGAGAGAAAATAATGAATAAAAGTAATAAATGAAAATTGTAAATAAATCTTCAATTAAAACTTAATTAAAAATAATCAAAACAAAAGTAATGAAATAAATGCATGAAAAAATAATAAAAAACAGACTAAATGAAAAAATCTGTAAAATACAATAAGAGTGTATCTTATGTAATTTCTAAGCGGGTATCTTATGCATTTTTTATATTTAGGCAGAGACACACACACACACTGAATTACGACTTTCCGATATATAATAGGTGATTGACAGGTGTCTTCGCATGAGTATGTGTTGAAAAATAAGCGTGTATTTCATCTCATTGCTGAGCGTGTTTCTGATGCAATTTCTGGCTTTTAGACATTCGGACATACATCCAGGTAATTATGATTTTTTTACATAGAAAGATAATGCATACAGGCTTTTCATCAGTATATGTTGAATAATAAACTTATATCTTAAGCAATTTATGAGTGTATATCTTATGTAGTTTCTGACTTTGACAACTCGACAACTTTTAAAGTTGTTTTAATTATTCCCGAATAGAAGTGAGTTATTTGACATATGCAATGCAAACTTTAAACACACCTGCTCTATGAAAATACTTGACGCTTAGGATTAAATAATACCACTTACCAAATATAATAATGTATTATAATATCATTGCTCCCATTACCATCTAGTTTCTTGTGCAGTATGCAACAGTGTAATGACAACATTTTAACACAAATAAATTATTTGTCTTGGGAAACGCAGCATTGATACACACTTGGTTTGTCAAGGATATTCATCAAATGATAAACCACTTACGAAATATGATACTATAATATTACTATTATTTTTTCGGGCAACGCCGACTACTTTTTCTTGTATACAACAATATAATAAAAGACAGTAAGTTTCTTTCTCCAAGGCAACGCAGCGTTTAAACACGGCTGTTCTATGTAAGATATTGGGTCTTTTTACATTACTAGCACTTAATAAATATGATATTGCATTATAATTTCTTACTTTCCGTGCAAGATCGAGTTTCTTGTCCAGTATTGCACACTAACAAAACACAGTGCAGTCATTGCTCCCACGCAACGCAACATTTTAATCTGCCTCGGTTTACTCCTAAATAATTATTTTTTAGCTGAGACATCAGTTTCTTCCAAGACAACGTCAATTAAGTATTTGCGAGTTTTCTAGTTAATTTTTACTTTTAGCTGGGCATACATCCTTACATAAGCTGACATACAGAAAACTGAATTAAATATAAACAATTATAGGGCGACCCGGCGTCACAGGGTTATAAAAACAAAATAGATGTTCGAAAGTGTGTGTAATAACTAATTATAATATAACGAACACTTTCTGTGTCTGTCTGTCCGTCGTGGAGAATGTCTGTAAACGGGAGAGGGGGCGGGGGCGGTAATTACAATTTTATTAATTTAAGAGTCAGATACATGACAAATACATTAGGTCACATATTAACGACTAAATAAACAATACATATTTTCGGCGGCAAGGCCGCGATTCGAACACGCAACCTTAATGTCAACTGTCCAACACTCTAGCGTATGAGCAAATTAGACAAAATTAGCAAATTTAAATTTAAATACGTAAACAAATGTTGTTTTCACTTCTTTCAGTTAGCAATGAATGAATAATACATTTTTCTTCGATATACTTTGTATTCTGCGTTCGCGCTCGATTTTTTTAAAGGGGGGGGGGGGGATTTCACCGCCCACAATTTTTCTTTTTTGGAGGGAAAATTATTTTGGCGGGAAACTTTTTTTTTCCTATATAAACAAAAAATATTCGGAGAAAATTTCTTTTTATTAACTAAAAATGTCTCACCACCCAAGAACGCGCAGCCTAGCAAACAAAAAATATTCGGACCCAATATTTATTTAACTAAAAATATCTCGCCATCCACGAACGCCCCTGCCTATGTCTGTCTGTCTGTATGTATGTATGTATGTATGTATCAATGTATGTATGTATGTATGTATCTATGTATGTATGTATGTATGTATCTATGTATGTATATATGTATGTATGTATATAACGCTTCTCCTCCGAGAGTACTTAACAAACACCCACACATGTTACATCATTCGAACCAGCCAGCCGCCGGACGTGTATTGTCTCAGAATCAGAAGAAATGACCCTTTCGAAGGAAATGGAGCAGTGTTCTCCAATGGTTGTGTATTTTTCCTCCATTTTCCAACGTTATCGTGTATTATTTGACAAGCAACCAATGATATTATGTATGATTTGAAAAATAATGCAAATCACGATAAGGTGGAAACACCATAAGAGGAAGGGAGTGCCGGTAGGGCAGTCACACACACTACAACCGCTTTTTTTCTTTCTGCTTTTGCTCTAATTCCCACACTTTCTACCATTCGTTCTTAATTAATAAACGCTAATATTCCTTCCCTCTCCCTTCCTCCCCACGCCCGTTCTGTTATCATGATATCATCTTTCCAGACATTACCTCCTCCTTCTTTGAGATATGTTTAGGTAGTGTAGTATCGGTACTGTTTTCATGATACCCTCCTTCCAGGTATTATCTTATCTTTATTTAAGAGGTGTAGAGGTAGTGTAGTATCTGTTCTGTGGTCATGAGACCGTCCTCCCAGGTATTACCGCTACTTTTTTGAGTGGTGTGAAGGTAGTTTCGTATCTGTTTTGTTGTCATGACACAATCCTTTCAGGTGATACCTCCTCCTGTTTTAGAGGTGTGGAGGTAGTGTAGTATCTGTTCTGTTGTCATGGTACCCTCCTCCCATGTATTACCTCCTCCTTAAGAAATAATTATGCTTCTCCATTGTTTGCACCAATATTTGAATTCTTACAAAAAGACCGTCTCAATCAGTAACGGTAAAGGAAGAAATACTTATAATCTGCCATTTTTCTCACTAATATAAATATCTATATAAAAAGAAAACGTCTCTATCAGTAAAGTTAAAAGAAGAAATAATGTACTGCGCCATTGTTTTCACCAATGCATATATGATGTAAACAGTCGAAATAACAGTCGAAATCTTAAGTCAAATCATATAATGAAGAGATTGTATAAACAGTCGAATTATAAAGATAAACTATATAATGCGAAGATTATGTAAACAGTCGGATCCTTCAGTAAAATCATTTAATGCAGAGATGACTTGAACAGTCGACATCCTGATTCAAATTATATAATGCAGAAATGATATAACTAAGCGAAAGTATGTGAACTACTTTATAATGAAGAGATATTGGTAATTGTCGAAATCTAAAGTAAATAATATAATGCAGATATGATATAATCGGTTTAACTCTTAAGTAAAATTATATAAAATCCAGAGATGATGTAATTTGTCAAAGTATTAAGTAAATATATATAATGCACATATTATGAAAACAATCGAAATCTTAATAAAAAATAAAATCCAGAGATGATGTAATTTGTCAAAGTATTAAGTAAATGTATATAATGCACATGTTATGAAAACAATCGAAATCTTAATAAAAAATAAAATCCAGAGATGATGAAATTTGTCAAAGACTTAAGTAAATGTATATAATGCACATATTATGAAAACAATCGAAATCTTAATAAAAAATAAAATCCAGAGATGATGTAATTTGTCAAAATATTAAGTAAATGTATATAATGCACAGATTATGAAAACAATCGAAATCTTGATTAAAAAATAAAATGCAGAGATGATGTAATTTGTCAAAGTATTAAGTAAATGTATATAATGCACATATTATGAAAACAATCGAAATCTTAATTAAAAAATAAAATGCAGAGATGATGTAATTTGTCAAAGTATTAAGTAAATGTATATAATGCACACATTATGAAAACAATCGAAAACTTGATTAAAAATAAAATGCAGAGATGATGTAATTTGTCAAAGTATTAAGTAAATGTATATAATGCACATATTATGAAAACAATCGAAAACTTGATTAAAAATAAAATGCAGAGATAAATAATCAAAAAATTAAGTAAAATTATGTAATGCGTGGATGGTGTAAAAAGTCTGAATCTTAAGTGCAACTATATAATTCAGATATGATGTGAATTGTTAAAATATTAAGTTAAATCATATAATTCAGATATGATGTGAATTATTGAAATATTAAGAAAATTATATAATGCTAAATGTATATAAGCACAAAAAATGATTTGCGCATTTATATAATGCAGAGATCATGTAAACAGTCAAAAGTTCAACTTACATAATATGACGCAGATGTGTTTAAATCATTCGAATCTTTACGAAAAATATTACAAAACAGAGCTGATGAAAACAGTCGAAATGTTAAGTAAAATGATATAAAGTAGATATAATGTAAACATATTGGATTTTTTAATTAAATCATACAAAGCAGAAATGATGAAACCAGTCAAAATCGTAAGTAAAATTATATGATGATGAAATGATGAAAGCAAGACAAATCTTAAGTAAAATTATATAATAATGAAATTATGAAAACAGTCGAAATCTTAAGTAAAATTATATAATGATGAAATGATGTTCACAGTCGAAATCTTAAGTCAAATTATATAATGAAGAAATGATATTAACATTCGAAATCTTAAGTCAAATTATATAATGATGAAATGATGTTCACAGTCGAAATCTTAAGTCAAATTATATAATGAGGAAATGATATTAACATTCGAAATCTTAAGTAAAATTATATAATGAAGAAATGATATTTACGGTCGTAATCTTAAGTAAAATTATATAATGATGAAATGATGTTCACAGTCGAAATCTTAAGTCAAATTATATAATGAAGAAATGATATTAACATTCGAAATCTTAAGTAAAATTATATAATGATGAAATGATGTTCACAGTCGAAATCTTAAGTCAAATTATATAATGAGGAAATGATATTAACATTCGAAATCTTAAGTCAAATTATATAATGAAGAAATGATATTTACGGTCGTAATCTTAAGTAAAATTATATAATGAAGAAATTATGTTAACAGTGTCGAAACATTAAGTCAAATCATATACGGAAGAGATTATATAAACTGTCGAAATCGTAAGTAAAATTATATAATTTAAATATGATATAAGCAGTCGAAATTTTAAGTAACATTATTTTATTAAGAAGTGATGTAAACAGGCGAAATTTTTAGTAACATTTTATAATGCATGGATGATGTAAAAGTCGAAATCTTTAGTAAAGTGCTTGAACTCGGATGCTGATCTACTGATTCTTTATTAAATGCTAAACCGTTTAGCAAGTAAATTATGATAATAGTAAAAATAATAATAACAATAATGATAATAGTAACAATAATAATAAGACGAACAATAAATATAATAATAACAACAACAACAATTAGAACCGAACTACTTCGTTAGATTACATACTTTTATCTGACAACGATAGGATGAACAAACTTCTAACGCAGGGCTTACTTCTGTAATTGGCCGAATGTTCAAATTCAAACTCAGATAAGATATAAAGCTTTATTTTAGCGAGTCTTAATGACAAAAGAATAAATATGTTAATCATTATAATAATAATAATAATAATAATAATAATAATAATAATAATAATAATAATAATAATAATAATAATAATAATGATAATAATTATAATAATAATAATAATAAACAGACTCCTCACACACATCCCAACAGAAACTATTACAGACCTAAACAACCTGATATATGCGGGGGCAAAATCGGTAAGTATGAAACTAAGAAACGAAGAGAATGGACAAAAGAGAGGACCGACAAAACCTGGATGGGAAATCAGACTGGAAACCCAGATCACCAAACTTCGGAAAGAAGCTAAAATCGTGAACAGAAGGAAGGGGGACATGAAACGATTAAGAAGCAAACATCAGAAACGCAAGGAAAAACTAAATGAGAAACATGAAGAAATAAAACAAAGGATAGCAGCAATAGAAGGAAAACTGAGACGATACAGGTACAAATCAGAACAGAGCAAACAGAACAGGACCTTTGAAAACAATGAAACCAGTTTTACAAAAACGTAAATGGAGAAAAAACAACGACAGAGCAACCGAACCCAACAGAAACAAAACAATTCTGGAGCAAGATATGGGAAGAACCAAAAAAGCACAACAAGAATGCCCAATGGTTGAAAAACATGAAAGATGAACTGCAAGATATCGAAGAAGGAACCGAAACAGAAATCAACAAAGAAACGATCAAGAAAACACTAAGAAAAATGGCAAACTGGAAAGCACCAGGCCACGATGGAATACATGCATACTGGTTTAAAAAATTCACGACCCTGCATGAAAGAATAGCGCAGAAACTGAGCGGATGTATCCGCAAAACAGACATACCAGAATGGATGACGGAAGGAAGAACAACACTAATACAAAAAGACCCCAAAAAGGGAACGACCCCCAGCAACTACAGACCGATAACATGTCTACCAATAATGTGGAAAATTCTCACGCCACAACTGAGAGAACAAATCTACCAATCCCTGGACAAACGTGGACTGCTCCCCGAGGAACAAAAAGGATGCCGGAAAGGACAAAGAGGGGCACATGATCTACTATACATTGATCAAAAGACTCTGAAGGAGGTGAAGAGCAGACAAAAGAAAATAACCATGGCATGGATTGACTACAAGTAAGCCTACGACAGAATCCCCCAAACATGGATAATTGAATGCTTAAAAATATACAAGATACCAGACAGGATTATTAATCTCATCCAGAAAGCAATGGAAACATGGAGACTAAAACTGACAGCCGGAGGACAATACCTGTCTGAGATAAAAATACAGAGAGGCATTTTTCAAGGAGACTCTCTATTACCACTACTGTTTATAATAGCCATGATGCCACTCAACTACATACTCAGAAAGTGTGATGCTGGATACAGGTTTACGGATACAGAACAAAGAATAAACCACCTGATGTATATGAATGACCTTAAACTGTTTGCAAAAAAACAAAAAAGAACTGGAAAAGCTGATAAACACAACCAGGATATTCAGCCAGGATATCCAAATGGAGTTTGGAATAGAAAAATGTGCACTGCTAGAGATCAAAAGAGGAAAACTGGAAACGACAGAAGGTATAGAACTCCCCAACCAAGAGGAGATGAGGGCGCTAGGAGAACAAGATAGTTACAAATACCTGGGAGTTCTGGAAGCAGACACAATCAAATATACAAAAATGAAAGAGAAGATTGGAAAAGAATATCTACGAAGAACAAGGAAAATCTTAGAAATTAAACTATATAGCAGAAACCTAGTAAAAGGGATAAACACATGGGCTGTATCACTAATAAGATACTCTGGACCATTCATAGGCTGGACCAAAGAAGAACTCAGGCACCTTGACTAAAGAACTAGAAAACTAATGACTATGCACAATGCACTGCACCCAAAAGACGACACGGACAGACTCTGCGTGAAAAGAAATGAAGGAGGTAGAGGAAGTAAGAAGACTGTGTGGAAGACACCAAAAAAGAGCTGGAGAAATATGTAACCCAGAACACGGAAAGACTGATCACCACAGCAAGAGACACCAGCCCCACAAACAACCCCGGAAGCACTGAACCCAGAAACAAAAAGACAAGAAAGGAAACGTGGGAAGAAAAACAACTACATGGACGCTTTATAAGACTCACAAGCGATGAAGCCAATGAAAACAGCTGGGCATGGCTAAGAAAAGGAAACCTGAACAGAGAAACGGAATCTCTGCTGACGGCCGCACAGAACAATGCGATTAGGACAAACTTTATTAAAGCAAAGATATATAAAACCAAGGAAAACAGCAAATGCAGATTGTGTGGACAAAGAGACGAAACGATAAATCATATAATAAGTGAATGCAGCAAGCTAGCACAAAGGGAATACAAGAACAGACATGACAGCATGGGGAAAGAAGTACACCGGGAAATGTGCAAACAACTGAATTTCGAATATGCAAGAAAACGGTACAAACACAAACCATGAAACTGTACTAGAAAACGAAAAACACAAAATCATATGGAATATGAATGTACAAACAGACAAACCCATAACAGCAAAGAGACCGGATATGATAATAATCAACAAGAAAGAAAAATCCTGCAAAATCGTGGACTTTGCCGTTCCAGCAGACCACAGAGTGAAGATCAAAGAGACGGAAAAGAGAAGCAAATATACTGAACTTGCCAGAGAATTGAAAGGAATATGGAACATGAAGAAAGTCAGTATAACACCAATAATCATAGGAGCACTAGGAACAGTCCCCAAAAACATGGAGAAAAGACTAGGAGAAATAGGAATCAAAGGGATAACTGAGACCATACAAAGGACAGTAATGATCAAAACAGCTACAATCCTGAGAAATGTCCTCGAATGCGGAAACCAACCCACATAAGCAACGAATGGAGAACAAACACATGGAAGCACAAAACAACAGAACCGGGGAAAATACAACCGCACGAGAGAGGCGCAAGCATAGGCTGACGCCACGAAAATTATGGACAGAGGGTCGAGGAGGGAAAGCACAAAACCAGACCTCCACTGGAAGAGCGCGGACAGCTCTGGGACCTTGGGAAGGCTTGTTGCCCCTCGGGCCCCAGAGGGGACCAATGGCCCTTATCAGCGGGAAATCGTTGGTAGGTGGCTGTTGCGATTACCGCAAGGTCATCAGCGGTGATGAACGAAAAGAGGTGGAGCGTACTGATAGTCTGAGGAGACTTGTTGTCACTCAGACTCCAGGGAATACCACAGGTTGTCGGCAGTGGGTGACCACTGACGATGACCAGTGTGATAACTTCTAGTGAGTAAATAATAATAATAATAATTGGGCGATCACTGACGATGACCAGTGTGATAATTCCTAGTGAATAAATAATAATAATTTGTCAACTGTTTTCACTAAGCTGTACGTAGTTTATCTAAATTAAAATCACATTTAGTTAGACCATAGCCGGTATTTTAACCAAGTTTGGTGACAATTGGTAATGCGATGTGGACACAAAACATAGTCCATAAAGAACAAATAAACTCGACCGAAAACATAATCTCCTTGTCAGAGGTTAACGCACGTATATCTTTTAAAACAACCGACGTACATATTGTCATGTATTGAAGATATAATTCATGGAAGAAAAATAAATAGCCGGCCAGCGATTTGCATTGTGCGCACACGCTGTTCATCTACTTGGTTAGTTCTGTCTTCATCTGAGTCAGGTTAGGGTGAATTAACGTTAGGGTCAAGGTCATGCTTAAGATTAGAGTCAAGGTCTCCATGTGGAGGTCAATTAAACTATACTTTCTCACAGTAAAATGAAGAATAAACACCACTTTGGAAAGCATCACGGAATAGTGTACAACTATATGTGTAAGTGTATGTGGTAGAAGAAATATAAGATGAAATATATTCAATACATGAATGGATTAAATTTTTTGAATAAATAAGAAGACGTTTTATCCCAAAATGTGTCTGTATGTTGAAATAGGAGTGGGGAGTATATTATTGGATAGGGCGGATCTCTTCTGCAAAATATTTTATAGAAGTTTGTCCGCATTTGAAAAATAGTGTAAATGAAAAAAGCGAACATGTTTTTTTATTGTTTGTTTAATCAGTAAAAGCAATTCGTACAAGAATGTCGGGACGCAGCAAACTGGAACCTTCTAATTTTGGGTAAATTCAAAGGTTTCGCAGCGATTACACTGAATCATGTTCCGGCACAATCGCGCATTCTGGGTATTCCCACCAGCATGATTTAAGCAAACCACTACACTGACAGTAATAACCGGCACAGCAATTCGTTTCATGAATCTGGCAGTATTTACCAGGTCCTATGCACTGGAAATAGAAATATTGTCATGGATATTTTAGTATCGTATGCAAGATATATATATATATATATATATATATATATATATATATATATATATATATGTGTGTGTGTGTGTGTGTGTGTGTTTGTATATATAACAAATTTTAAACAAATATACATAACACTTTTTAGCAAATAACGTATGCAAACGAAAGTGATACGCGAATGGTCTAAGGCGTTTGATTCTGCAAATTTGTCAACGCTTTCGTCAGTCGAGAAAGTTGGATGCAAATGAGCGACCTTCTGATTAAAATAAAGATATGTGTTTGTTAATTGCTAATACAATTTGATAGTCGGTGTGTTTGGTTGTTTTTTAGGGGGGGGGGGCACGCGTTTTTAGCTTTAACTCCGATCCAAATACAACACTTATTATCGCAGAAAAAGTAACACTTCTCCGTTCAGAATATAAAACTATAATGCAGTGTCTGGATGAGTTAAAATAGGCGTAAACGAATTAATCGATGTTATGTTAATGTTACATGTACACTTAAAATCCCAGATCAATTGCAAGTGTTTCAAAATAGGCACTCGCCAATCAATTGAACCCATGCTTTCTTAACTGGAAGCACATTTATCGTTGAACGACCCCGGCTGCTCAACGCTGAAGATAGTGATGGCTCTCCAATCCGCCATCTTTGATTCGAATAATGTTCGTGGTAAAGGCTGGGAAGGAAAACCACACATATACGCTCACTCTGCTTAAGCAAACAGTGATACTATCAATAAAGTATGCTAGTCGTTTTCACTCATTAATTTTCGCACTGTTTTAATTTTGTTCATTCTTCTGTAATCTATTTGTCGACACTCACTGATCGTTTGTGATCTGTTATTTCCATCGAATCGAGGCATTAATGAGCGACAGTAACTTATATGAGCATTTTATAATCTTCGCCGAACTCGCTAGTTGTTTTTAGAGATGTCGAATGATTGTGGCTTGTGTGGGTAATCCGCAATTATGTCAGATTTCCATAAAACGATGTTTTTTTATTTAAAAAATCGCCTTACTTTTGCTAAAATGTCAGCTGATATTAAAGATGCATAATCGTTATTTTAATAATTAATTGAGAGTAACCTTCCTTATTTATGATTACTTCCCTTTAGAGAACCTTTCTATGAATAGTTACTCGACTAACACACATACATGTATCTAACAAGCAGAATAAACCTAACTCAAATTCAAGTCACAGAATAAACCTGACTCAAATCAAAGTCGCACAATGAAGCTGACTCAAATCAAAGTCGCACAATGAAGCTGACTCAAACCAAATCGCACAATAAAGCTGATTAACATCAAAGTCGCACAATAAAGCTGACTCAAATTCATGTGCAGGATAAATCTGACTCAAATCTAAGTCGCAGAATAAAGCTGACTCAGAACTATGTCACAGACAAAAAGCTGACTCAAATCCAACTAGCAGAATAAAGCTGACTCAAATATTATTCACAGAATAAACACTTACGAAAATCAAAGTTGCAAAATGAAGCTTACACAAATCCAAATCGCCAAATAAAGCTGACTCAAATACAAGTCAAAGACAACAATCTGACTCAAATCCAACTAACAGAATAAAAATGACTCACATTTAATTCACAGAATTAGCCTGACTAAAATCTAAGTCACAAAATAATGCTGACTCAAATTTTATTCCAGTTGTTTACATCATTTGTAGACGGGTCAACATCTGTTCTTTGATCTAAAAAATAAGTGTTTGTAATTTGATGGAAGAAAATCGGAGAATCTATAGAATTAAAATATATTTTAATTCTACCTTTATAAACAAAACAAATATGACCAAGTAAAACGGTAAATCTAAATTGTCAGTGACGCTGATGAGCCATAGTAACGGCGAAATCTGTGTATGGGATAGCTAGTTTATCAATATAAAAATAAACAAGATATATATATACGTATATCAAGAGCTTTTCATCTGTAGAACACATAACACCAAGATTACTTTTTTGCAGACTACGACATGGTCCTCGAGATATCTAAATTCAACAAATACTACACACACACACACATACACACACATATATATATATATATATATATATATATATATATATATATATATATATAATATTATTACGAATACTACATGTATATATATATATATATATATATATATATATATATATATATACATATATATATATATAGTAAGTAATGAAAATATATTAATGGCAATTAAGCTACACTCTGCAAAACTGACTCCATGCATTTAAGCCTGATGATTCCCTGGGGATTAAATGCAGGAACCTCTGTGTAGCTTAATAGCAATAAATATATTTTCATAAATTACTACCTTGCTCTACTTACGTATCGAACACTGTTGAAGCAAATAAATATATATATATATATATATATATATATATATATATATATATATATATATATATATATATATCGAATGATGAAAATAAACTTGTACAATACAATATTTACGAGATCATTATAAGTTCAAAAACATTATTTAAGTATAATGAGATCCCTCCTTGTTTTTTGTTTCGGGTGATTTAATGTATATTTTAAATTTTATAGCTTTAATTGTCACCCCTAGTTTTGTGAGTTTATTGAACAATCGAATATATTGATCTTTCTATTGTGACGATAGATTAGTTTGTTTGTCTCCGTATATGTTGATGCATACATGAATAACATAGTCTTTGGCTTTCCTTTTTCATTCTTGATTCCGTCGGATAATGTTTCCCCATTTATATATATATATATATATATATATATATATATATATATATATATATATATATATATATATATATATATATACATATATATGGTAGGAAATTAGTTGGTGCTTACTTTAAAGATCGACACACTGTCAAGTGTTTAAAAACATAGGTATTCACATCTTTCGTATTTAGTTTTGAGCTATATCAAATATTGAAAAGCTTTATTTTCCAGGACATTTTATCTTGAGAGATGATCACCGAGAAACTAACATTGTAGTTGATTGTTCCGCATTATTTGCGTTTTAATTCATTTCTAACTTAGACATACAGGCAGTTTTTGTTGTTTCGTAGAATCTACCATTGTCTCTAAGCATTTGTGTACGGTGTTTATAATTATAGGAGAGATTAGCAAGCAGATGGTGATGTCATGTATTCAGTTAAAAGAAGACGGGCTTATGAGGAAGACACATCGGACATTCGTTAAGTCATACAATAGAAGTTGCATAGTGAATGGCGAAATAAGTGTGATCACTACGTTTATGTATCTGTTGCAAAGTTTTTTTCTTAGTATTATTATGTTTTTCTTTGAAAACGCGCTGAGAATGCAACATCATAATATGAACAGAGTAATCTTACTTTTTCTTAAAACGGACAAATGTTTTAAATGCAGGAAAAAGCGTCTGACATTTTTTGTCGATTGCCTCAATGTTTTCAATCGGCAAGTTGCAGTCATGTGAGTCTAAGCATCCATATACAAATCTGTTGCTGATACTAAGATTTTGTGTGAAAAATTTACTTGGTTGTGGTCTGCAAAACAAACAGTAGGTTGCACTGAAGCCGAGTTAATATTATTCTTTTCAGCTGTTGGACATTACTCATCACGGGATATTGCTCGCTATATAGAATTTTCGACTGAAGTGGTCATCCTCAACTCTGTCTCGCTACATGGCATATGCACTTGACTGCGACATTGCAGAATTTGTTTTTCACTCAATTTATTGTGAGATTAGCGGTGTTAATTCTGTCAATGACTCTCTACAAATAATTCCAAATTGTCGTTAAATATTACGATGTGCACGACGGGCATAAAGCGAATAAATGCACAGCTTTTTCTGCGAGTCAAATTTCGCCGTGACCCACGCATGTATTTTTAGTTGATTTATTTACAAGATGATCCCCTGCAGCTCACGTCGCTGTTGGCTTCTTTGCGTTCCTAGCGTTCACTTGAGCGTTAATTCGAACGGTTGATCGTAGCGAAATTTATTTGATATGTCAGTTGTTGTTTTTTATGTTGACGTGCGACGATTGTCTAAATGTGTCTGTCACGTTATCATAATAAGAGACAGATTGTGCTGGCGTGTATTCAGTTTGGCAGCGAAGTTATAGGGATCAGATATCGGACGTATATTAAGTGAGGGTGGGAGTTACATAGAGAATGAGAAAATAATTTTGATTTCACCCGTGTACACTATTATTACATATACTAATATAAGCAAAGAATGACTGAACGATAGAATAATTACTGTAATATAATCGATACTTAAATCTATATTATTGCGATTGTTACCGATCTCTTGGTCCTGATTAGATTTCTCTCGCCTTCTCTGTTGAGGTCAGGAGGGATTCCGTTCATCATTGCTGAAGCGAACACATTGCCCAGTAAAATGAATGTAGAAACTAGCAGCCACACGGAACTGTTGTGAGCTGGAAGATAAATGAAGAAGAGATGACACATAGGACAAAAATTGATACATGTAAACGTAACTATACTTATTTTGATTCGTCAAAAAATGGCGAAATAGCTTGATTTGCCGTAAAACAGACAAGCCAGAATCAAGTGCAGGGGAATGAGTCAGTCGCATGCATTTTGTTACCTCATCCAAGGAAGTTATGTTTCTGGTCGAATTTGTCACAGCATTCAATTGTCTTTGGATACGGATACAGGTTGGCCTACATTTATACATCCGTTACAAAGAGGTATGAACTTACAATTTGACCCCACTTTACTTCGCTATTTTTATTTGATCAAAATATTCGTCATAGGTAACCTTAGAACTGAGTTAATTTCGTGAAATTTAGGTTAAAAGTAAATGTCAAGGTCACAGAAAGTAAAAGTCTGACTTTTGGCGATGACTTGACTTCTATTAATTGTGGAGTCTGACGACTTGGTCTATATTACAAGTCGTCAGATTTTACAATTAATAGAACGGAAGACCTGTTAAATTGACATTAAAAATTTTGCTCAGGATCGCAAAACTTCCGTTGTATTAAAAGCATATTAAGCTTATAACTATGTTTATGCTAAGAAACTGTTATGGGGTAAGTTTATCTACCTATTAAAGGAATACATGGACTTATCCAGACACAATACATACAGTAATATCTAATCGTCATTGGACAGCGAATTGTTGCATTTGTGTCTCCAGATGCATGACGTGTACTCCTGGTACATACTTCTCTTAATACAGTTGTGTTTATTATACTACTATGTTTGTCTTTATTATTACCGGCCTGCAATGTGACAACACTGGCGACAGATGATTTCAAGATTTACATAGCCACAATACTGGCGGCAAGGATTCGAGCACTACATCTCGCAATACTAACGTTGAGAATTTATTCGAACATCATCCAAACCTGTGTCACATACACTGGAAGCAAGGATTCGAAATCTACATTCCACAAACCTGGAGACCAGTCATTTGAATGTATTCAATCCTACATTTTTCATTTAGAACGATTTGAATCGACTGAAACCACGAAAATGAACCAAACGTGAGTTGCATACAAACTTCAGCAACGAAAACTTTGGTATTTGTCTAAAATTTTAAGTGTTGAAATTTGTGAAAAAAATGACTTTCGAGTTATTTGTTAAAAAAGAGTAGACAATGTAAAGGTAACAATACTTATTTTGTTTCCTCATGAAATGGACGAAATAGCTTGATATGCCATAAAACAGACAAGCCAGCATCATCTACATGGGAATGTGCAGCACCACAGACGTCACAGCCCGTTGTATACATGACAATGTAGCGTGTCATTCATTACATTAACTCTGGAGCCGACGAACCAAAGTCCTGTTAAAGACTAGACTCCGTTTCTATAACGCGTACTGCGTGTCCATCATGCTCTACAATAGCAACAGCTGGGCAATAACAAAAGCCATGCTTGACAAGCTGGATGCGTGCCACCACAGACACCTCCGTTCTATCACAAGTCACGACTGGCCGAAAAAAGTTATCCGCACCAAGGCACTATACGAGCTGTGTAACCAAAAAGCCTTTCCACAAAGGTCGCTGAACAAAGATGGTCTATGCTAGGCCATGTCCTACGAATGGACACTGGCACTCCCGCACAGAGGGCACTAGACTTTGCCGTTACTGGCTCGCAAGCCTACCAACCGCGACTAGGACGGCACTGCACACATTTGCTGAGCACATTACATGCTGACTTCAAGCAGGCAGGACTAGGACCACTACGTATGGGGAGTCAGCTTCATTGCCTACGACAACTTGCACAAGACAAGGCCAGATAGTTGGGACTAGCATGATGGACTGATTGCTGCTACGAGATGTCATTTGACTACCGTAGCCACAGAACACAGTTTTAATAATACATAATTCATATATATATATATATATATATATATATATATATATATATATATATATATATATATATATATAAGTTGAGATAATTACTCTCTGTTCCTTTGCCAAAAATAGGAGAATAACATGCATCATAGGCTTCTAAACTAACCTTTATATTATGCTTATTCACTCGAGCGTGTTATAGTAAATTAGTACTTTATTTTTACCCGCTAACACTAAATTTACTTTTGGCCCACCATCTTTGATTCTCCCAAAAGCATACCATGTAAAGGTGGTAGCAAAAACCTTCTCACTATAATTTTACTACTGTCACTCTTCCCATCAACACTGAGAACTAATAAACAATGTCTACTTATTATTTACTATTCGTCTGCTGTTAATTACATCTGTCAATGTTCTTTTTACTTCGAAATTGGAAAACTCAGTCTCACTTGTTTCAAGTGATAACTTAGGGAAGGCAGCTTAAGGGAATAAATAATTCTGAATTATTGTTAACATTATTATGTTATTAGGATTTAATGATTGTTACAAATGTGCGCCGCTATTTTAAAATTGAGCAACAATTATTCAAAAAATAACGTTGTACTTACTTCGAAATTTGTGCATCTTAATTGAATTGTTTTGTCTGATCGAAATTCGTGACTTGTGTCCGTTCAGCAGATTCGACGACAACGTTTTGATAATTTCAAAGACCTTTCTTTCTTTTATACTATCAATTTACGGGGTGGGGGGGCAGTTGTTGTTTCCAAGGAAACGGAGAAAAAAATGAAAAAAGTGTGTATTGCGTTTTTTTAGCTCCGCCCACTTTTATTATGCCACAAAAACAAAATGCCTGCCTTCTCTTCCATCTTCTTGCACGATGACTAAACTGCTCTCAACACATTTGCTTTTTTTATATTTTCATTTTTTGCAGTTTTTACTTTTCTTTTTTTGATTTCTTTTTCAATGAAAGTTTATGAATTCACAAGAATCGGTACAACTTTGAACAAAGCAACACATGAAAAGAAAATGTGATGTGGTGTGATGCAATTATTCTCACGTACACCTATCGAGTACTTAACATCCGAATTACAAAAATAAAATGCTCATTACATTTATGTAATAAATTAACAGAAATTTGAAAACTCAGTCTCAATTATTTCAAGTAATACATTAAGGAAGATAGCTTAAGGGAATAATTATGAATCTTTGTTAACATTATTATATTATTATTATTTAATGATTGTTAAAAATGTGCGCCGCTATTTTAAGATTGAGCAATAATTCTTGTACTTACTTAGGAATTTGTGCATCTTTATTTAATTGTTTGGTCTGATCGGAATTCTTGACTTGTGTCCGTACAGCGGATTCGACGACAACGCTTTGATAATTGCAATGATCTTTCTATCTTTTATACTATCAATTTCCGGGTGGGGGGCAGTGGTTGTTTCCAAGAAAACGGAGAAAAAATGCGTTTTTTTAGCTCCGCCTACTTTTATTGTTCCAACAAAACAAAATGTCCGCCTTCTCTTCCATCTTCTTGCACGACGACTAAACTGCTCTCCACACATTTGCTTTTTCATCATTTCATTTTTTGCAGCATTTTCTTTCATTTTTTGATTTCTTTTTCAATGAAAGTTTATGAATTCACAAGCATCGGTACAACTTTGAACAAATCAACACATAAAACGAAAATGTGATGTGGTGTGATGCAATTATTCTCACGTACACCTATCGAGTACTTTACATCTGAATTACACAAATAAAATGCTCAGAACATTCTGTTATGAATTAACAGAACATTACTTAATGAAACTGGATCAGAACATTACCGTAATAAAGTTCAAATTACCAAACTGTAATCAACAAGGTGATCATGTTCGTGCAAAGAAGGAAACAACGAGGCGAGGCGAATTGAAAGAGGTGTCGCACAAGATGTGTTTATCTGCCGTAGGCATGAAAATGTACTGCTATTTGCAGGTAACACATTCTCGAGAAGACTGACTTAAAATATCCAATAATTGCTAGTCCAATGCTTAATAACCTAAGATTAGGAAATAACACTGAAATATATTTAATTTAACTATCGGATTTTTTATGAATCTTCATGGTACAACTTTGTTTGATAAGCAAAAAAGGGTCACCAGTTTTCAGATAAAAAAACTAATTATCTACAATTTAAATTTAAGTTTGAGACAGTATGTTGAAGAGTACATGTAAATGCAACAGAAAATTCTGTAACTGCTAAAAACATATCATATTTATACAATGATTATTCATATGTAAATAGTTTAAATAAGTGAGAACAATACGGGTGCTGATTGACAAGTGACATAGTGTACAGGGTGACCCAAGAAAAACGGGCCCCACATCCAATTAGGCCCTGTTTCGTAGTGTTTCGTCCGAATTAAATGAATTTGGGGGCATAACTAGTTTATTATATTCACAACATCATATCAAACATTAGGGTATTTGGCCTTTTTTTCTCCGTTCTAGAGCATGTGTTCTAGATGGACTCCTTTTAGCTCCGTGCATTTCTTAAGGCGCAGAACGAAGTTGCCCATGACGTTCTGACAGACTGAATTGGGAATGACTCTCATCTCTTCCCTGATGGCCTCCTTGAGTTACGTGATAGTTCTGGGTTTCCTTGCGTACATTCTATCCTTAAGATAGCCCCAAAGGAAATAATCTGGGGGGCTTAGGTTCGGGCTATGGGGTGGCCACTCAAAATTAGTTTTGAGACTGATCATTCGGCCTCAGAAGTTCTCTTTCAGCCAATCTCAAGACAGGTTTGAGGTGTGAGAACTTGCTCCGACTTGCTGGAAGAAGAACTTGCTAATAAATGACGGGTAAAGGGTCTGGGGCTCACTCTTGAAGGTTTTGAGGACCTCCACATACCGCACCTTGGTGGAAGTGGGCTTCATCTGAGGTCCAAAGGAGGTTAAGGAAACCTAGTGTCTCCTCGATCTTATCGAGCATCTTGACTGCCATAGCGCTCATCTGCTTCTTGTCTGAGGCTGTGAGGGTCTGCAGCGTCTGTATTCTGTATGGGTAAGCCCTGATATTGTTCACCAGCACTCTCCTGCAAGTCTCACGGGAGATACCGAGGGACTGACTTCGATTACTCACATAGCGTTTCGGACTCTCCTGGAGAGACTCTCTCACACTTTCGACCAGCTCGGCTGTCCGCTTCTTGGGACGTGCCAAGTGGCTTGGACAGTTCTCACTGGTAGCGTATAAATTCTCCACGGTCCCATACTTCTCGAAGTGGCCCACCCAGTTCTGAATTCTGCTTTTGGGTGAAGCCTTTTCATATCCGAACTGATGCATGAAACTGTTCTGGGTTTTCTGAGACGAGCCTGTCTTGTAGTAAACTTTAACACAGTGTATTCTTTGTTCAAGCTCCCACTGAAGTCTTGGTGTACTCACGGTCGTTGATTCTGCCATGTCCTGTAAAATAAGGGCAACTGGTGAATAAATAAAGGAGATATCACATAAAGTGTACACGGGACCCGTTTTTTTTAGTCACCCTGTATTCTCTCATTTTCATTTACATGTAGCATATAATTGTGTAAGGATAAACAAATACAATAATAAATAAAACACCTTTGAAAATTCTGAATCGGCGTCTTTTGAATATCTCTGAAAAGAAAGAGAGTGGAGTTTCTTTTTAACTTCGCAGTTAAGTTCTCGTTTTAGCAAACCTGCCAAATTGTTGAAACAGTAATCTAGTTTTAGACGTATCTGGCCTTTATACAGGTAAAAGATTGCGTCACGAGTCATATACTTTCTAGAGTTGTAAAAAGATCCAACCATTTTTACAGCTATCTGTGTAACAGATTTGATGCTAGTCTACACTGCAGGGCTGCAGTCGATGTCACCCCTAGCTTATCAAAAGAGAAGGCCTATTCAACGGAGACGCTAGACATTTTAACTGGAGCAACGCGAGGAAAGAAAAGAAGTTTTATTTTAGATATATTAAAAGTAACCAGCGATTTTCTCACAATTGTACATGCTCCGGATCGGAAGGGAAAGAATAAGAGATATGTTGACCGTTAATGCTCTGGAAAGTGATGCCATAAATGGTCTCTTGATACTCAGAGATTCAAACAACTTACTCATGACACATAGGTGACTGATTAGTCTGTGTTTACCCATAAAAACTGTAATACCATTGAGTAGGCAAACTAAAACATTGTATTAATACTACAAAGCGAATTGCTGTCAAACGATGGTGAATAGTAAAAGCAGAACAACACAGTATTGCACCACTTTTATGCCATTCTAAACGATTACATTCAAAATATAGAAAAGCTTTTTTAGTTTAAAATAAGTATTTATGTGATGTGTTCATGTTATGCTAATTTTTGTACAGTTTTAAACGACTTGCGTTGGATTCGAACTCTGGTATGATCAGTGTAAAACCTGAAAGTAAAGTATCTAAGCTATCAACGGCTACGAAGGATGTGTGCATAACAAAATATCTCTCTATATATATCTCGGCTTCATTAGTAATGTGTACTCTGCCTATTCCTTTTTGTCAATAAATATTATGTTACTATTTTAGCACGAAGAAAGAGAAGAAACATTTTATTAGTATATTAATAGATTTCATATTTGTAAAATAAGATTACAGACAGCGTGTTTGTAAGCAAAATTATAACACACAGTAACTATCCGCTTCGCGGTTTAATTAATTAAATGGATTTTCTTAACAATGAAAACTTCTCATTCTACTTTGTATCACGCTTTATTTTGTATTTAAATTATAGTTTTTTTTAATCAAAATATTCATTTACCTTTCTTTTCAGTTCTATGATCATAATGAAGGAAAGACGTGCATTGGTAAAACAAAATCAGATTTTTTATGAATTGTACAACTTTTGATCGGTTCTACTGTTGTCAATAGTTACCTCAGTTGCTCCAAGAATAAAGTTCTTTATTATTGCTATGAGTAAAGTGTAGCATCTGTTCTGATGTTTTACTTAATCGTTGCTGTCCTCGGTCAGTGAAGGGAATCTAATTCTAGACTGATCCAATTTTTATTTTTATTACAATTTAGAGAGCTTTTTATTTTGAGAACTAGATTCTCTCAATATAAAAACCTCCCTAGTGTCTAACTCTTCCATCGAGGGCTGGCAAATAATAGTAACATCCAAAGGTAAGATAATTTTATGGAACAGAGAGAATTCGAAATTGGCACGCCATGATCGCCATTCAATGTTTGGATCTAATTCATAACAGCAAGCTTTCGTCCTTTCGTAATTAAGTATTTCTTGTAAACTGAATAATTGACATCATTTTTCAATCAATAATTGTCATCAACAACGCGATGTGAATGCTTACATCTTACGTGTTGTTATTAATTAACATCCATGATGAATCACTTATATGTTGACTATTCTTATTAACCTTTATAACGAACTAGCAAGGCTATCCGATGTTGCCGGGGCCATACAAATAATAGACTAGGTTGAACAGTGTTTGTAACATATTTCTATGAAAACTTCTGTCCTTCTACGCCCCTTGATCCTTCTCTCTATCTTTCGAATATTTGCGATTATTAAGTCTTTTGTCATCTTATACAGCGTAGTTGATGTAATACTGTCATATTTTTATTATAGCTTTTGGGCAACGCTGAGTACCTTTTTTCTATACAACATAATGAAAATACACACGCTGCGCAGTGTATAAACACACATGCCCTATCAAAGGTAATGTAAACTTTTGCGATCAGAGATACCATTTAAAATATAATCATGAGCAACGCGACGTTCAAACACAATTGTTCTATGTAGGCTATTGAGAACAGTTTGATTAATATATACTACTTTCAAATTGTAATATTGTATTAGTAATGCTATTGCTCCCATACAACGTCGTATACCTTTTCATGTATACAACACTTTAACAGAACACAGTGGGCATACACTTGTATATACACTTGTTTTATATAGTTCTTTTTTAGCAGTTTGCCATTAGATATACAACTTACGAAATTAAATACTGTATCATTACTAAAATGTCTCTCGAGAAATGTCGAGTACATTTTCTTGTATAGACCATAAAATAGAACATTGAATTCATTTATTTCTGGCAATGCTGCGTTCAGACACAACAGCTCTATCTCGGATATTGAACAGTATCTGATTAACATATACCACTGAAATGAATGAAACAATTCGTTAAGAATTACATTAGAAATGAATTCATGAAATTAATTAAAAATATGAATTTATTAAATAAATAAAAAACAAATAAGAAAAATTTATAAGAAAAATGAGAAATGAAATAAATATAAAATAAAAATAATAAAAGAAAAATAAATAAAAAATGAATACAAAATTGATGAAGAAAATCACTGTAAAAAATCAAGGAATACAATTAATAAAAATAATAATTGCATAGCTGATATAGTTCCCAGGGTGTATCCTATGTAGTTTCTAGCTTTGTGATGTTTGCATTTGCACGCACAGAATTACGACTCTCCTATGTATCATAGATTCTTGACAGGTGCTTTCCCATCAATACACTTTGAATAACAAGCGTGTATCTTATGTGGTTTCGCACTTTATATCTCATGTTGTTATGCTTTAAGACGGCGATACATACACAGTGAGAATTATAACTTTTAATATTTAATAGATAATGAGCGGGTGCATATATATATATAAATATATATATATATATATATATATATATATATATATATATATATATATATATATATATATATATATATATATGAGTATACGTTTTTAATAAGCGTATATTCTATGTAGTTTTTAGCGAGTATCTTTTGTAGTTTCTGAATTTACTTATATTTTACCGGGCAACATTGAGTTGATTGTCTGCTATATAACACTATAACAAAGTGGAGTAATTTCACCCGAGTTTCTCGTCTACTATACGACACTATAACAAAACACAGTGGGGTAATTTCACTCGTGAAACGCAGCGTTTAAGGACGCCTGCTGTATTTTTGATATTTAATAATTTGAATTAAATTATAGCACTTCCGAAATGTAGTATTTAAATCATTATTTTACTGCTTCCGGACAACATCCATGTTTTTAGTCTAGTATACAAATCTGTAGCAAAACATTTCAAACACTGTGAAATTATTGCTGCAAGGCAAAGGAGCTTTACAAACAAATCTGCTCTATGAAGTATATTGAGCACTTTGGATGAACAGATGTATAAAGCTACCAATCTATGCATTTTCTCTATTTAACTCTCACAATTCGCCCCCCCCCACTATCTTTTCTGGTCCGCTTTGTTATTTTTCGTTTTGTCGTTAATGTATTGAAAGTAATAATACTGTAACTAATTGAACTAAAATGTGAGTTAACAAGTTATTGCTCCCGGGCAACACCGAGTTTCTTTAATATATGATGCAATGTTAATTTGTTTTAATCTATTTCTACGGAAAACGTATTTTTTATCAATCATTTCCTTAATAATTAGATTAAAACTAAATTTGTCGTAATCTATTACCGGGCAATGTACAGTTTATTTATTTCCCTCTTCTCCATCAAACATATACCACATAGGACATGTAATTCTGTGTTATTATACACACTTGCTCTATATAGTGTATTGAGTACCTGCAGATATACAACTTGCCAAGTCTAACAGTTTATTATTATTTACACCGGCTCTATAAAGAATATTGATCACTTCCAGTTCAGCATATGCCACGGCCAAAGTGTAATAATGTATTATTACCTACTCGTTCCCTATCAAGTGGACATTACGATTTAGTTTATATCCTTAATTAAGTGTAATATTATATTATTAAAACCAATTGCTGAATTAAGGTTTGGGGAAATTATTTAATTAAACATATACTATTTACAAAGTGTAATACTTTAGTTTAGCACTCACCCGCTCTATCTAGAGTATTGAGCACATTCATATTCAGCATCAACCCCGTTCCAAGTGTTCTACTGTATAAATACATAGAACTGATCTATCTAGGGTATATTAAGCAGCTTTTATACTACTTACCAAATGTAATACTGTAATCGTACATCCATTGCTCCGTGACAACATCGAGTTCATTGTCTAGCTGTTATGCTTCGTTACCCATACGGACTACTTGTACTCTTCCACTCACCATAAATACTAAGAGCACCTGCTTCTCAATGTTGTGTTCACACCAGCCCGACGTACAACCACTCGTGTTCTCTGTCGTATAACGCTTTTTTTCAATATACTTGTTTTTTCTTAAGTCGGAGTTCGTGTTTTCCTTCCGGACCGTTTACAGGCTTACAACAACTGCTGACAGGGTAAAGTAAGTGATTTAAAATGGTGATGAAGTATACTGAGGGTTTTTTATAACTTTGCAAAATAAAATACGATTTTTTAATTACTATTCTGACATTGCGTTATTTTTAAACAAGACGAATATACATGTTATTTTCTTTGTTCCCCAAAAATATTTCCTGCCGCCGAAAGAAAATAATTGAAACCTAATATTTTTCTGATAACTTAATTCTACAGTTACGTGAAATACGTGATGTTTTGGTCGAAGAGAAAACAGCGTTAAACTCTTTCTTTTTCACATGTAAGATTTCGTATATCAGCGTGATATAAAAGAAAGAATTCTAACAGCTGTATTCGATGAATACACATTTTAAGCATGGAATAATTTTAAACAAATATGACAGAACTCGTCAAATTATAAAAACAACAACAACTATAACAAATAAAAAACAGAAGAAAAACAACTAAAAAAATAAGACCCTTTACTCAATGTGATACTGTCTTATTATTCGTATGGCGTTGAGTACATTGGCTTGTATATAACAGTGAATTACTTTCTTTCGCGAGCAAAACGGCCTTAAAAAAACGCTGATCTATGTGAAATATTGAGCACTTTTTGATTGAGATATACTAATGGAAAGAGAAATGAATGAGAAAAATGAATGTAAATTGTAAAAAACATATTGTATTCAAAAATGAAAGAAAAGTCATTAAAACAAAATGAATAAAGTAAATGCATGAACAATTAATGAAAAAATATAATAAGCGTGTATCTTATGTAGTTTCTAAGTTTTTGATAATTAATCAGAGACACATACGTACACAGAATCACGCCTTTCCGATATATAATAGGTGATTGACAGGTATCTTTGCATGAGTATATGTTGACAAATAAGCGTTTATTTTATCTCATTACTGAGCGTGTTTCTGATGCAATTTCTGGCTTTTACACATTGAGACATACATACAGGTAATTACGATTTTATTACATAGAAAGATAATGAATACAGGATTTTGAATCAGTCTATGTTAAATAATAAACTTATATCTTATACAATTTATGAGTGTATATCTTATGTAGTTTCTGACTTTGACAAATCTACAACTTTTAAACATTGCTTTAATTATTCCCGGGCAGAAGCGAGTTATTTGACATATGCAATGCAACTTTAAACACAACTGCTCTATGGAAATACTTAAACTCTTCTTGGCTGTTTGGCTAAGATCAAAGTGTAGTATCTGTTCCGATTGATACTGCACGCCTGTCCTGTGCAGTTCTAGGAGGTCCAATTTCCGAGGCTTTGCCTCCCCTCTTTGGGGAGGAGTAAGTTTATTGCTTACTGTCTGAGGCGCCCCTACCAAGGAATGCCGACGGGGCTGCCCAGGCAATTTTTAAATGGCCAGAGTGCTCACCTCTCAAGCGCTGGCTTTTCAAACCCCACTTTCTCGACCCGATCTTGGGTCACATCTAACTTGTGGGAGTTAGATAAAACTGGCCTTGTGCCTAACTCCTGGGGAGGAGTAAATAAAACTCTTCTTGGCCTTTTGGCTAAGATCAAAGTGTAGTATCTGTTCAGATGGATACTGCACGCCTGTCCTGTGCAGTTCTAGGAGGTCCACTTTCCCAGGCTTTGCCTCCCCTCTTTGGGGAGGAGTAAGTTTATTGCTTACTGTCTGAGGCGCCCCTACCGGGGAATGCCGACGGGGCTACCCAGGCAATTTTTAAATGGCCAGAGTGCTCACCCCTCGAGCGCTGGCTTTTCAAACCCCACTTTCTCGACCCGATCTTGGGTCACATCTTACTTGTGGGAGTAAGATAAAACTGGCCTTGTGCCTAACTCCTGGGGAGGAGTAAATAAAACTCTTAGGATTAAATAATACCACTTATCAAATATAATAATGTATTATAATTTCATTGCTCCCATTACCATCTAGTTTCTTGTGCAGTATGCAACAGTGTAACAAAAACATTTTATCACAAATGAATTATTTGTCTCGGGAAACGATGCATTGATACACGCTTGGTTTATCAAGGATATTCATCACATGATAACCCACCTTCGGAATGTGATACTATAATATTACTATTATTGTTCCCGGGCAACGCTGACTACTTTTTCTAGTATACAACTACATAACAAAAGACACTAAGTGTCTTTCTGTCAGGCAACGCAATGTTTAAACACGGCTGTTCTATGTACGATATTGAGCCGGTTTAGATTACTACCACTTAATAAATGTGATACTTTATTATAATTCCTTAGTTTCCGTGCAATATCGAGTTTCTTGTTTAGAATCAAACACTAACAAAACACAGTGCAGTTATCGCTACCAGGAAATGCGACGTTTTAATCCGCCTCGGTTTATTCCCAAATAATTATTTGTTTGCTTAGACATTATTTTCTTCCGAGACATCGTCAATTAAGAATATAGCAGCTTTGCGAGTTTCCTTGTTTAAGTTTGACTTGTAGCTGGACAAACAACCTTGCATAGATACATACAAGCTGACATACAGAAAACTGAATTAAATATCAACAATTACACAGCTGTCCAGCATCCCAGAGTTATAAAAACATAATAGAGGATGTTCGAAAGTGTGTGTGAGATCTACTTAGAATATAACGAAGACATTTTCTGTCACGATATCGGTCTGACCGTGGCCGGGAATTTTTGTGAACGTAAGAAATATATTAGGGCACATCTTCTCCTATATAAATATCAACTGTCTGTCGGCATGCATGTATGTAATGATGTATTTATTTAACTCTTCTCATCCGAGAGTACCCAACAAACACTCACACAGTTGACATCATTCTAACCAGCCAGCCTCCGAACGTGTATTGTCTCAGAATAAGAAGAAAATTACAGTGTTGGGGTCAAAAGAGCACGTTCTCAAATAGGGTAGGCGTTTCCCTCCATTTACCAACGTTATCATGTACTGATTTGACAAGAAACCAATGATATTATGTATGATTTTAGAAATAATGCAAGTCGTTGAAGTATAATGAAAATAATGAAAGTCGAGAAGGATAATTGCCTCCCGTTTTCGGATGCCTTTATCAAAAGATCCAGAAGAGGGTTCCTAACTAGCGTTCATCGACCATCCACGATTACAGGTCTCTACTTAAAAAAGGACTCGTTTGCACCAAAATCAAGAAAGTTATTATTAATTTATTGTTTAATGCACCGAGCCCTCATTATTTTTTCTTCCAATAGACTTCACAGGGAAATAATTATCAGCAACGTTTATCCGGAAGACTTAATCTCGGAATGCATCACAAACAAAGTTGCAGTTTACACGGTTAAGATTCGGATAAAAATTGTTGTTTGGGAAAAATACAATTTAGGCGCGCAGTGTGAATATAATTGTATTGGCGCGTGAAAAATAACAAATAACGCCCACGCAAATTCCGGCGTGGCCTTATATATTAAATCAACTCAAAACGAGCGGACGTAGTAGGGAGCACACCACGTGATATTTCTGTCCAATGGGATTTCTCCAAAGACATTTTTCTAAACTTTTCTCCTTATGCTCGCTGGAGCCTATCCTAATAGTATTTAAGCACACACAAACATCAAACCCTCACTCTCAACTGACTCTTCATCGGAGGTTACACGCGTCTTACTATCACTCTTCCATTTCATCTTTCGCGCGCTTCATACAATTTCACAGGCGAACATTACCTATTGCCTCTCTTAACATTTTATAACACATGAGCATTTCAACAAAACAAAAGACATTCTCCTTTTTACTCACCCTGAAACTAAAGAAAGGACTTCTGAACTCATTACAAAAGGAAATATGTTATATTTGTTAATGGTTTATTTCAGTGAATAAACTTCCGTCGGTTTTGCATGTAAGTCTTCTTCTTATTATTTCTATTTGTGGAGGAAGTTATCACCAAAAAAGGCATGACGACCACCACAAACTTAAATCTCCAACACCTTTTAGCCCACTAAGATGTGCAGTTCATCTCGAACTTTCTTTGCATAGTTGGCATTTGTCATGAGTTGAGTAAGCAAATAACCAAATGTGTAATCAGTTTCTTTTTCCTGTTGCTTTACGTTTGGTTTTTGGCACACGTTCTGCTTTTTGTACTGAATGAATGTGTCACCCTATGCAATAAATATACCTTAAATTCCCTTCTATACGTTGTAATATCCTTTGGTTGTATGGTTATGACGCTTGCTTGCGGAGTCTTGGTTGATTCTGTAGCAGGTGTTCGAACTCTGTGACCGTTTGAGATTATCATTCCCTACACTGATGAGAGCGAGGGTTTGAACGCTGGCGTATGTAAGTGAAAATGATTAAATATTATTTACCTAAAATTATATATATATATATATATATATATATATATATATATATATATATATATATATATATATATATATATTACTATTTCATGTTATCCATATAAGCTTTTGTAAGAAGTTATACGTTTTATGTATCAATTATCAGTATTTACTTGAACACTAGTCTATACGTAATTTGCAAAATAGTAAGTTATGAAAATATATTTATGGCGATTAAGCTACACAGAGACTCCTGCGTTTTATCCCCGGGGAATCTTCAGGCTAAAATGCAAGGAGTTAGTTTTGCCGAGTGTTTTTATATACAAGGCTAACTAGTAAACCAATCATAGTGTTGTTGTTTTCTTAGTTCGCTTAGTATTATTAGACTTTGTTAGTATTCAGAAGCGGTAGAGAATCTACCAAATTATTAGGTAATGAAGAAGTTTTGATTCAGCCAAATCTCATTTATTAATGTTGTACTATGTTATTGGCAATATAATCAAGTAAATTTCTACAAGTATTTAAATCTTATTTTTAATTGAAGAATATAATAACAAGCAAAATCTTCTTGTATGAGATTAACAATGTGCAAACAAACAAGAATCACAATTGACGTCACTAAATCGCTAGCATACAGACAGCTATGTATTATTCATATTATTTATTTATTCTGTTTCTGTTAACAAATAGGTCGCTACAATTTTGTGCGGAAAATGACGTAATCCGGTTTGTTTTTTTCTATTTAGATCGGTATTAAATGAGTGAATTAATGTAACCTGCTTCTAAGAACATACTATTAACTTGAGAGCCAATAAGCAGAGTGAGCGTAAATGTGTGGGTTTCCTTCCCAGCCTGATCCACGAATATTATTCGAATTAAAGATGGCGGACTGGAGAAGTATCACCATCGTCAGCGTTGCCGCCGAAGGCGTTGTTCGACGATAAATTTGCTTCCGGTTGAGGAGGCATAGGACCAATCAATTGGCGAGTGCTTCTTGTGAAACACTTGTAGATGATCTTGGATCTTAAGTGTTCATGTTACATGAATATCGATTAATATAGCTGTACACGATTTCGCGATGCTTTCCAAAGTGGTATTTATTCTGCATCTTTACGGTGAGAAATTATAGTTTAATTTACCTCTACATGGAGACCTTGACTCTAATCTTAATCTTGACCTTGACCTTAACGCTAACGCAACCCTAACTTGAATCAGGTGTAGACAGAATTAATCAAGTAGATCAAAAGCGTGTGCGCACACTGCAAATGACTTGCTGGCTATTTATTTTTCTTCTATAAATTATATATTCTCTAAATGACAATGTGTACGTCAATTGTTTTAAAACATATACGTGCTTTGAATTAAATAATGTTACTTAAAATTACGACTGTTTACATAATCTTTGAATTATATTATAAGATTTCGACTGTTTCCGTCATCTTTGCATTATATTATTACACTTTAAATTTCGACTGTTTACATCATATTTGCATCATTTGATTTTACTTAAAATTCATACTGAAATAATTTACCGTAGGATTCCGACTGTTTACATCATCTCTGTATTTTATGGTATGACAACAAATAGAATATGCTTACATCATATCTACTTCATATGATTTTACTTAACATTTCGACAATGTTACACTATATTATTTACTTAAGATTCCGACTGTTTACATCATCTCTGCATTATATGATAGTTCTCATAATTTCGGCTAGTGATGTCATTTCTGCATTATATAATTTGAATCAGGATATCGACTGTTTATATCATCTCTTAATTATATGATGTTATTAAAGATTTCGACTGTTTATATCATCTCTTAATTATATGATGTTATTAAAGATTTCGACTGTTTATATCATCTCTTAATTATATGATGTTATTAAAGATTTCAACTGTTTATATCATCTCTTAATTATATGATGTTATTAAAGATTTCGACTGTTTATATCATCTCTTTATTATATGATGTTATTAAAGATTTCGACTGTTTATATCATCTCTTAATTATATGATGTTATTAAAGATTTCAACTGTTTATATCATCTCTTAATTATATGATGTTATTAAAGATTTCGACTGTTTATATCATCTCTTAATTATATGATGTTACTAAAGATTTCGACTGTTTATATCATCTCTTAATTATATGATGTTATTAAAGATTTCAACTGTTTATATCATCTCTTAATTATATGATGTTATTAAAGATTTCGACTGTTTATATCATCTCTTAATTATATGATGTTATTAAAGATTTCAACTGTTTATATCATCTCTTAATTATATGATGTTATTAAAGATTTCGACTGTTTATATCATCTCTTTATTATATGATGTTATTAAAGATTTCAACTGTTTATATCATCTCTTAATTATATGATGTTATTAAAGATTTCAACTGTTTATATCATCTCTTAATTATATGATGTTATTAAAGATTTCGACTGTTTATATCATCTCTTAATTATATGATGTTATTAAAGATTTCGACTGTTTATATCATCTCTTAATTATATGATGTTATTAAAGATTTCGACTGTTTATATCATCTCTTAATTATATGATGTTATTAAAGATTTCGACTGTTTATATCATCTCTTAATTATATGATGTTATTAAAGATTTCAACTGTTTATATCATCTCTTAATTATATGATGTTATTAAAGATTTCGACTGTTTATATCATCTCTTAATTATATGATGTTATTAAAGATTTCGACTGTTTATATCATCTCTTAATTATATGATGTTATTAAAGATTTCGACTGTTTATATCATCTCTTAATTATATGATGTTATTAAAGATTTCGACTGTTTATATCATCTCTTAATTATATGATGTTATTAAAGATTTCGACTGTTTATATCATCTCTTAATTATATGATGTTATTAAAGATTTCAACTGTTTACATCATCTCTTAATTATATGATGTTATTAAAGATTTCGACTGTTTATATCATCTCTTTATTATATGATGTTATTAAAGATTTCGACTGTTTATATCATCTCTTAATTATATGATGTTATTAAAGATTTCGACTGTTTATATCATCTCTTAATTATATGATGTTATTAAAGATTTCAACTGTTTATATCATCTCTTAATTATATGATGTTATTAAAGATTTCAACTGTTTATATCATCTCTTAATTATATGATGTTATTAAAGATTTCGACTGTTTATATCATCTCTTAATTATATGATGTTATTAAAGATTTCAACTGTTTATATCATCTCTTAATTATATGATGTTATTAAAGATTTCGACTGTTTATATCATCTCTTAATTATATGATGTTATTAAAGATTTCAACTGTTTATATCATCTCTTAATTATATGATGTTATTAAAGATTTCGACTGTTTATATCATCTCTTAATTATATGATGTTATTAAAGATTTCAACTGTTTATATCATCTCTTAATTATATGATGTTATTAAAGATTTCGACTGTTTATATCATCTCTTAATTATATGATGTTATTAAAGATTTCGACTGTTTATATCATCTCTTTATTATATCATGTTATTAAAGATTTCAATTGTTTATATCATCTCTTAATTATATGATGTTATTAAAGATTTCGACTGTTTATATCATCTCTTAATTATATGATGTTATTAAAGATTTCGACTGTTTATATCATCTCTTAATTATATGATGTTATTAAAGATTTCGACTGTTTATATCATCTCTTAATTATATGATGTTATTAAAGATTTCAACTGTTTATATCATCTCTTAATTATATGATGTTATTAAAGATTTCGACTGTTTATATCATCTCTTAATTATATGATGTTATTAAAGATTTCAATTGTTTATATCATCTCTTAATTATATGATGTTATTAAAGATTTCGACTGTTTATATCATCTCTTAATTATATGATGTTATTAAAGATTTCGACTGTTTATATCATTTCTTAATTATATGATGTTATTAAAGATTTCGATTGTTTATATCATCTCTTAATTATATGATGTTATTAAAGATTTCGATTGTTTATATCATTTCTTAATTATATGATGTTATTAAAGATTTCAACTGTTTATATCATCTCTTAATTATATGATGTTATTAAAGATTTCAACTGTTTATATCATCTCTTAATTATATGATGTTATTAAAGATTTCGACTGTTTATATCATCTCTTAATTATATGATGTTATTAAAGATTTCGACTGTTTATATCATTTCTTAATTATATGATGTTATTAAAGATTTCGACTGTTTATATCATCTCTTAATTATATGATATTATTAAAGATTTCGACTGTTTACATCATCTCTTAATTATATGATGTTATTAAAGATTTCGACTGTTTATATCATCTCTTAATTATATGATGTTATTAAAGATTTCGACTTTTTATATCATCTCTTAATTATATGATATTATTAAAGATTTCGACTGTTTACATCATCTCTTAATTATATGATGTTATTAAAGATTTCGACTGTTTATATCATCTCTTAATTATATGATGTTATTAAAGATTTCAACTGTTTATATCATCTCTTAATTATATGATGTTATTAAAGATTTCAACTGTTTATATCATCTCTTAATTATATGATGTTATTAAAGATTTCGACTGTTTATATCATCTCTTAATTATATGATGTTATTAAAGATTTCGACTGTTTATATCATCTCTTAATTATATGATGTTATTAAAGATTTCGACTGTTTATATCATTTCTTAATTATATGATGTTATTAAAGATTTCGACTGTTTATATCATCTCTTAATTATATGATGTTATTAAGGATTTCAACTGTTTATATCATCTCTTAATTATATGATGTTATCAAAGATTTCGACTGTTTATATCATCTCTTAATTATATGATGTTATTAAAGATTTCGACTGTTTATATCATCTCTTAATTATATGATGTTACTAAAGATTTCGACTGTTTATATCATCTCTTAATTATATGATGTTATTAAAGATTTCGACTGTTTATATCATCTCTTAATTATATGATGTTATTAAAGATTTCGACTGTTTATATCATCTCTTAATTATATGATGTTATTAAAGATTTCGACTGTTTATATCATCTCTTAATTATATGATGTTATTAAAGATTTCGACTGTTTATATCATCTCTTAATTATATGATGTTATTAAAGATTTCGACTGTTTATATCATCTCTTAATTATATGATGTTATTAAAGATTTCGACTGTTTATATCATCTCTTAATTATATGATGTTATTAAAGATTTCGACTGTTTATATCATTTCTTAATTATATGATGTTATTAAAGATTTCGACTGTTTATTTCATCTCTTAATTATATGATGTTATTAAAGATTTCGATTGTTTATATCATCTCTTAATTATATGATGTTATTAAAGATTTCGACTGTTTATATCATTTCTTAATTATATGATGTTATTAAAGATTTCGACTCTTTATATCATCTCTTAATTATATGATGTTATTAAAGATTTCGACTGTTTATATCATCTCTTAATTATATGATGTTATTAAAGATTTCGATTGTTTATATCATCTCTTAATTATATGATGTTATTAAAGATTTCGACTGTTTATATCATCTCTTAATTATATGATGTTATTAAAGATTTCGATTGTTTATATCATTTCTTAATTATATGATGTTATTAAAGATTTCGATTGTTTATATCATTTCTTAATTATATGATGTTATTAAAGATTTCGATTGTTTATATCATCTCTTAATTATATGATGTTATTAAAGATTTCGATTGTTTATATCATTTCTTAATTATATGATGTTATTAAAGATTTCGATTGTTTATATCATCTCTTAATTATATGATGTTATTAAAGATTTCGATTGTTTATATCATTTCTTAATTATATGATGTTATTAAAGATTTCGACTGTTTATATCATCTCTTAATTATATGATGTTATTAAGGATTTCAACTGTTTATATCATCTCTTAATTATATGATGTTATTAAAGATTTCGACTGTTTATATCATCTCTTAATTATATGATGTTATTAAAGATTTCGACTGTTTATATCATTTCTTTAATATATGATGTTATTAAAGATTTCGACTGTTTACATCATCTCTTGATTATATGATGTTATTAAAGATTTCGACTGTTTATATCATCTCTTAATTATATGATGTTATTAAAGATTTCGACTGTTTATATCATCTCTTAATTATATGATGTTATTAAAGATTTCGACTGTTTATATCATCTCTAAATTATATGATGTTATTAAAGATTTCGACTGTTTATATCATCTCTTAATTATATGATGTTATTAAAGATTTCGACTGTTTATTTCATCTCTTAATTATATGATGTTATTAAATATTTCGACTGTTGATATCATTTTTTTAATTATATGATGTTATTAAAGATTTCGACTGTTTATATCATCTCTTAATTATATGATGTTATTAAAGATTTCGACTGTTTATATCATTTCTTAATTATATGATGTTATTAAAGATTTCGACTGTTTATATCATCTCTTAATTATATGATGTTATTAAAGATTTCGACTGTTTACATCATCTCTGCGTTATATAAATTGACTTCAGATTTCGACTGTTTACATCATCTCTGTAGTGTATAATTTTTACTTTGGATTTCGACTGTTCAAATTATATCTGCATTGGATAATTTAAATTAAGACTTCGATTGTTTACATAATCTTTGCATTACATGCTTTTAGTCAAGATTACGACTGTTTACGTCATCTCCACATTATATAATTTAACTTGATATTAAAACTGTTTACATCATGTCTTCATTATGCGATTTAATTAAACATTTCTACTGTTTCCACTATATGTGCGTTATATTATTTAACCGGAGATTTAGACATGTTACACAATCTCTGCATCATATATCTTCACTTGTGATTTCGACTGTTTACATCATCTCTGCATTTTATAATTTTACTTTGAATTTCGACTGTTTACATTATATCTTCATTATGTGAAAACAATGGCGGAGCATAATTAATTCTTTACTTTAACTTTACTAATCGAGACGTTATTTTATATGGATATTTATATTAGCTAAAACAACGGCGGAGCACAAGTATTTATTTCTTTCACTTTACTGATTGTGACGATCTTTTTGTAATAATTCTAATATTGGTGCAAACAATGGCGGAGCACATTTATATCTTCTTATTTCTAGGAGGAGGATATACCTGAGAGGAGGGTACCCTGACAACAGAACAAATGCTACACTACTTCCACACCTCATAAAAAGAGGCAGATTAGGCCTGAAAGGATTGCATCATGCAAAAGATACGACACTACCTTCACACCTCTCAAAAAAGAGGGGGTAATACCTGGGAAGACGGTCTCATGACAACAGAACAAGTACTACACTACCTCCACACCTCTCAACAAAGGAGTAGTAAATACCTGGGACGATGGTATCATGAAAACAGAACCGATCCTACACTACCTATACATATCTCAAAGAAGGAAGAGGTTATGCCTGGAAAGATGATATTATGATAACAGTAGGGAAGAAGGGAGGGGGAGGGAATATCTGCGTCTATTAGTTAAGAACGAAAGGTAGAAAGTGTCGGAGTGAGAAGGAAAGAAGAAACAACGGTAAAAAGGATTGTAGTGTGAGTGAATTTCGTCCTGGCACTCCGTTCCTCTGATGTCATTTTCGGTTAATCATGACTTGCATTATTTCTCAAATTATACATAATATCATTGGTTTCTTGTCAAATTAGTAAATGATAACGTAGGAACATTGAGGAAAAAGCCAACCCCCTATTTGAGAAAAGTGCCCTGTTGACCCTGTAAGTGTCATTATTTTCTTATTCTGAGACAATAGACGTCCGGAGGCTGGCTGGTTAGAACGATGTCAACTATGTGAGTGTTTGTTGGGTGCACTCGGATGATAAGAGTTACATACATACATACTTACATACATACATGCAGACAGACAGTTGGTCGTCTATTTTCGTTCCCGCCAAATTTTTTTTCCTGCCAAAAAAATAATACAAATCGAGAGCGAACGCAGACCCCAAAGTATTTTCGAAGAACAACTTATACGATCATTCATAGCTAACTGAAAGCACAAGTGGCTGAAAAATCACCCATTCGCCAAATTAAATGCGTAAAGCTGTCTCCCTTGGCAGTGGTGGGGATCATCTTAAATTTAGCCTAATCTTTTAGTAAAAATACACATCGAAATAGTCATGTCATTGCTCCCTCCTCCAATAAAATGATTTAAAAACATAAAAAATAACCTGAAGCCGGTCAGATTTTACCTCAGCCGAAACGTTGTGAATATAACAAGCAAGATGAGAGTAGTAGTCTAAATAATCCAAATTATCAATCCTTATCTAAAAAGTTACAGAATCACTTTCTAACGTTGAATGATATAACGTAGAAACATTGAAAAATGTATTTATTAACAAATTCAACCTTTTATTAATACGCGCGTAATATTGGGTCACGTGACAATGAACATGTAAAGATATTTGCGAAGACGACTTTTCATTAGATAATTATTGCTTCTTCTACAATTAACAACTGATTTAAATAAAAATTGAATTAAAAAGGAGCTAGGGAATAGTTAATTAAAAAAACAAATTAAGGGTTAGATGAATAATTAGGAGGGACGTCAAATGACCAAAGAGGAAAGGGGGATAAATTGATGGGAAGAGAGTTAGTGAAATTAAAGATCAAGTCTGTTCTACTCGGTTATATTGAAATTTAGGAGAGGGGAACAGTGTAAGGGATAAGGATAGATTGTCTGAAACAATTTGTTTACATGTAATAGGGTTGGAATTGGTTTGGTTCAATCAAAACCTTGAGTGCAGTGTGGTTGTTATAATCTATGGTTTAAATGGTGTCTGAGTCGTAACAGGGTAACAGTTAACAATTACAGTTTAAAATTAAATTAGATATATAAAGGAAGCTTGCAAGGGGTTTCCAAGTAGTATGATATGAGGGGATGGGGGTGAGATTGGTCAAAGATAAGCTAAGGTGAGCAAAAGGAGAATAGACCGATAGAAAATTGCTTGCGAGTAGTTAGAGGGATTAGGATTATTCAAAATAGGCCAAGATAAGTAGTTATGTAACTAGCTTAAATCAATCAATTAGTTAAAAAAAATTCACAATGGGGGTTATTGAGGCTATTAAGGAGATAGGACAGAAATGCTAGTAACAGTTGAAATAATATAAGTGTTATGGGTCAGGGTTGGATAGAAAAATTAAGCAGACTTGCGTTTTGAAGCTAGTGTGTTAGAGATCTGATAAGAATTACAGGGGGATATAAATGGACTCAATTGGAGGGGAATTCAAAGGTCGTAGTTAAAAGGAGAACAAAAAGAAGTTACAGGGGAATGTGTTGCAATTAGGAAGAGTCCAATATAAGGACGGTATAGTGGAAGTGTGGGAGACAAAAAGGGGGGTGAGAATAAGAGGCCATGAAGGAGTTTGTGGGTGGGTTTACGGACAGGAGAAAAAAATGTGATAAATATAAGAGGTTAGGAGTGGAACTGAAGTAAAATGATACTAGGAGTTATATTGCAGATGAGGTATAAATGTCTAGATATTAGATATGTTAATGATCGGTGGGAAGTAGGAGGAATAATGTTAGTTCAATCTACTAAATGTGTCACGGGTAGATGTAGTTGTTAGGTTTAATGGGGAGGAAACATTTATTGGGAGGGTTAATTGGTGAGATTAGCGGCGTTAAGAATAGAAGTTACAAGTTTACCCTGGGATATAGTTTAGAGATTTGTCTGATGCTAAAAAAGGGGGGGGGTAATTGGTTGGGAGGAGGAGTGTCAGAGGGAGTGATGAAATTAATGTATTTAAATTTTCGTTTCTGTCTGCAATTTGAAATAAGTTCATTTTTGGAGTTAATGACCTTTAAGTTCTTGTGTGCAGTAGCTATCATATAGGTTTCCAAGGTACATAGTTGGCAGAACGTAGAACCAGGAGTATATGAGTTTGACTTTTTTAATATAGACTAACTTAGGGAGTAGGGGATCTTTTTGATGTTAAAGCTTTTTATTAGGTATGATAGAGAGGTGCTAGTGGTACTATTATTATTGTGTTTAAAAGAGTAGATATGGTTAGAGATTCGGGTCTTTATGGGGAAAGAACTGGCACCAATATATTTATGAATTTTGTGGGGGTTGTTGTTGTATTATGTGTGTTGTTTATATTATTGGGGATGCTTACGGTTTGTATGCTCGGATTTAGGTCGAAGTTTAAGTTAGAGTTATTGGTTGGGGAAAATGGGGTGTCTTGGGGGATGAGATCGGATCCATTATTAGTTAGTGGTAGTTGTTGGTCAGTGTGGAGGGTATTATTTAGTGGAGGGGGTTGCTGATGGGGATGGTTGAGGGGACCAGGGGGAGATTGTATGTTGGCATTATTTTGCATATTGGTATTAATTTGTGTAATTGTGTATTGTTTAACAGTAAAGGAATATATAACGTTACTTTGTATGCAATCACCGTTTAATGGGCATTCTCTAGATTTTTGGCAGTTGCAGTTATTGGTGGGGTGTATGGAAGGTGCTGTTTGTTGGGCAGATTACATTTTTTTGTTGTTAGATGTGATGATGGTGTGTGCTATATTGGGCATTGTGGAGTAAGAAATGTTAATATAGTTCTTATTTTAAATAGTGCTGTATTTATGTGGGTGCTTGAACGAGTTATCTAAAATTTTGAAAAATTCCTTAGCTATATTAGTTTTTACATTGCAATTATAGGGTGGGTAAAACCAAATAGTATCCTTTCTTCTAGTTGTTTTATTTTTATTTTCACTGTGTTCTTGAGGGTTAGCTGTTTTAACTATATTAATAGTTTTAGTGTGTCTATTTACATATTTCTTAGGTTTCTTGGGTATCGTGGTGCTAGTTCGTTGTCTATCTTGTGTAGCCATTTTGTAGGTAATAACATTTGAAGGTTTATTCCCCTGGAGAGGGGGATTATTTTCATATTTAATTTCATCAGTGTATCCCGAGTTAAGTAGTGCGTTATTATAAAAACTAGAATTTTGTTCGAAGATAGGTTTATTAGCTGAAAGTCTTGAAATTCTATTTGAAATTGAAGGGACTATTGAGTTGATGATGGATTTAGGGTGGTTAGAGTGCTTATGTACGTAAAATAGGGTTAGATTAGGTTTGCGGTAATGGCTAAATGATTCGGAGTTAAGGTCTAGTGTTAGGTCAAGGAAATTAGATATTCTGTTCTCGGGTTCTATGGTTATGGTTAATCCGAAGTTTTTCACGGAATTTTTCTTTTCATTCAATACGTTTTTTAACAAAAAATATTTTAATAATTTTTAATAATAATTTTCATATTTTTCAAATATTTGAACTTTGTTTTTTTCGAAAGCCAACTTATCTATCTGTATTTCTCCTCTGATGATAAGATTTCGGTCTTTGAAAAGCCTTGGCTTAAAGAAAAAAATAATAAACACTAGTTTATTACTGAATACACCTTGCATTGAACAATTGAAATTTGAAATAAATCTGGACAATCGTCTCATATTTATCAATCTTTTTTTCTTCTATCTCTACTATTGCTCTATCTCGTATATTGAGCTAATCCTTTTCACAATAGGTTATCTCTACTAAAAGTTTTCAATTTGGTTTATTTTGATCCTATGTATATATATATATATATATATATATATATATATATATATATATATATGATAATTCAATGAAAATAATTAGACCTGTAAATTGAAGCAAATCATAATATTCAGTTGTTCAGAACAAGAACGTTTAGTGAATAACAATATTTATTTTTCTTGACTTTACTTCCTTAAACCAGACTTTAAAAAGATTACAATCTCATCATCAGATGGCCTTAATGATGGATAAGTTAACAGATGAAGACAGTCAATATTCGACTTTGAACAAGTGTTAAAGTTCAAACGGGTATTTTCCAGTGTATAGGAGTGCCAGCAAAACGCAAATCTAAGTGTTGTGAAGTTGTTCCCCAGTAAATAATAAATAAAGGAAGTCAAGTCGAGGGTTGGTTAAACAAGTGTATTAACAAAGTAAATATGTGACTAGCACTTGGCTAGACAGTTACAAGGTGTGCTTTGTCTTCAGTGTCTCTGGTGACTCTGGTGACTCGCACTATTTATAGTGACAACCGGTGTAGTTTTTCCTGTGTTAGAACGGCCGGTGTAACACCCCCCCTTTGAAAATATCCCCTCTGGGGATTAATAACGTTTTAGTTTGGGAACCACCACTATCTAGTTGGCTATTGTTGATTTTTTTTTCGTGCTTATGATAAATTCATCCACCTCTGCCTTACTCTTAATCTCATCAAGCGTTACTGGAAGTTCTCTTATTGTGTCACATAACGTATTTTTTACTTCAGCTTCCGCTTGAATGGCTGCTATCACCATATCCTCCAATGGTTCTGTTTGCTTAGGTATTAACCTTGATAACCCGTCTGCATGACCAAATTTCTTAGATGGTACATACTCCATTTGAAAATTGTAGTTAAGAAGACTAGTACCCCATCTTTGGAGTCTATTTGCAGTGTGTTGTGGTAGTCCCTTTTTCGATCCGAAAATCGTTAATAAGGGTTAGTGGTCTGTTTGTAACAGAAATTGTCTACCGTGCAGGAAACGATGAAATTTCTTTACCGCGAATATAAAGCTTAGAGCCTCTTTCTCAATTTGAGAGTATTTTTTTCGGCTGGTAGAAGTGTTCGGGATGCATGGGCTATGGGTTTTAATTTTCCATCATCCATTTTGTGCAATATGCATGTTCCTATACCATAGTTGCTGACATCGCTTGCAACTACAATATCACGCTTGGGATTATAATGTGCCAGAAACAAGTCAGACGTTAAGATATCTTTAATTTTCTGAAACGCTTCTTCGAACTCTTGTGTCCAGACCCATTTTTGGTCCTTCTTTAACAGTTCATTTAAGGGTGATCTTAGTTTATGCATGTTTGGTACGAACACATTGTAGTAATTCGCAAACCCTAAAAAGCTTTGTAGAGACGCAATATTTTCTGGAGCAGGCATGTTCCGTATCGCCATTGCCCTATCTGGGTCTGGCCTTCTTCCTTGTTCATCGATGATTTGCCTTAAGTATTTTATTTTTTCCACGAAAAAAGTACATTTCTCATCTTTGATTTTAAACCCATAATTCTGGATTTTTTTGAATACTTGGTTTACATGAGTCTTGTGTTGTTCTTTGCTAACGCTGTTTATTAACACATCGTCCAGGTATCCTACTGCGAAATCCATTCCATTTTACATCATGTCCATAATTTGTTGAAAGATCGCAGGGGCGACCTTTACCCCAAAAGAGAGTCGGTTAAATTTGTATAATCCCTTATTGGTATCATCGACATGGATTTGAAGATAAGTGTCGCTGAGGTCGATTTTAGAAAAATATTTTCCTCCACTCAGTGTCGCAAATATTTCTTCAGGGCTTGGAAGAGGGTAATGGTGATATTTTAATGCCTTGTTCAAGCCTGTGGAAAAATCGGCACACACCCGAATCTCCTTGTTCTTTTTCTTAACATACACTGTGAAGCCCACTCACTGTGATCAATTTTTGAAATGACAACCATGTTCTCGAGTCTTTCTAATTCACCGTCTATTTGCTCTATAGCGGCGTATGGAACATTTCTTTTCTTTCTGAACACAGGTAGTTCATTTGTTTTAACTTTAAAATATTGCAAGCGCTTTTGTACACCTTCCAAGACCGCCTGAAAATACGTCTGGAACATTTTCTTTTAATTCCCTCTTGAGTTTTTCTGCCTCCACATTCGAATCCTCAACCTTTTGGCAAAAGGAGCTTAAAGGCAGGTCCTATAGGCTAAACTTTTCAATCAGATCAGTTCCAAAAAGGTTATTAGATTTTCGCATAACAAACATTTTGGCTTTTACGGTCTTATTCTGGAAAGAAATATTCGTCAATAATTCCCCTTCGAAGGTTATTTTCTCACCACTGACGCATCTCGCCGTTTGTTGTGATTTGATCATAGTGGGTCTCCCAAGCTTCTTCCATGTCTGTACATTAATGATGGAAATGTGAGACCCACTATCAAGCTGTAGTCTTACTTTTTTTAAGCATTTTGACCTGTACATATTTCCGGATATTTTGTTCTTCAGGTTCAATTTTTGTCAGTTTAATGGCTGTCTTTCTACCAGATTTTTTTCTACAACGTTATGCCTTATGTCCTTTCTGGGGCAGTTGTAAAATTATTTGAATATGTAGGGACACTCAGTGTACCAATGGTTATCTCCACACCTCCAACACGGTCCACGTGGATCTTTTCCATGTTTTTTTTTGTTTGGTTATTCATTGAAGTCAATTTTTTCTTCTGATTGATTTTTTTAATGTGCGACACTCCGTTTTCCTCTATGGCACGACTGTCCTGTTCCAACGCAACAAAACGTTCACAGTCTTCCGCTAAGTTTTGTATTGTTAGACATGGCTCATTTTCGAGTTTATTTAAAACACGACGTCTGATTTCAGAGTCTTTATTTAAGACCAGACCTTGCAGGAATATTAAACATTTAAAATTATCCGATGATAATTCCTCTAATTTAAAATCGTCGCAAAGTTTATTTACTATACTTGCATACGTAATGTAGTCGCCTTCCTCTCTTCTAGTGACATTCATACACGTATATCACATGTGGAAAAGAGAAGTTTTTGTAGAAAACAGTTCTGTTGGTAAAGTAACTGCCTCCTGGAAGTTCAACTCACTGGTCTTTTTTGGAAGGATAAAATTCACGAACTTTGTATGCTCGGCAGCTCCTAATTTTCTTAGCAAAAATCTAACTTTTTTAGAGTCTGTCCATGTACTGCAGTCCGATACAAAAATATCCTCATATCTTCTATAGAAGTGAGCAACAGTGACATCGTCTTCTGGATTTAAATTGAAAATTTCGATAGCGCTCCACACAGCTGTCTGGGAGAATGCATTATGATTCTCGTTTGCTTTCGTTAACTGTGTTGCCTCCAGAAATTTTCTCTGTTCCTCCTGTGTTTTTATCAAGAGTTCTTCGAAGTGTTTCTGCTGTTGTAGCAGTCTTTCTTGGAATCTTTCTTCTCGTGTTGTCGCCAGCTCTTTTTGTTCAGCATGCATTTTTCTTTGAGCTTTTTGCTGTTCTAACAACTATCTTTTAAATTTCTCCTCAATTTCAACTTGTTTTCTTTGAAGTTCCATTTGTTGTTCAACTTGCTGTCTTTGTAACGCAACATTTTGTTCCGTTTTGAATTTAAGTAATTGAAAAAGAGAATCTTTGAATTCAGTGTCCATCATTCACGAATTCAAGTTATGCACCACACAATTTACACTTGTAAAAATAAATCAGTTTTCCCCACAACGTGCTTAATATAATTAATTTGCTCAATACGCAAAACAAGAAATATATTATTTATTAGTAAAAAAAAAATTCAATCCCAGTTCTTTCGTTTGAAAAACAAAACTAAGAAAAAAAATGTTTTTTAAAATTTTTTTTTTTTTTAATATGTGTACGTAGTTTTACAAAACCAAGTCCGTCGCTATAGGCCTAATAAGACTAGTTTTATGGGAAATCTTTTTAACACGTTTTCATTTTGCAAAAATGCGGCTTGCTTATTTAACAGTTCTTTGTTAGAAGCACAAATGACTTACGCGAATATATTTTTTTACTGTCCGTCCTTTGCTCTCGACAATTCTGTGGTAGACCGTTTTAATAAATAGTCAATCCGGATTTTGCTCAAACATCAGATGTTGTCCTAATAATAACGACAACCTTACACAATATCTGTAATAGTTGACGCGGATTACATTTATCTTAACGAGTCAGTGAAACTTGAAGAGAAAAAAATAAAGGTATCAGTTTATTCAATTATTACAATAATTGAAAATGTCTACGCGTTTTTTAGTTTTCGATTTTTGGTAGCAAGTTTTGAATTTTGTTTTTTTTGGTGTTGGTTTTTCGCTTAACTACTCAGTAGTTAATTTGCTGTTAATCATTGCGAATCCAAATATATGACTAAGATGGGGTTTTTATTTCATGAAGATCTTGCGAATCACTTTGGGTGATTTTTTTTTTGCAGTGAAATCGTTTCGATTCCTCGTCGCCGATCTGTTGTGAAGTTGCCCCACAGTAAATAATAAATAAAGGAAGTCAAGTCGAGGGTTGGTTTAACAAGTGTATTAACAAAGTAAGAAAGTGACAAGCACTTGGCTAGACAGGTACAAGGTGTACTTTGTCTTCAGTGTCCCTTGTGACTCGCACTATTTATAGTGACAACCGGTGTAGTTTCTCCTGTGTAAGAACGGCCGGTGTAACACTAAGTATGAGGTTCAGATGTACTGGTAAATCCAAAAGAATCCGTGTAGATATCCAACGACGATGATTCCACCACATACTGTAGTCTATGGAGAGAAGATCAGATAAAATTGGCCATGTTGAGAAAAGGTCATTCTTCCTGGTTTCTATGAAACTGATTCAAAGGCAAAAGCCACAACAAGGCTAAAAAAATTAAACTAAATAGTGTTATTCACTAAACGTCCTTGTTCCTAATAACCGAAGATTATGATTTGCTTCCCTCTGCAGGTCTAATTGTTTCCATGTACATCATAGTTTTGCTCTATCCAGTATATTGAGCTTTTCTTATATATATATATATATATATATATATATATATATATATATATATATATTTCAAAATGAGTTACTGCTTACTTTCAAAGATCGACACACTGTCAAGAATTTAAAGGCTTGGTATTCACATCTTTAATTTTTAGTTTTTAGCTACATCAAATATTGAAAAGATGTATTTTCCAGGACATTTTATTTAGCGAGATGATCACTTGACACTAACATTTTTGTTGATTTTCCCGCATTATTTGCGTTTAATTCATTTTTAACTTAGACATACTGGCAGATTTTTTTTTTCGTTTCGTAGAATCTAGCATTGTCTCTAAACATCTGTGTCCGGCGTTTATAATTAGAGGAGAAATTAGCAAACAGAGGATGATGTTATGTATTCTGTTAAAAGAAGACGGGCTTATAAATACGTAAATAGAACTAGGTGGTAAGTTATAGCAGATCGGACATACGGTAAGTCATACAATAGAGTTGCATAGAAAATGGGGAAATAAATGTGATTACTACGTTTACGTATCTGTTGCCGAGTTTTTCTGTTTTTTTAATTTTTATTTTTTTCCTTTAAAAACGAGCTGAGAATGTCACATCTACTTAATTATTATAAAAAAGACAACTCTTACTTTTTCTTAAAACGGACAGATGTTTTAAAGTAAGGGAAAGCGTCTGAACACTTATTGTTGACTGTCTCAAGGTTTTCAATCGGTAAGTTGTATTCGTGTGGGGCTAAGCTCCAATATACAAATCTGCGGCTTATTTTTACATTTTGTGTACAAAATATACTTGGTTGTGGTCTGCAAAACAACCCGTAGGTTGCACTGAAGCTGAGTTAATATAATTCTTTTCAGCTGTCGGACATTACTCAGAACGGGATATTGCTCGTATCTATTATTTCCGACTAGAATTGGTCATCCTCAACCCTGTCTCGCAACATAACATATGTACTTTTCTGCAACATTGCAGGATTTAATTTTCACTGAATTTATTGTTATATTAGCTGTGTTTATTCTGACAAATGCTCTCCACAAATAAATATTTCCCAATTTACGCTAAATATTAAGATGTGCACAATATCGCCGTCGATGCCTGGTAAATCGTTTATGCATCTGACGGTCATAAAGCGAATAAATGCACAGCTTTTTCTGTTAGTGAAATTTTTCCGTGACGCACAAACCGCAGTTTTAAGTTTCCGTTTACTGCTTGATTTACATTCTATCAAGAGTTAAAGCTTCCGTATTTACATCTCCAATATTTAGTTCTAGGCTATATCAAATATGGCCACGCTGTATTTTTCGGGACATTTTATTTACGCTGTTGCCTTTTCATAGCGTTCACCTGAGCGTTGCACAGTGGTCGGCAGGGAGTGAGAAGGGTTATTTCCATATGCCGTCACTGATGTGATCTCTGATTGACTCAACATCAGCCTGCTCGTTGTATCTCGTTTTTTTAGTGATGATAAAAATAGTTAGAATCTGAAGTAAAATCATATATTTCAGAGGTGATGTTAACAGTAGAAATCTTAAGTAAAATCATATAATTCAGAGATGATGTTAACAATTAAAATCTTAAGTCATGTCATATCATGCACAGATGATGTAATCAGTTGAAGTATAAAGTAACATCATATAATTCAGAGATGATGTTCACAGCAGAAATCTTAAGTCAAATCATTTAATGCCGAGATGATGTGAACAGTAGAAATTATAAGTAAACTCATATGATGCAGAAATGATGTTAACAGTAGAAATCTTTAGTAAAATCATATACTACACAAATGATGTTTACAGTAGAAATCTTAAGTAAAATCATATAATGAAGAAATGATGTTAACAGTCGAAATATGAAGTTAAATCATATAATGAAGAGATGATGTTAACAGTCGAAATATGAAGTTAAATCATATAATAAAGAAATGATGTTAACAGTCGAAATATGAAGTTAAATCATATAATGAAGAGATGATGTTAACAGTCGAAATATAAAGTTAAATCAGATTATGAATAGATGATGTAAACAGACGAAACCTTAAGTAAACTTTTCTAATTCAAGGATGATGTAAAAAGTTCAAATCTTAAGTAAAGTGGTTTAACTCGGATGCTAATCTACTGATTCTTCATTAAATGCGAAACGTTAAGCAAGTAAATAATAATAATAATAATAATAATAATAATAACAATAATAATAATAATAATAATAATAATAATAATAACAATAATAATAATAATAATAATAACAATAATAATAATAATAATAATAATAACAATAATAACAATAACAATAATAATAATAATAACAATAATAATAATAATAATAATAATAACAATAATAACAATAATAATAATAATAATAACAATAATAATAATAATAATAATACTAATAATAATAATAACAATAATAATAATAATAATAATAATAATAATAATAATAACAATAATAATAATAATAATAATAATAATAATAATAATAATAATAATAATAATAATAATTATAGGGAGAAGATGAAGAACTATAAAAAGACGAACAATAATTATAACAACAACAACAACAATTTCAACCGAACTACTTCGTCTGACTGCATACCTTTACCTGCCAACAATAGGATGAACCAAATTCTAATGCAGGGCTTTCCTCTGTAATCGACTGAAAGTTCAAGGTTAAACTCAGATAAGATATACAGCTGTATTTGTAGCGGGTCTTAATGATAACAGAATGAATATGTTAATAATAATAATAATAATAATAATAATAATAATAATAATAATAATAATAATAATAATAATAAACTGTTAACTTTTTATTACTATCAAGATGTACGTAGTTTATCTAAATTATAATCACATTTTAGTTGACCATGGCCGGTATTTTAACCAAGTTTGGTGACGATTGGTAATGCGATGTGGACATTAGGCTGTAGACCCCTAAAAACACAGTCCATAAAGAAGAAATAAACTCGACCGAAAACGGCATCTCTTTGTCAGAGGTTAAAGCACGTATATGTTTTAAAACAATTGACGTACATGTTGTGATTTAGAGAAGATATAATTTATAGTAAAAAAATAAATAGCCGGCCAGCCATTTGCAGACGCTTTTCATCTACTTGGTTAGTTCTGTCTTCATCTGAGTCAGGTTAGGGTGAATTAACGTTAGGGTCAAGGTCATGATTAAGATTAGAGTCAGGGTCTCCATGTGAAGGTCAATTAAACTATAATTTATCACCGTAAATATGCAGAATAAATACCACATTGGAAAGCATCGCGAAATAGTGTACAGCTATATGTGTAAGTTTATGTGGTAGAAAAAATATAAGATAAAATATATTCTATACATGAATGGATTAGATTTTCTTGAATACATAATAAGACGTTTTCTCCCGCATTGTGTCGGTATTTTGAGATGAGAGTCGGGTAGTAATTTATTGGATGGGGCGGATCTCGTCTGAAAAAATGTTCATAGAAGTTTGTCCGCATCTGAAAAATAGTTGAAATGAAAACAGCGAACATGTTTTTTTTTATTGTATGTTTAATCAGTAAAAACAATTTGCCCAACAATATTGGGGCGCAGCAAACTGGAACCTTCTAATGTTAGCAACAATTCAAATGTTTCGCAGCGATTGCACTGGACAATGTTGCCGCCCAATCGTTTTCTTCTTAGGTGTATATAGATACACACATGCAATCTTCGTATCCCGACCCGCATACAGAACCGTATACATTATAACACTTATAACCAGGACAGCAATTCATTGGATACGCCTTGCACCCAACAAAAGGTTTTATGCACTGGAAATAGAAAGATTGTCATGGATATTTTAGTATCGATGCAAGATATATATATATATATATATATATATATATATATATATATATATATATATATATAACACAAATTGTTAACAAATATAAATAACACTCTAAAGCAAATCACGTATCCAAACATAGGTGACACGTGAATTCACATTTATGTAACAGGTGACAACATCAGTTGCAGAGAACCGGATTGTTTAGACCTTGTGAGGTTGAAAACGACGGTACTAATGTTTTACTAATTTTCTGTACATGGAAATAAACAAAAAAATAAATACACACACACACACACACACATATATATATATATATATATATATATATATATATATATATATATATATATATATATATATATATAAATGGGGTAAATTTCAGAATTAGTCATGAAAATGAAATGTCGTGTTAGACAACCTGTGCGAAAGATGACAAACGATATATATGGTATGACTACCTCAATGCACGTTATCAAGAGAGAGACAGTGTCTGACGAAAATGAGAATTGATGTTGGTTAATTGCTAATACAATTTGATGGTCGGTGTTGTGGGTTAATTTTACTATTGGGGGCTTGTCGGATATCAATCGATGTTATGTGTATGTTACATGAACACTTAAAATCCAAGATCAATTAAAAGTGTTTCACAAGAGGCACTCGCCAATTAATTGACCCCATGCCTCCTCAACCGGAAGCAAATATATCGTCGAACGACGCCAGCGGCGGCAACGCTGACGATGGTGATGATTCCCAAATCCGCCATCTTTAATTTTATTAATGTTCGTGGATCAGGTTGGGAAGGAAAACCACACATGGATTATCACTCTGCTTATTGGCTCTCAAGTTAATAGTATGTACTTAGAAGCCGGCAACATTAATTCACTCATTTAATACCGATCTAAAAAGAGAATAAACCAAATGACGTCATCCTCCCCATGAATTTCTAGCGACGAATTTGTAAACACAAACAAAATAAATAAATAATATGAAAGATACCTAGCGGTATGTATGCTCGCGATTAAGTGACATCAATATTTTATTCTTATTTGTTTGCACATTTTTAATCTCATACAGGACAATAAGATTTTGCTTGTCAAGCAGATAACTTCTATTATATTCTTCAATTAAAAATAAGATTTATTCTTGTGTAGTATTTGTAACTACCTTGTAGAAAAGTACTTTATTATATTGCCAATGCCATAGTACAACAATAATAAATGTGATTTGTCTGAATCAAAACGTCTTCATTACTTAATAATTTGGTAGGTTTTCTAGCGCTTCTGAATACTAACAAAGTTTAATAATACTAAGCAAATAGTGATACTATCTATAACCTTTGCGAGTCCTCTTCAATCATTAATTTTCGCACTGTGTTTCTATTTGTTCATTCTCCTGTAGTATATTTGTCGACTCTCACCAGTCTTCTCTGATTGTTTATTTCAATCCAATCAGAGCATTTCTGAGCGGCAGTTACTTATATCGACATTTCATAATCTTCGCGGGACCAGCTAGTAGTTATTAGAGATGTAGAATGATTGTGGCTTATGTTGAACAACCGCAATTATAAAAGTCAGATTTTCATAAAACGATGTTTAAAAAATGGCGTCTCTTTTGCTAAAATGTCAGCTAATATTTTAAGTGCATAATCGTTATTGTAATAATTAATTGAGAGTAACCTTCTTTATTTATGATTACTTCCATTTAGAGAACCTTTCTGTAAATAGTTACCTGACTAACACACATACCAGTATTCTAACTAGCAAAATAAATCTAACTAAATTCAGGTCACAGACTAAAGCTGACTCAAACTAGGTCACAGAATGAAGCTGACTCAAATAAAAGTCGCACAAAAAGCTGATTAACATCAAAGTCGCACAATAAAGCTGACTCAAATTCAAATTGCAGAATGAAGAGACTCGAATCTAACTAGCAGAATAGAATTCACTCAAATCAAAATTGCAGACAAAAGCTGACTCAAATTTAATTCACAGAATAAGCCTGACTAAAAGGTAAGTGACGAAATAAAGCTGACTCTAATCTAAGTCGCAGATTAAAGCTGACTAAAACTCAAGTCGGAGATTACAGCTGACTCAAATCCAAGTGGCATAAGGAAGCTGACTCAACATTTCCAAAAAACAGTTTTTACTAGAACGTTTAATTTGTAGAACACATTACACGGATACTACTTTCTTATAGACTACGACATGGTCATCTACAAATCCAACGTCAACAAATACTATATATATATATATATATATATATATATATATATATATATATATATATATATATATATATATATATATACATTATTACGACACGGGATTTAGCTATTTGTGATATTTTCTTAGTAGGGAGAAATTTTAACGAGAGTAACAGTTATAATTACATCTATTTCGGCCCTATACGCATGTTGCTTATATAGCTAAAACGCAGCCGTGTAGTATAATTAGCATAAATACATTTTCATTACGTACTATATATATATATATATATATATATATATTAAAATAAACATAGTTAGAGTATCCGACAATTGTTTCAGAACCCCCTCGGCTCCTCCTCATCGATATAATGATGAGCCAAGATTTGATCCGCCAATACACAATCACAATTGTGTATTGGCGGATCTAATCTTGGCTCATCAGTATATCCCTAGGGAGGAGCCCGGGACTTTCTGAAACAATTGTCAGATACTCAAACTATGTTTATTTTAATATAACAGCTCAAATATATATTGAGCACTTTTGAAAAGTAATGGTTTTGTTCATTTGGCTTATATTTGAACTTAATTTACTGATATATATATATAAATATATATATATATATATATATATATATATATATATATATATATATAGTAAGTTATGAAAATATATTTATGGCAATTAATTACTCTCGGCAAAACTGAGTCCATTTATTTTAGCCTGATGATTCCCCCGGGGATTAAACACAGGGGCCTCCGTATAGCTTAATTATCATAAATATATTTTCATAATTTACTACCTTGTTCTTCTTACTATGGAAGTAAATATATGTATATATATACACTCGTGAACAATAAAAATGGGCCATGATTAAAATTGGAACAAAAAAATGGGCCATGATTGAAATTGGAAAGAAAACAATTTTTTAAATTTTTATCGCTTGTTTGCTAATAATTAGCTGTTATTTAGTATTTTTCAGATTATTAGTATTAAAGATGAGTCAGAAAAGTAAGACGACATCTTGACGAAAAAATTAAAAACCGAATTGCAGGATTACGACAGGCAAATTTGACTTACAAGCAGATTTTCGACATTTTGAAAGAAGAAAAGGTGGCAACATCTCTTTCAGCTGTGAAGAGAATTGAGCAAAGGTTCAAAATTGAAGGCACAGTGAGCAGGAAAGTTGGTTCTGGTCGCCCCAGAGCATCCACAATGAAGGACGATCACAGGCTTAAAATGACCGTTTTGAAGGATCGCAAAAAAACTTATGTTGACCATAGCAAACAATTCGAAACAGCAAAAGGAAATTCTCTTTCTAGAGTGACAATATCCAGAAGGATGAAGGAAATGGGATTTTCATCAAAAAGATGTGCAAAAAAACCTTTATTAACTAAGAAGAACATCAGCGACAGAAAGACATTTGCATCATGTTATGGTACGAAAGATGCAGATTGGTTTAGAAATGTTTTCTGGTCGGACGAATCAAGATGTTGCCTTGCCAGTGATGCCCCTGAACGTTGCATCCGAAGATCCGGAGAAAGATTTTCACCGAATTGCATAAAAACCACAGTAAAACATGGAAACGGAGGAATAATGGTATGAGGGAACCTTTTCTGCTGCAGGAGTTGGGGAAATTATCAGATGTGATGCGTCAATTAATGCCAAAGAATACATTCAAATATTAGAAAGAGGTCTATTACCAAGCATCCAGAAGTTAGAAATGAACAATGACATTATTTTTCAACATGATAATGCCCCTGCACACACAGCAAAAGTCACAAAGAAGTGGCTTACTGATAATTCAATTGATGTGATGCTTTGGCCTGGCCAAAGCCCAGATTTAAACCCAATGGAAAATATTTGGGCTATAATATCTCGTGCATTAGTTAGAAAAACTTTTTCCAACAAAGAAAAATTATGGGAAGCAGTACAAAGAGAATGGAATAACATCTCCTCTTCACAGTGCTCCAAGTTGGTTGAGAGCATGATAAAAAGAATTGATCTTTTAAAAAGATCTAAGGGCAATTCCATTCCATACTAAGTTTTTATTAAAGTAAATATCTTGCTCTTTATATTTTTTACTCATTTTCGTTTATTATTTAATTGCATTTTGTGTAATGCAGCTTTTGTGCAATAAATTGTAAATTTCTTTCCTGGCCCATTTTTTTTTGTTCATGAGTGTATATATATATATATATATATATATATATATATATATATATAAATATATAAATATATATAAATATATAAATATATAAATATATATAAATATATAAATATATACATATATATATATATATATATATATATATATATATATATATATATTATAATATAAAATGAAGTAATAAAATAAGGTGTCAATCAAATTTTATTAGAATTCAAAGTTCATGCAAAGCATCCTTAAGTCCTTAGCTCATGAGTTTTCAAAGATAATTCTTCTCTTCAGAGGACCATTACCGCAGTTATACTACTACAGGCAATAAAATTACGCTTTGAAAATATATAAAATTATATACACAAATATATAAAAATACATAACATCAAACATATCAATCCAAAAACATACTTTTGTTGAATCCATACAGTCCATCCAGGTCATATAAGTTGAGAAGCATAATCAGGAAGGACATTACTCCAAGACACAAACAGCAGTCCAAATATGTGAAATTGAAGGGGCCGGCAAGGTTATCCAATCGCGAAATGTGTCCATATTTAATGTTAATGATAAATAAATCAATCAAAACAATACAAAAAGTCCAATCAAAGTTCCGAGATCCCAAAACTCATGAGCTAAGGACTTAAGGATGCTTTGCATGAACTTTGAATTCTAATAAAATTTGATTGACACCTTATTTTATTACTTCATTTTATATTATAATATTAATGCTCTATCCAGTATATTGAGCTTCAGTTTTTTTATCCGGATGTTTCACTAATTATAAGATATTAGTTGACGCTTATATCTTTTGTTGGATTGCTTCATATATATATATATATATATATATATATGTATATATTTATATATATATATATATATATGTATATATTTATATATTTATATATATATATATATATATATGTATATATACATATTAAGAAATGAGTTACTGCTTACAAACAAAGATCGACACATTCTTAATAATGTGAAGGCCTAGTATTCACATCTTTCATATTTAGTTTTGAGTTACATCAACTATTGAAAAGCTGTATTTTCCAGGACATTTTATTTAGCGAGATGATTACTTGCAACTAACATTTTGTTGATTTTTTCGCATTATTTACGGCTTAATTCATTTCTAACTTTCAGAGTTTTTGTTTGTTTCGTAGACGCGGCCATTGTCTCTAAACATTTGTGTCCGGCGTTCATAATTAGAAGAGAAATTAGCAAGCAGAGGGTGCTTTCATGTATTCAGTTAAAAGAAGACGGGCTTATAAGGATAGCAGATCAGACATACGGTAAGTCATACAATGGAAGTTGCATAGAGAATGGCGAAATAAGTGCGATATATATAACTCTTTTCAGCTGTTGGACATTACTCAGAACGGGATATTGCTCGCTATCTAGAATTTTCGACTGAAGTGGCCATCCTCAGCCCTGTCTCGTTACATGGCATATGCACTTCACTGCGACATTGCAGAATGTGCTTTTCACATAATTTAGTTTGAGATTAGCGGTGTTAATTCTGTCAACAACTCCCCACAAAGAAATAATTCCCAATTTTCTCTAAATATTATGATTTCCACAATATCTACGTAGATGCATGGTAAATTTTTTATGCATCTGACAAGCATGAAGTGAATATATGCACAGCTTTTTTATGGAAGTTCAATTCTCCGTGACGAACAAACCGCAGTTTTTCCGCGATTGTTGAGTTGAAATTCCACTGATGTTCTTAGTTTCCGTTTAGTGCTTGATTTACATTGTATCAAGAGTTTAAGCTTCCGTATTTACATTTCCAATATTTAGTTCTAGGCTATATTATGTTGACGTCCGACTATTGTCTAAATGTGTCTGTCAAGTGTTTATAATGAAGGGCAGATTGTGCTGGCGTGTATTCCATTGGAGAGCGAAGGTCATAGGGGTGTGATAGTGGATGTAAATTAAGTCAAGGTAAAAGTTACATAGAGAATGACAAAATACATTTGCTTTTACCCGCCACGCGAAAGTTAACAATGTAAAACTTTGCCCTTTTTCTAGTCATCCCAAACTCAGACAACCTAATTGTAATGAGGATAAGCGAGAAATCACATAGCTTGTGAAACAAACATCTAATTCTTACATCGCCGGCATAAAATGTATTCAACAAATAAATCATCTATTCTACAATAAAAAGTCTACGGATGGTGTTTTTAGATAATCTAAAATGAAGATAATGATAACTTTTATATGGAAAACAAATTACTCACGCAATCGTATAATTTTGTAGTTGTTTAGCAACATATCTGGATAAATAGTTATTGCGAACACTGGCGGAACATAATGTTCGCCTTATGTTCCCACAAAGTGTACACTATTAATAGATCTACTAATATAATGAAACAATAACTGAATCTGCAAACGATAGAATAATTGCTGTAATATAATCGATACTCAAATCTATATTATTTCGATTGTTACCGATCTCTTGGTCCTGTTTAGGTTTCTTTCGCTTTCTTCGTTGATGTAAGGACGCATTCCGTTCATCATTGGCGAAGCGAACACATTCTCCAGTAAAATGAACGTAGAAACGAGCAGCCACACGGAACAGTTCAGAGCTGGAAGATAAAGGAAGAAGAGATGACACATATAACAGAAATTCTAAAAGTTATGTTTTTTGTTCTTCATTAGATAATGTCCGATGCAAATATTTAGTAAAAAGCGATAGACGTGAATTCAACTGTCTTGGGATTCAGGGTTGATCTTCCTTCCTACATTCGTTGGGTAACAGCATGAACCCACTATTTGACCCTTGTAAACGTAACTATATTTATTTTGTTTCGTCATAAAATGAACGAAATAGCTTGATATGCCGTAAAACAGGCAAGCCAGAATCATCTACCTGGGAATGAGTCGGTCGCACGCATTTTGTTACCTCATCCAAGGAGGTTATACTTGCGGTCGAATTTGTCACAGCATTCAATTGTCTTTGGATACGGATACAGGTTGGTCTACATTCATACATCGGTTGCAAAGACGTATGAACTTACAACTTGACCCCACTTAACTTCGCTATTTTTATTTGATCAAAATATTCGTCATGGTCTAACTTAGAACTGATTTAATTTCGTGAAATGTAGGTTTAAAGTAAATGTTAAAGTCACCGAAAGTAAAAGTCATACTTTTGGCGATAACTTCACTTCTATTAATTGTGGAGTCTGACGACTTGATCTATATTACAATAAAGACCCAGTCGACAGACTTTACCATTAATACACCTGAAAACCTGTTCAATTAACCTTGAAAAGTTTGCCTTGGGTCACAAAATTACCGATTTATTAAAACCATATTCAACTGAAAACTATTTATACGTTACGAAACTGTTATGGGGTAAGTTTTTCTACCTATTTCAGGAATAAATGGACTTACGCAGACACAATGAATACAGTAATATTTAAGCGTCATTGGATAGCAAATTGTGGTAGTTATGTCCCCAGGTTCATGACGTTTACTTCTGTGACACACTTCTCTTAATACAGTTATGTTGATTGTACTATTATGTTCGTCTTTACTATTACCGGCCTGCAAGGTCACAACGCTGGCGACATAAGTAGTGCCAGATGATTTCAAGATTTACATTGCCACAATACTGGCGGCTGGATTCGAGCACTACATCTCACAACACTAACGTTGAGAATTTATTCGAACATCATCCAAACTGATGTCACATACACTGGAAGCAAGGATTCGAAATCTACGTTCCACAAACCTGGAGACAAGGTGTTTGAATTTATTCAGTCCTACATTTTTCCTTTAGAACGATTTGAATCGACTCAAAACACGAAAATAAACCAGGCGTGAGTTGAATGCAAAAATCATCAACGAAAACTGAGGTGTTTGTCTAAAATTGGAATTGTTAAAATTTGTGAAGGAAAAGGACATTCGAGTTATTTGCTTAACAAGAAAGCAAGAAACTAAAGTATTGAATTTTAACAAGCAAAGTGTTTTTCTAAAAAAAATCTCTATCGTTACTAAAAAGTATTAAAACGTTTTGTAATGACGAATTAATTTTTACACGAATATTTTGAAAATTCAATCGCGTCGGAAAAAAGCAAGATGATTTTTAAATGTTTGCTGATTTTTGTTACTTCTCGTTAGTCAAGAACAAAGTACGAACCTACTTTTCTCTTTTTCACTAAGTTGTTTCAAACTTGTACGAAAGAAAAAAAAAATATATATATATATGTATGTATAAGCTGAACCCGGCGTTCGGCGTTACCCGAGTGAAAAATAAAAGGGTAGATAAAAATTGTTAACATCCGAGAGAACGCAAATAGGTGACATCGGACAATATTTACCCACCCTTCTGAGTTGAAATAAAATAGAAATTGTTACAGTGTAGATGATTATTTTCTTTCACCGACCTATTATTGAAAATATTACTTGTTTCGTGCCGGGCTGCTATCTATTCTCTCGTCCGTAATTGAAAGTAAATCCTTGCAGAATGTGTCCATGTTTATTTATGTTGCTGGATTTTAGACAACAGTTAGAACTTATGTTTTCTCTTACTCTTACTTCGTAGGAAGTTAAATGTGACTCAAAGTTAACCATGTGTAACAGATGTACATGTTAATTTAAGCACGTAAGATAAATATATATTGTGTAATAATTAAAAAAAAATCTAATTATATTTTATTTGAATTGCGCACATTAAGGTGTTGATTACGTACTATGTTAGTCACGTAATGCCGAGGGAATGCTAACATGTCACATTATCAGTACGATTTTTAGCGACGTCGATATGTGTTCCTTTTAACAGGCGCAGCTCATGTAAAGAAATCTTATTCGTCATGAATAAAATATACTTACAAAAGTCGACGGATTCTAATTTAAATCGTATTTAAGCAGGAAAAAGTTTGTATATTTGTAATGTTTTTTTGGTGCTATAATGAAAACACGTTTTTTAGAGAATGTTGCCAAAAAATGTGTGTATATATATATATATATATATATATATATATATATATATATATATATATATATATATATATATATATACATAGAGAGAGAGAGGAAGGAGGTAGATAGAATGAGAGAGTGACAGAGAATAGAAAAAGAACGCCTCATGTGAATACTCCCTGCTCCACAAATAAAAAAGAAGAATACTTACCGTGAAAAGGAAAACACGTAGAATAACTGATATTACGTGATTCCATGGAATCGGTATCAACAATTGAATGTTGTTTAAATTTACACTGCAGTTCGTTTTACTCGGTAAGTATTGGGAAACCTTACATTTTTGAAATTGTCTAAGTGTTTAAGTAAAAAGAATAAAATTATACATGAATCAAATGAAGATTATAAGGGAAAGTCTACAGTCGATTCGGTAAAGACGTGGTCGCCGCCATTTTAAATCACATGGCAATATACCTAATTATGTTTGTTAAATGTATTCCGTAGAAACCGGAATGAGAAAATAAACTACAAATTTACTATAACATTGTATAATCATAATATAATGGTGAGTTTAGTAGCCAATAATGAATGTTGTTATTCTCCTATTTGTGACCAAAGTATGGGGTAAATATCTCAACTTCATATATATATATATATATATATATATATATATATATATATATATATACATGGTAAGTCACATATAGTGAGTGACCATAGATCATGGAGGATTTTCAAAACGTAAATTTGGAGCTATTTAAGCATCATCAAAATAAACAATTATGGTTACAGGCTGATCAAGCGTATAACCGAAATAAAACTAGAAAAAAAAGATAAGAGTGGCAGAAATAACAGCTCGCACAAAATAACAGATACAAAAGCAAAATATTTAAATTATTAAATAGTCGGCAAAGCAGTACATACGAAAGTGCGTTTTCTCAGAGAAGAATGTTGAATTTTATTGTTGTGTGAATTAAATACCACTTAATGTGAGCACTCTGTGAACTCTTCTTAATACAAACTCTGTAACAAGTAGAAATAGACTATGCTGACATGAGTAAAAGAAAAATGATTTAATATCCATCTGTTAAAGATAGTTCCGATCAGTAAATATATATCTAAATGTAAATCTTCAGCGTCATCAAAACCAGTTAAAAACGTAAAGTTAAGTGAACCACGTCAATTTAGCTCGGAGTTCACTCAGATGAAGATAAGGCTACGATTGTAAATGGTGTATGACACATCTGTCAATGTTCTTTTTACTTCGAAATTTGAAAACTCAGTCTCAATTATTTCAAGTAATACATTAAGGAAGATAGCTTAAGGGAATAATTGTGAATCTTTGTTAACATTATTATATTATTAGGAGTTAATGATTGTTACAAATGTGCCCCACTATTTTAAGATTGACACATAATTATTCGAGAAATAACGTTGTACTTACTTCGGAATGTGTGCATCTTAATTGAATTGTTTGGTCTGATCGAAATTCTTGACTTGTGTTTGTAAAGTAGATTCGACGCAACGCTTTGATAATTCCAAAAACCGTTCTTTCTTTTATACTATCAATTTCGCGGTGGGGCAGTTGTTGTTTCAAAGAAAACGGAGAAAAAAGTAAAATATGTCTTGCTTTGTTTAGCTCCACCCACTTTTATTATGCCAACAAAACAAAATGTCCGCCTTCTCTTCCATCTTCTTGCACGACCACTAAACTGCTCTCCATACATTTGCTTTTTTATCTTTTCATTTTTTACAGCGTTTTCTTTCCTCATTTAATTCTTTTTTCAATGAAAGTTAATGCAACCACAAGAATCGGTACAACTTTGAACAAAGCAACAAATAAAAATCAAAATGTGATGTGGTGTGATGCAATTATTCTCACGTACACCTATCGCGTCTTTTACATTAAAATGACAAAAATTAAACACACATCTTTTCTTTATATAAATATGTGTAGAATCATATGTAATTAGTAATAGTTGCTGTGAGTTTAAGAGTAGCGATTTCCGGTTGTTTTGTCTACCAATACTATTGATTTATACATAATTAATAATTATTAAAAACTCATGGCTCATTCCAGAGGGAAAACTATGAACAGCGGTTGTAAAGATAACAACAATTTGTTAGGTGAGAGAGAGAAGATATAGGTTAAATTTTTAAATACTGGCTTGTTGAGGGTTGTCCGTTTCTAAAGGCGATATAAATGTCTTATATAATCGGAGATTGTTGCCGAAAAACATCACCATAATAATGAATAGAATATACATTTACTCTAATAAATCAAGAGAAAATGACTTTATTCAAAACATTTTTGTAATAAATGAATAGAACATAACTTTATTCGGCAGGGTTAAACATTGCCGTAATAAATCTAGAGAATAGGAATCTATATAATAGGGTCACAACATTTCTGTAATAAATGAATAGAACATAACTTAATGCAACCGTAATGAAGTTAAAAGAACCTTAATTTAATAACAAGTTTGGCATGTCCGCGCAAAGAGGCGATTCGAATTGACAGAGGTCTCGCAGATGTTTTTATCTGCAGTAAGAATGATGATGTACTGCTATTTGCAGGTAACACATTCTTTTCTGTACTTTGTCAGTGACGAAAATCTAATTCTAGACTGAGGCAATTTTTATGTTTATTCCAATTTAGAAAGCCTTTTATTTTGAGAACTAGATTCTACCCACATAAGAAACCTCCCTTGTGTCTAACTTTTCCCTAGAGGGAAATTATAGTAACATCCAAAGGTAAGATAATTCTATGGAACAGACAGAATTCGCACTCGGCACGCCATAGTCGCCATTCAATTTTTGTATCAATTCGTCACAGCCAGCTGTCGTCCTTTCGTAATTAAATCTTTCTCATAAAATCAATAATTGACATCATTTGTCAATCAATCATCATCAATAACGCGATGCGAATGCTTACATCTTACGTGTTGTTATTACAAAACATCTATGATGATTTTCTTTACTTGCTAGGAATCACTTACATGTTGCATAGTCTTAACATTTATAACGAACTAGCAAGGTTATCCGATGTTGCCTGGAGCCATACAAATAATAGACTAGGATCAAAAGTTGTTGTAACCTATTTCTATGAAAACTTCTACCTCTCTACGTCTCGTTTTCCTTCTCTCTATCTTTCGAATATTCGCGATTATTGAGCCCTTTGTCATAAGGTATACAGCGTAGTTGATGTGATACTGTTATATTTATATTATAGTTTTAGGCCAACGCCGAGTACCTTTTCTTTTATACAATATTATAAAAATACACTATGACGTTATTTCCCCAACTTTACGAGGTGTATAAACACACATGCTCTATCAAAGGTATTGGAAACTTTTGCGATCAGAGATACCATTTAAAATATAATCATAAGCAACGCGACGTTCAAACACAATTGCTCTATGTAGGATATTGAGAACAGTTTGATTAATATCTACTACTTTAAAATTGTAATATTATATTAGGAATGCTATTGCTCCCAGGAAACGTCGTATACCTTTTCATGTATACAACACTTTAACAGAACACAGTGGGCATACACATGTATATACGCTTGTTTTATATAGTTCATTTTGAGCATTTTGCCATTAGATATACAACTTACGAAATTAAATACTGTATCATTACTATAATTTGTCCCGAGCAATTTCGAGTACATTTTCTTGTATACACCATAAAAAACACATTCAATGTTTTTTTCTTTCTGGCAATGCTGCGTTCGGACACAACAGCTCTATCTAAGATACTGAGCAGTTTCTGATTCACATATACCACTGAAATGAATGAAACAATTCGTTGAAAAATGAATTAAAATAAATTTATAAAATTAATGCAGAACGAATAAGGAAAATGTATATGAAAGCTAATGAGAAATGAAAGAAAAACATGAATAAAAATGAATGAAAAATAAATGAAGAAAATCATTGTAGAAAATGAAGGAATAATATGAATGAAAATTATAAGTGCATAGCTGATGTAGTTTCCTGACTTTGTGACGTTAGCATATGCACGCACAGAATTACGACTTTCCTATGTATGATAGATATTTGACAGGTACCTACCCATCAATACACTTTTAATTATAAACATGTATCTTACGTGGTTTCGCACTCCATATGTTGTTCTGGATTTAAGACGGCGATACATACACAGTGAGAATTACAACTTTTAATATTTAATAGATAATTGGCGGCTGCACACACACACACATATATATATATATATATATATATATATATATATATATATATATATATATATATATATATATATATATATGAGTTTACGTTTAACCTTAAACGTGTGCTTTATGTAGTTTTTGATCGAGCATTCTTTTTTGTTTCTGAATGTATCAAATGTAATAGTGTAATCTTACTTATATTTTACCGGGTAACATCGAATTGCTTGTCTACTATATAACACTATAACACAGTTGAGTAATTAAACCCGAGTTACTCGTCTACTATACGACACTATTACAAAACACAGTGGAGTAATTTCACCTGAGAAACGCAGCGTTTAAGGACGCCTGCTTTGTTTTTTATATTTAATACTTTTAATTAAGGTATAGCATTGAAGTACTTGAATTATTATGTTACTGCTGTCGGACAGCATTCATTATTTTGTCTAGCATACAAATCTGTAGGCAAAAACACTTTCAAACAAACTTGTTCTGTTTAGTATATTAAGCACTTTGGATTAACTGGTAAAAGTTAACAAATGTATGAAGCTATCAATCTATGGATTTTTCTCTATTTTACTCTCACCGTTTCTTCCTCCCTCAACTCTACTGTATTTTCTACTCCGCCATGCTTTTTCCCGTTCTTGCTTTAATGTACTGAAAGTAATAATAATATAACATATTGAACTGAACTTTTAGTTTAAAGGTAATTGCTCCAGAGCAACACGGAGTTTCTGCTGTCCCCTTACTTTAAAATATAATGCAATTTTAATTTGTTTTTATCTATTCCTGGACAACTTCGAATATCTTATCACTCACTTACCTTAATTATTAGAAGAAATGTATTCTCGGGCAATGTAGAGTTTATGATTTTCCCCTTCTCCATCAAACACATACCACATAAGAAATGTAATGCTGGATTATTAGACACACTTGCTCTATATAGTTTATTAGTACCTACATATATACAACTTACCGAGTCTTACAGTGTATTATTATACACACCAGTTCTATACCGAATATTGATATATTCCTGTTCAGCATATACCACTAGCAAAGTAAGGTAACATGGATTGGAACAAATACATTGAAGACATTCCCAAGGCTGCTGCAAAGAAGGTTGACTCCCTCTACCGTGCTAGTAAACTCCTCACACCTGACATCATCCTGTACCTCTACAAAGGCACACTCCACCCATGTATGGAGCATTGTTGTCACATCTGGGCTGGTGCATCATATACTAGTCTCTCCCTTTTTGTACAAGGTCCAAAAAAGAGTTGCCAACCTAATAAGTCCCTCACTGTCAACCAAGATCCAGTCCCTGTTCTATCGCCGCAATGTACCATCCTTATGATTGTTCTACAAATACTTCAATGGATTATACTCCGATGAATTGGCTACCCTAGTGCTCTCTCGACGTAAATTCACTAGACTAACTCGACAATCAACTAAATCTCATTCATTCACTGTGGAATTCCCCAGATGCCGAAGAGTCTTCTACTCAAATAGCTTCTTTCCTCGTGCTGCTGCCCCCTGGAACTCCCTCCCTGCCCCATGTTTCCCCAAAAGTATTGACATGCAGAAATTTTAAACTAATGTAAACAGACATCTCGCTGCGAAGACCCAAATTTAGGTTGACCCCCTCCCCACCTTCTCCTCATTTCCTTTTTTTCTCAGTAGCCCTTTACGTCCACAGTGGTTCTCTGCCTTGTTGGGGATGAACTATGTTAAAAAAATGTATTCTTTCACACGCCTTCCTATCCTTAACATTCCGCTTTAGTTTATATCCCTCACTTAGTGCAATATTATATTATTAAAACCACCTGCTGAATTTAGGTTTGAGGAAGTGATTTGATTCAACATATACTACTTACAAAGTTTAATACTGTAGTTTAGCACTCACATGCTCTATCTAGAGTATTGAACACATTCATATTCAGCATCAACCCCGTTCCAAGTGGTCTACTGTAAATTTACATAGAACTGTTCTATCTAGGCTATTGTGCACTATTACATTACGCATTTAAAACTTGTCAAGTGGCATACGGTATTAGTAATTTAATGCTCCCAGGCAACATCAATTTTATTGCCTGGTATCAGAAAACTATAACAAACCACGTTATCTTATTGCTTCTGCGACACATGGCGTTTAGACACACCTGCTATATCAAGGATATTAAGCAGCTTTGTCTTTATATATACTACTTACCAAATGTAATACTGTAATCGTACATTCATTACTCGTTGGCAATATCGAGTTTATCGTCTACTTGTCATACTACCTAACCCATACGGACTACTTGCACTCTTCCACATAAATCCTTCTCAGTTTTTTTCACACCAGCCATTCAGTCTTCATCCAACATCACTTACTTAGAGGCTTCGGGTGATCAATACCAGTCGAGGATTCGTGCTCGACAATAAGCTGGGCAGAAACTAGGCTACTACCGTGGCCTTTGGTCCTTGGTAGTCATAGAAGGTAACCCCTCTTAGGCCTTGCCTCCTCTCTTTAGGTGGAGTACTTTTATAGCTTACTGCCTGATGCGCCCTGATCGGGGAAATCCGACGGGGCTGTCCGGATAATTTTTATAGGCCAGATTGCACATCCTTCAATGGTGCTATTTTATTCTCACCAACCTTCCGGCCTTGTGCCACATATCCTTGCAGTAATAAGGAATTAAATACTAGGAGACATCTCAGTCTATATTAGCAGTAAAGACTGACGTACAACCACTCTTGCTCTCTGTCGTATAAAGCTTTTTTCAATATACTTGTTTTTTCGAGAGTCAGAGTTCGTGTTTTGTTCTCAGACCCTTTACAGGCCCACAATAACCGCTGACAGGGTAAAGTAATGGATTCTGGAGAACTTTAAAATGGATGGCACAACTGGTGAGGAAGTATATTGAGTTTTTTTTTTTAAATTACGCAATGAAATACGATTATTTAATTTCTATTCTGGTATTATGTTAATTTTTAACAAGACGAAGATACATTATATTTTTTTTGTACTCTAAAAATAATAGCTGCCGCCAAAAAAAAAGCACCCAAATATTTTTCTGTTTACTAAGGTCTACAGTTACGTAAAAAGCGTACTTATGAGAAAAAGGATTGGCTGGTCGAAGAGAAAACAGTTTTATACCTTGTTTTTAACAAGAAAGATTTCGTTTATCGGCGTAAAATAACAGAAAGAATTCTAACAGCCGTATTCGATGAATACACATTTTAAACATGGACTATCTTAAAACAACTATGGCAGAACTCTTAAAGTTAAAATGCAACAACAACTACAACAAATAAAGAAACTGAAGAAAAACAACTAAACAATTAAGAGAGATTGCAAAAGCTTTTACTGGAACAAAAACTCGACGAAAAACTACTAGAACATAAAAACTTCTGAAACAATATAAAACGAAGCCGACGAAAAACGAAGAAAGATTCCTGAAAAAACAACAGAAATGGATTAGAAAGACTGTATTTATGCAAGCAATATCGCATAGGAGTCAAACAACTGAGAACGAATATGGTTTCCTCAAAATGCCGTTTGGAGTGCCATTGACCATTTCATTTATTAATTAGAAGAGGATACACATTTAATTCATATTCAGAAGGTATGAACATCTATACAAAATAGATTGCGAAAATTCGGCAGACTCTAAAAAATGGTCGCACACTGCTCGCAAACAAGGGACAACCGAACATACAAAACACGTATACTTTATTTTCCCCCGAAAAACAAGCAACATGATGTTATGAAACTGTACATCTTTTAACATAATTATTTAGCCCAAAGACTTATCTGTAACACAAACGTAGGAAGTGTTTAATTTGGTCAAAAAGATGGCTTGGACACCGCAACGTCTGCGTCCATCATTAATACACATTGTGGCAATTTAAAATTAGCTGAACTAAGCGCAGATAACTTTAAATGTCTCATTTTCTTGCAAAGACGAGTATTGGATTAACACGCATACATCAGACGTAGGTTTCTAAACAAATTAGAAACTGAGCTAAATTTGACATTACAGAAATTAGCTTAAGACTGCAAGAGATTTTTAAGTGTTCAAAAAGATTCTTAAGATATTAAAGAGTCGAGCATTTTGCACATAAGAAAGATACATAAGAAATCATAATTCAACTTTCCTTAAAAAACAATTACAAAACAAAAACAGGGATAATGTACCGTCTTGTCCTGTTTCCGTATAGGATACCTCTAGTAGGTAATGGAATGACCATACTGTTTTTAAATATAACGTGTAATAATGTCGGACGCAATACTTCACATGGCAAAACAAATAGACGAAATAAACCCGGGTTAAATCTAAAACAAATGAACCAACAGGAACATGTAAAAATAGACACAGGTGAACATCCGGAATAAAAATGTAAAATTACAATTATATTCTTGTTCAGACGTGTAGATAATTCATATGCATACATGGAAAAGATTGGATAAACAATCCATGATAAGAAGCAACACACGGCTAGAACGGTTACTGGTGTAAACTTTAATTACTGACATTATTTTAAAGAGAACTACCAAAGAAGTTGAAATGTTCGTATAAAGGCATATAAAGATATAATACCCACGCTGAAAATAACTAACACCAAACTGAATGTTAGTAAATACATTTTTGGATAACCAGTTGAAGGTTAAAGAGAGTAAACGCATCGTTCTAGAGCTAAGGTTGCAACTCAAAGATGTTTTTGAAGGGATAATACCTGTCATTTGAACGTCGAAGACAAGAAGACATTTTTTTTAAGTTTAAAGATGTGCTCGAAAATCAGAAGTCTAGAATTAAAATACTGGAAGATATAAAGTATTATTTTCATAAAAGCATACAGTTTTCTCATAAGAGACGCCTAAATCAGATTATGAGGCACCTATCGCATAACACCGAGAGCATTCACCAGGTAGGAGTTTTGGTTACCAGATACGATACTTTCAACTTTCAGGCATAGCGTCAATCAAAAAGGAAACGATACTATGACTCCTAGAGGGTTGTGTATCGTATGTTACTTATACCAAATACTCTGATTCTACATAGTACATACTAGGAGCACATGCTTCTCAGTGTTGGAACCGCACTAGTCTCTGCTAGCAGTCAAGACGTACTCTTGTTCTCTGTAGCATTATACATTTTTCAATATACTTGTTCTCTCTACAACGAGAGCAGAGACACACTTTCGATTAACTTACACCACTTACCAAATGTAATCCTATAATATTACTCTTATAGACTCCAAGTAACGCTATCTCCTGTTTCATGAATTGAAAAGTATAATACAACTCAGTTAAGTTATTTTTCTCCGACAAGGCGTTCCGTAAGCGTGTATGCTCTATCTATGGGATTGAGCTGTTTGCTATGAGATATACATCTTACTTAATGTAATATATTGATATATACTAACAGAAAGAAAATCAAATGAAACTAATGAATGAAAAATAAATGAAAATAATGAGAGAAAATAATGAATAAAAGTAATAAATGAAAATTGTAAATAAATCTTCAATTAAAACTTAATTAAAAATAATCAAAACAAAATGAATGAAATAAATGCATGAAAAAAATATTAAAAAACAAACTAAATGAAAATTTTTTAAAATACAATAAGAGTGTATCTTATGTAATTTCTAAGCGGGTATCTTATGCATTTTTTATATTTAGGCAGAGACACACACACACACTGAATTACGACTTTCCGATATATAATAGGTTATTGACAGGTGTCTTTGCATGAGTATGTGTTGACAAATAAGCGTGTATTTCATCTCATTGCTGAGCGTGTTTCTGATGCAATTTCTGGCTTTTAGACATTGGGGCATACATCCAGGTAATTATGATTTTTTTACATAGAAAGATAATGCATACAGGCTTTTGCATCAGTATATGTTGAATAATAAACTTATATCTTAAGCAATTTATGAGTTTATATCTTATGTAGTTTCTGACTTTGACAAATCGACAACTTTTAAAGTTGTTTTAATTATTCCCGAGTAGAAGTGAGTTATTTGACATATGCAATGCAACTTTAAACACATCTGCTCTATGGAAATACTTAACGCTTAGGATTTAATAATACCACTTACCAAATATAATAATGTATTATAATTACATTGCTCCCATTACAATCTTGTTTCCTGTGCAGTATGCAACAGTGTAATTACAACATTTTAACACAAATAAATTATTTCTCTCGGGAAACGCAGCATTGATACACACTTGGTTTGTCAAGGATGTTCATCAAATGATAAACCACTTACGAAATGTGATACTATAATATTACTATTATTTTTCCGGGCAACGCCGACTTCTTTTTCTTGTATACAACAATATAACAAAAGGCAACGCAGCGTTTAAACACGGCTGTTCTATGTAAGATATTGGGCCTTTTTACATTACTAGCACTTAATAAATATGATATTGTATTATAATTTCTTACTTTCCGGGCAACATCGAGTTTCTTGTCCAGTATTGCACACTAACAAAACACAGTGCAGTCATTGCTACCACGCAACGCAACATTTTAATCTGCCTCGGTTTACTCCTAAATAATTATTTTTTAGCTGAGACATCAGTTTCTTCCGAGACAACGTCAATTAAGTATTTGCTAGTTTTCTAGTTAATTTTTACTTTTAGCTGGGCATACATCCTTACATAAGCTGACATACAGAAAACTGAATTAAATATAAACAATTGTAGGGCGACCCGGCGTCACAGGGTTATAAAAACAAAACAGATGTTCGAAAGTGTGTGTAATAACTAATTATAATATAACGAACACTTTTTGTGTCTGTCTGTCCGTCGTAGAGAATGTGTGTAAACGGGGGAGGTGGCGGGGGGGGGGGTCATTATTATTTAATTAATTTCAGAGTCAGATACATGACAAATACATTAGGCCACATATTTACGACTAAATAATACATATTTTCGGCGGCAAGGCCGCGATTCGAACACGCAACCTTAATGTCAACTGTCCAACACTCTAGCGTATGAGCAAATTAGACAAGTATTAAAAACTAGTTTGATTTAAATACTTAATGTTGTTTTTTTTTCACTTCTTTCAGTTAGCAATGATTGATCGTGTTCTTCGATATACATTCGATTCTGAGTTTGCGCTCCATTTTTTTAAAGGGGGGGTATTTCCCTCCCGCCAATTTTTTTTTCTGTTTCTAAACAAAAAATATTCGGAGACAATATTTTTTTAACTGAAAATATCTCGCAACCCACGAACGTCCCTGCCTATGTCTGTATGTATGTAGTTATGTATGTATGTATGTATGTATGTATGTATGTATGTATGTATGTATGTATCTATGTACGTATGTATCTATATATGTATCTATGTATGTATGTATGTATGTATGTATATAACGCTTCTCCTCCGAGAGTACTTAACAAACACCCACACATGTTACATCATTCGAACCAGCCAGGCGTGTATTGTCTCAGAATCAAAAAAACATGAGCCTTTCGGAGTTGACGGAGCAGTTTTCTCCAATGCAGGTGTGTTTTTCCTCCATTTTCCAACGTTATCGTGTATTATTTGACAAGCAACCAATGATATTATATATAATTTGAAAAATAATGCAAATCACGATAAGGTGGAAATAACATAAGAGGAAGGGAGTGCCGGGAGGGAAGTCACACACACTACAACCGCTTTTTTCCTTTCTTTCTTCTTTTCCTCTAGCTCCCACACTTTCTACCATCCGTTCTTAATTAATAAACGCTAATATTCCTCTCCTCTCCCATTCTCTCTATGCGCGTGCTGTTAGCATGATATCACCTTTCCAGGCATTACCTCTTCATTCTTTGAGATATGTATAGGTAGTGTAGTATCGGTCTGTTTTCATGATACCCTCTTCCGAGGTATTATCTTATCTTTATTTCAGAGGTGTGGAAGTAGTGTAGTATCTGTTCTGTGGTCATGAGACCGTCCTCCCAGGTATTACCGCTACTTTTTTGAGTGGTGTGAAGGTAGTTTCGTATCTGTTTTGTTGTCATGATACAATCCTTTCAGGTGATACCTCCTCCTGTTTTAGAGGTGTGGTAGTGTAGTATCTGTTCTGTTGTAATGGTACCCTCCTCCCAGGTATTACCTCCTCCTTAAGAAATAATTATGCTTCTCCATTGTCTGCACAATATTTGAATTCTAACAAAAAGACCGTCACAATCAGTAAAGGTAAATGAAGAAATACTTATAATCTGCCATGTTTCTCACTAATATAAATATATATATAGAGAAAACGTCTCTATCAGTAAAGTTTACAGAAGAAATTATGTACTGCGCCATTGTTTTCACCAATGCATATATGATGTAAACAGTCAAAATACCAGTCGAAATCTCAAGTCAAATAATATAATGAAGAGATTTTATAAACAGTCGAAATATAAAGATAAACTATATAATGCGAAGATTATGTAAACAGTCGGATCCTTCAGTAAAATCATTTAATGCAGAGATGACTTGAACAGTCGACATCCTGATTCAAATTATATAATGCAGAAATGATATAACTAAGCGAAATTATGAGAATTACTTTATAATGAAGATATATTGGTAATTGTCGAAATCTTAAGTAAATAATATAATGCAGATATTATATAATCTGTTTAACTCTTAAGTAAAATTATATAATGCACAGATTATGAAAACAATAGAAAACTTGATTAAAAAATAAAATGCAGAGATGATGTAATTTGTCAAAGTATTAAGTAAATGTATATAATGCACAGATTATGAAAACAATCGAAAACTTGATTAAAAAATAAAATGCAGAGATGATGTAATTTGTCAAAGTATTAAGTAAATGTATATAATGCACAGATTATGAAAACAATCGAAATCTTAATAAAAAATAAAATGCAGAGATGATGTAATTTGTCAAAGTATTAAGTAAATGTATATAATGCACATATTATGAAAACAATCGAAATCTTAATAAAAAATAAAATGCAGAGATGATGTAATTTGTCAAAGTATTAAGTAAATGTATATAATGCACATATTATGAAAACAATCGAAATCTTAATAAAAAATAAAATGCAGAGATGATGTAATTTGTCAAAGTATTAAGTAAATGTATATAATGCACATATTATGAAAACAATCGAAATCTTAATAAAAAATAAAATGCAGAGATGATGTAATTTGTCAAAGTATTAAGTAAATGTATATAATGCACATATTATGAAAACAATCGAAATCTTAATAAAAAATAAAATGCAGAGATGATGTAATTTGTCAAAGTATTAAGTAAATGTATATAATGCACATATTATGAAAACAATCGAAATCTTAATAAAAAATAAAATGCAGAGATGATGTAATTTGTCAAAGTATTAAGTAAATGTATATAATGCACATATTATGAAAACAATCGAAATCTTAATAAAAAATAAAATGCAGAGATGATGTAATTTGTCAAAGTATTAAGTAAATGTATATAATGCACATATTATGAAAACAATCGAAATCTTAATAAAAAATAAAATGCAGAGATGATGTAATTTGTCAAAGTATTAAGTAAATGTATATAATGCACATATTATGAAAACAATCGAAATCTTAATAAAAAATAAAATGCAGAGATGATGTAATTTGTCAAAGTATTAAGTAAATGTATATAATGCACATATTATGAAAACACTCGAAATCTTAATAAAAAATAAAATGCAGAGATGATGTAATTTGTCAAAGTATTAAGTAAATGTATATAATGCACATATTATGAAAACAATCGAAATCTTAATAAAAAATAAAATGCAGAGATGATGTAATTTGTCAAAGTATTAAGTAAATGTATATAATGCACATATTATGAAAACAATCGAAATCTTAATAAAAAATAAAATGCAGAGATGATGTAATTTGTCAAAGTATTAAGTAAATGTATATAATGCACATATTATGAAAACACTCGAAATCTTAATAAAAAATAAAATGCAGAGATGATGTAATTTGTCAAAGTATTAAGTAAATGTATATAATGCACATATTATGAAAACAATCGAAATCTTAATAAAAAATAAAATGCAGAGATGATGTAATTTGTCAAAGTATTAAGTAAATGTATATAATGCACATATTATGAAAACAATCGAAATCTTAATAAAAAATAAAATGCAGAGATGATGTAATTTGTCAAAGTATTAAGTAAATGTATATAATGCACATATTATGAAAACAATCGAAATCTTAATAAAAAATAAAATGCAGAGATGATGTAATTTGTCAAAGTATTAAGTAAATGTATATAATGCACATATTATGAAAACAATCGAAATCTTAATAAAAAATAAAATGCAGAGATGATGTAATTTGTCAAAGTATTAAGTAAATGTATATAATGCACATATTATGAAAACAATCGAAATCTTAATAAAAAATAAAATGCAGAGATGATGTAATTTGTCAAAGTATTAAGTAAATGTATATAATGCACATATTATGAAAACAATCGAAATCTTAATAAAAAATAAAATGCAGAGATGATGTAATTTGTCAAAGTATTAAGTAAATGTATATAATGCACATATTATGAAAACAATCGAAATCTTAATAAAAAATAAAATGCAGAGATGATGTAATTTGTCAAAGTATTAAGTAAATGTATATAATGCACATATTATGAAAACAATCGAAATCTTAATAAAAAATAAAATGCAGAGATGATGTAATTTGTCAAAGTATTAAGTAAATGTATATAATGCACATATTATGAAAACACTCGAAATCTTAATAAAAAATAAAATGCAGAGATGATGTAATTTGTCAAAGTATTAAGTAAATGTATATAATGCACATATTATGAAAACAATCGAAATCTTAATAAAAAATAAAATGCAGAGATGATGTAATTTGTCAAAGTATTAAGTAAATGTATATAATGCACATATTATGAAAACAATCGAAATCTTAATAAAAAATAAAATGCAGAGATGATGTAATTTGTCAAAGTATTAAGTAAATGTATATAATGCACATATTATGAAAACACTCGAAATCTTAATAAAAAATAAAATGCAGAGATGATGTAATTTGTCAAAGTATTAAGTAAATGTATATAATGCACATATTATGAAAACAATCGAAATCTTAATAAAAAATAAAATGCAGAGATGATGTAATTTGTCAAAGTATTAAGTAAATGTATATAATGCACATATTATGAAAACAATCGAAATCTTAATAAAAAATAAAATGCAGAGATGATGTAATTTGTCAAAGTATTAAGTAAATGTATATAATGCACATATTATGAAAACACTCGAAATCTTAATAAAAAATAAAATGCAGAGATGATGTAATTTGTCAAAGTATTAAGTAAATGTATATAATGCACATATTATGAAAACAATCGAAATCTTAATAAAAAATAAAATGCAGAGATGATGTAATTTGTCAAAGTATTAAGTAAATGTATATAATGCACATATTATGAAAACAATCGAAATCTTAATAAAAAATAAAATGCAGAGATGATGTAATTTGTCAAAGTATTAAGTAAATGTATATAATGCACATATTATGAAAACAATCGAAATCTTAATAAAAAATAAAATGCATAGATGATGTAATTTGTCAAAGTATTAAGTAAATGTATATAATGCACATATTATGAAAACAATCGAAATCTTAATAAAAAATAAAATGCAGAGATGATGTAATTTGTCAAAGTATTAAGTAAATGTATATAATGCACATATTATGAAAACAATCGAAATCTTAATAAAAAATAAAATGCAGAGATGATGTAATTTGTCAAAGTATTAAGTAAATGTATATAATGCACATATTATGAAAACAATCGAAATCTTAATAAAAAATAAAATGCAGAGATGATGTAATTTGTCAAAGTATTAAGTAAATGTATATAATGCACATATTATGAAAACAATCAAAATCTTAATAAAAAATAAAATGCAGAGATGATGTAATTTGTCAAAGTATTAAGTAAATGTATATAATGCACATATTATGAAAACAATCGAAATCTTAATAAAAAATAAAATGCAGAGATGATGTAATTTGTCAAAGTATTAAGTAAATGTATATAATGCACATATTATGAAAACAATCGAAATCTTAATAAAAAATAAAATGCAGAGATGATGTAATTTGTCAAAGTATTAAGTAAATGTATATAATGCACATATTATGAAAACAATCGAAATCTTAATAAAAAATAAAATGCAGAGATGATGTAATTTGTCAAAGTATTAAGTAAATGTATATAATGCACATATTATGAAAACACTCGAAATCTTAATAAAAAATAAAATGCAGAGATGATGTAATTTGTCAAAGTATTAAGTAAATGTATATAATGCACATATTATGAAAACAATCGAAATCTTAATAAAAAATAAAATCCAGAGATGATGTAATTTGTCAAAGTATTAAGTAAATGTATATAATGCACATATTATGAAAACAATCGAAATCTTAATAAAAAATAAAATGCAGAGATGATGTAATTTGTCAAAGTATTAAGTAAATGTATATAATGCACATATTATGAAAACAATCGAAATCTTAATAAAAAATAAAATGCAGAGATGATGTAATTTGTCAAAGTATTAAGTAAATGTATATAATGCACATATTATGAAAACAATCGAAATCTTAATAAAAAATAAAATGCAGAGATGATGTAATTTGTCAAAGTATTAAGTAAATGTATATAATGCACATATTATGAAAACAATCGAAATCTTAATAAAAAATAAAATGCAGAGATGATGTAATTTGTCAAAGTATTAAGTAAATGTATATAATGCACATATTATGAAAACAATCGAAATCTTAATAAAAAATAAAATCCAGAGATGATGTAATTTGTCAAAGTATTAAGTACATGTATATAATGCACATATTATGAAAACAATCGAAATCTTAATAAAAAATAAAATCCAGAGATGATGTAATTTGTCAAAGTATCAAGTAAATGTATATAATGCACATATTATGAAAACAATCGAAATCTTAATAAAAAATAAAATCCAGAGATGATGTAATTTGTCAAAGTATCAAGTAAATGTATATAATGCACATATTATGAAAACAATCGAAATCTTAATAAAAAATAAAATCCAGAGATGATGTAATTTGTCAAAGTATTAAGTAAATGTATATAATGCACATATTATGAAAACAATCGAAATCTTAATAAAAAATAAAATGCAGAGATGATGTAATTTGTCAAAGTATTAAGTAAATGTATATAATGCACATATTATGAAAACAATCGAAATCTTAATAAAAAATAAAATGCAGAGATGATGTAGTTTGTCAAAGTATTAAGTAAATGTATATAATGCACATATTATGAAAACAATCGAAATCTTAATTAAAAATAAAATCCAGAGATAAATAGTCAAAAAATTAAGTAAAATTATGTAATGCGTGGATGGTGTAAAAAGTCTGAATCTTTAGTGCAACTATATCATTCAGATATGATGTGAATTGTTATAATATTAAGTTAAATCAAATAATTCAGATATGATGTTAATTATTGAAATATTAAGAAAATTATATTATGCTAAATGTATATAAGCACTAAAAATTATTTGCGCATTTATATAATGCAGCGATCATGTAAACAGTCAGAAGTTTAGCTTACATAATATGACGGAGATGTTTTTAAATCATTCGAATCTTAACGAAAAATAATACAAAACAGAGATGATGAAATCAGTCGAAATGTTAAGTAAAATCATATAAAGTAGATATAAGGTAAACATATTGGATTTTTTTTATTAAATCATGCAAAGCAGAGATGATGAAACCAGTCAAAATCGTAAGTAAAATTATATGATGATGAAATGATGAAAGCAGTACAAATCTTTAGTAAAATCATATAATAATGAAATTATGAAAACAGTCGAAATCATTAGTGGAATACCGTAATGATGAAATGATGTAAACAGTCGAAATCTTGAGTGAAATTATATAATGATGAAATGATGTTCACAGTCGAAATCCTAAGTCCAATTATATAATGAAGAAATGATATTAACAGTCGAAATCTTAAGTCAAATTATATAATGAAGATATGATATTAACGGTCGTAATCTTAAGTAAAATTATATAATGAAGAAATTATGTTAACAGTCGTACTCTTAAGTAAAATTATATAATGAAGAAATGATATTAACAGTCGTAATCTTAAGTCAAATTATATAATGAAGCAATTATGTTAACAGTCGAAACCTTAAGTCAAATCATATACGGAAGAGATGATATAAACTGTCGAAATCGTAAGTAAAATTATATAATTTAAACATGATATAAGCAGTCGAAATTTTAAGTAACATTATTTTATTAAGAAGTGATGTAAACAGGCGAAATTTTAAGTAACATTTTATAATGCATGAGTGATGTAAAAGTCGAAATCTTTAGTAAAGTGCTTGAACTCGGATGCTAATCTACTGATTCTTTATTAAATGCTAAACCGTTTAGCAAGTAAATTATGATAATAGTAAAAATAATAATAACAATAATGATAATAGTAACAATAATAATAAGACGAACAATACATATAATAATAACAACAACAACAATTAGAACCGAACTACTTCGTTAGATTACATACTTTTATCTGACAACGATAGGATGAACAAACTTCTAATGCAGGGCTTACTTCTGTAATTGGCCGAATGTTCAAATTCAAACTCAGATAAGATATACAGCTTTATTTTAGCGAGTCTTAATGACAAAAGAATAAATATGTTAATCATTCTAATAATAATAATAATAATAATAATAATAATAATAATAATAATAATAATAATAATGATAATATAATAATAATAATAATAATAATAATAATAATAATAATAATAATAATAATAATTATAATAATAATAATAAACAGACTCCTCACACACATCCCAACAGAAACTATTACAGACCTAAACAACCTGATATATGCAGGGGCAAAATCGGTAAGTATGAAACTAAGAAACGAAATGAATGGACAAAAGAGAGGACCGACAAAACCTGGATGGGAAATCAGACTGGAAACCCAGATCACCAAACTTCGGAAAGAAGCTAAAACCGTGAACAGAAGGAAGGAGGACATGAAACGATTAAGAAGCAAACATCAGAAACGCAAGGAAAAACTAAATGAGAAACATGAAGAAATAAAACAAAGGATAGCAGCAATAGAAGGAAAACTGAGACGATACAGGTACAAATCAGAACAGAGCAAACAGAACAGGACCTTTGAAAACAATGAAATCAGTTTTACAAAAACGTAAATGGAGAAAAAACAACGATAGAGCAACCGAACCCAACAGAAACAAAACAATTCTGGAGCAAGATATGGGAAGAACCAAAAAAGCACAACAAGAATGCCCAATGGTTGAAAAACATGAAAGATGAACTGCAAGAAATCGAAGAAGGAACCGAAACAGAAATCAACAAAGAAACGATCAAGAAAACCCTAAGAAAAATGGCAAACTGGAGAGCACCAGGCCACGATGGAATACATGCATACTGGTTTAAAAAATTCACGACCCTGCATGAAAGAATAGCGCAGAAACTGAGCGGATGTATCCGTAAAACAGACATACCAGAATGGATGACGGAAGGAAGAACAACACTAATACAAAAAGACCCCAAAAAGGGAACGACCCCCAGCAACTACAGACCGATAACATGTCTACCAATAATGTGGAAAATTCTCACAGCACAACTGAGAGAACAAATCTACCAATCCCTGGACAAACGTGGACTGCTCCCCGAGGAACAAAAAGGATGCCGGAAAGGACAAAGAGGGGCACATGATCTACTATACATTGATCAAAAGACTCTGAAGGAGGTGAAGAGCAGACAAAAGAACATAACCATGGCATGGATTGACTACAAGAAAGCCTACGACAGAATCCTTCAAACATGGATAATTGAATGCTTAAAAATATACAAGATACCAGACAGGATTATTAATCTCATCCAGAAAGCAATGGAAACATGGAGACTAAAACTGACAGCCGGAGGACAATACCTGTCTGAGATAAAAATACAGAGAGGCATTTTTCAATGGGAATCTCTATCACCACTACTGTTTATAATAGCCATGATGCCACTCAACTACATACTCAGAAAGTGTGATGCCGGATACAGGTTTACGGATACAGAACAAAGAATAAACCACCTGATGTATATGAATGACCTTAAACTGTTTGCAAAAAACAAAAAAAGAACTGGAAAAGCTGATAAACACAACCAGGATATTAAGCCAGGATATCCAAATGGAGTTTGGAATAGAAAAATGTGCACTGCTAGAGATCAAAAGAGGAAAACTGGAAACGACAGAAGGTATAGAACTCCCCAACCAAGAGGAGATGAGGGCGCTAGGAGAACAAGATAGTTACAAATACCTGGGAGTTCTGGAAGCAGACACAATCAAATATACAGAAATGAAAGAGAAGATTGGAAAAGAATATCTACGAAGAACAAGGAAACTCTTAGAAACAAAACTATATAGCAGAAACCTAGTAAAAGGGATAAACACATGGGCTGTATCACTAATAAGATACTCTGGACCATTCATAGGCTGGACCAAATAAGAACTCAGGCACCTTGACTAAAGAACTAGAAAACTAATGACTATGCACAATGCACTGCACCCAAAAGACGACACGGACAGACTCTACGTGAAAAGAAATGAAGGAGGTAGAGGAAGTAAGAAGACTGTGTGGAAGACACCAAAAAAGAGCTGGAGAAATATGTAACCCAGAACACGGAAAGACTGATCACCACAGCAAGAGACACCAGCCCAACAAACAACCCCGGAAGCACTGAACCCAGAAACAAAAAGACAAGAAAGGAAACGTGGGAAGAAAAACAACTACATGGACGCTTTATAAGACTCACAAGCGATGAAGCCAATGAAAACAGCTGGGCATGGCTAAGAAAAGGAAACCTGAACAGAGAAACGGAATCTCTGCTGACGGCCGCACAGAACAATGCGATTAGGACAAACTTTATTAAAGCAAAGATAGATAAAACCCAGGAAAACAGCAAATGCAGATTGTGTGGACAAAGAGACGAAACGATAAATCTTATAATAAGTGAATGCAGCAAGCTAGCACAAAGGGAATACAAGAACAGACATGACAGCATGGGGAAAGAAGTACACCGGGAAATGTGCAAACAACTGAATTTCGAATATGCAAGAAAACGGTACAAACACAAACCAGAAACTGTACTAGAAAACGAAAAACACAAAATCATATGGAATATGAATGTACAAACAGACAAACCCATAACAGCAAGGAGACCGGATATGATAATAATCAACAAGAAAGAAAAATCCTGCAAAATCGTGGACTTTGCCGTTCCAGCAGACCACAGAATGAAGATCAAAGAGACGGAAAAGAGAAGCAAATATACTGAACTTGCCAGAGAATTGAAAGGAATATGGAACATGAAGAAAGTCAGTATAACACCAATAATCAATGGAGCACTAGGAACAGTCCCCAAAACATGGAGAAAAAACTAGGAGAAATAGGAATCAAAGGGATAACTGAGACCATACAAAGGACAGTAATGATCAAAACAGCTACAATCCTGAGAAATGTCCTCGAATGCGGAAACCAACCCACATAAGCAACGAATGGAGAACAAACACATGGAAGCACAAGACAACAGAACCGGGGAAAATACAACCGCACGAATGAGGCGCAAGCATAGGCTGACGCCACGAAAATTATGGACAGAGGGTCGAGGAGGGCAAACACAAAACCAGACCTCCACTGGAAGAGCGCGGACAGCTCTGGGACCTTGGGAAGGCTTGTTGCCCCTCGGGCCCCAGAGGGGACCAATGGCCCTTATCAGCGGGAAATCGTTGGTAGGTGGCTGTTGCGATTACCGCAAGGTCATCAGCGGTGATGAACGAAAAGAGGTGGAGCGTACTGGAAGTCTGAGGAGACTTGTTGTCACTCAGACTCCAGGGAATACCACAGGTTGTCGGCAGTGGTTGACCACTGACGATGACCAGTGTGATAACTTCTAGTGAGTAAATAATAATAATAATAATTGGGCGATCACTGACGATGACCAGTGTGATAACTCCTAGTGAATAAATAATAATAATTTGTACACTGTTTTCACTAAGCTGAACGTAGTTTATCTAAATTAAAATCACATTTAGTTAGACCATAGCCGGTATTTTAACCAAGTTTGGTGACAATTGGTAATGCGATGTGGACACTTGGCTGTACACACAAAACATAGTCCATAAAGAACAAATAAACTCGACCGAAAACATAATCTCCTTGTCAGAGGTTAAAGCACGTATATGTTTTAAAACAACCGACGTACATATTGTCATGTAGAGAAGATATAATTCATGGAAGAAAAATAAATAGCCGGCCAGACATTTGCATTGTGCGCACACGCTTTTCACCTACTTGGTTAGTTCTGTCTTCATCTGAGTCAGGTTAGGGTGAATTAACGTTAGGGTCAAGGTCATGCTTAAGATATGAGTCAGGGTCTCCATGTGGAGGTAAATTAAACTATACTTTCTCACAGTAAAATGAAGAATAAACACCACGTTGGAAAGCATCACGGAATAGTGTACAACTATATGTGTAAGTGTATGTGGTAGAAGAAATATAAGATGAAATATATTCAATACATGAATGGATTAAATTTTTTGAATAAATAAGAAGACGTTTTATCCCAAAATGTTGAAATGGGAGTGGGGAGTATTTTATTGGATAGGGCGGATCTCTTCTGCAAAATATTTTATAGAAGTTTGTCCGCATTTGAAAAATAGTGTAAATGAAAAAAGCGAACATGTTTTTTTATTGTTTGTTTAATCAGTAAAAGCAATTCGTACAAGAATGTCGGGACGCAGCAAACTGGAACCTTCTAATTTTGGGTAAATTCAAAGGTTTCGCAGCGATTACACTGAATCATGTTCCGGCACAATCGCGCATTCTGGGTATTCCCACCAGCATGATTTAAGCAAACCACTACACTGACAGTAATAACCGGCACAGCAATTCGTTTCATGAATCTGGCAGTATTTACCAGGTCCTATGCACTGGAAATAGAAATATTGTCATGGATATTTTAGTATCGTATGCAAGATATATATATATATATATATATATATATATATATATATATATATATATATATATATGTGTGTGTGTGTGTGTGTGTGTGTGTGTGTGTATATATAACAAATTTTAAACAAATATACATAACACTTTTTAGCAAATAACGTATGCAAACGAAAGTGATACGCGAATGGTCTAAGGCGTTTGATTCTGCAAATTTGTCAACGCTTTCGTCAGTCGAGAAAGTTGGATGCAAATGAGCGACCTTCTGATTAAAATAAAGATATGTGTTGGTTAAGTGCTAATACAATTTGATAGTCGGTGTGTTTGGTTGTTTTTTAGGGGGGGGGGGGCACGCGTTTTAAGCTTTAACTCCGATCCAAATACAACACTTATTATCGCAGAAAAAGTAACACTTCTCCGTTCAGAATATAAAACTATAATGCAGTGTCTGGATGAGTTAAAATAGGCGTAAACGAATTGATCGATGTTATGTTAATGTTACATGTACACTTAAAATCCCAGATCAATTGCAAGTGTTTCAAAATAGGCACTCGCCAATCAATTGAACCCATGCTTTCTTAACTGGAAGCACATTTATCGTTGAACGACCCCGGCTGCTCAACGCTGAAGATAGTGATGGCTCTCCAATCCGCCATCTTTGATTCGAATAATGTTCGTGGTAAAGGCTGGGAAGGAAAACCACACATATACGCTCACTCTGCTTAAGCAAACAGTGATACTATCAATAAAGTATGCTAGTCGTTTTCACTCATTAATTTTCGCACTGTTTTAATTTTGTTCATTCTTCTGTAATCTATTTGTCGACACTCACTGATCGTTTGTGATCTGTTATTTCCATCGAATCAAGGCATTAATGAGCGACAGTAACTTATATGAGCATTTCATAATCTTCGCCGAACTCGCTAGTTGTTTTTAGAGATGTCCAATGATTGTGGCTTGTGTGGGTCATCCGCAATTATGTCAGATTTCCATAAAACGATGTTTTTTTATTTAAAAAATCGCCTTACTTTTGCTAAAATGTCAGCTGATATTTAAGATGCATAATCGTTATTGTAATAATTAATTGAGAGTAACCTTCCTTATTTATGATTACTTAGCCTTTAGAGAACGTTTCTATAAATAGTTACTCGACTAACACACATACATGTATCTAACAAGCAGAATAAACCTAACTCAAATTCAAGTCACAGAATAAACCTGACTCAAATCAAAGTCGCACAATGAAGCTGACTCAAATCAAAGTCGCACAATGAAGCTGACTCAAACCAAATCGCACAATAAAGCTGATTAACATCAAAGTCGCACAATAAAGCTAACTCAAATTCATGTCGCAGGATAAATCTGACTCAAATCTAAGTCGCAGAATAAAGCTGACTCAGAACTATGTCACAGACAAAAAGCTGACTCAAATCCAACTAACAGAATAAAAATGACTCACATTTAATTCACAGAATTAGCCTGACTAAAATCTAAGTCACAAAATAATGCTGACTCAAATTTAATTCACAGAATTAAGCTGACTCAAATCGAATCTTGTGCGTCTGATTTATTCCAGTTGTTTACATTATTTGTAGACGGGTCAACATCTGTTCTTTGATCTAAAAAATAAGTGTTTGTAATTTGATGGAAGAAAATCGGAGAACCTATAGAATTAAAACATATTTTAATTCTACCTTTATAAACAAAACAAATATGACCAAGTAAAACGGTAAATCTAAATTGTCAGTGACGCTGATGAGCCATAGTAACGGCGAAATCTGTGTATGGGATAGCTAGTTTATCAATATAAAAATAAACAAGATATATAAATATATATATATACGTATACCAAGAGCTTTTCATCTGTAGAACACATAAACCCAAGATTACTTTTTTGCAGACTACAACATGGTCCTCGAGATATCTAAATTCAACAAATACTACACACACACACACACACACACACATATATATATATATATATATATATATATATATATATATAATATTATTACGAATACTACATGTATATATATATATATATATATATATATATATAGTAAGTAATGAAAATATATTAATGGCAATTAAGCTACACTCTGCAAAACTGACTCCATGCATTTAAGCCTGATGATTCCCTGGGGATAAAATCCAGGAACCTCTGTGTAGCTTAATAGCCATAAATATATTTTCATAAATTACTACCTTGCTCTACTTACGTATCGAACACTGTTGAAGTAAATAAATAAATATATATATATATATATATATATATATATATATATATTTATATATACAGAATGAAGAAAATAAACTTGTACAATTACAATATTTACGAGATCATTATAAGTTCAAAAACAAGGAAGGCATTATTTAAGTATAATGAGATCCCCCCCTTGTTTTTTTGCTTCGGGTGATTTAATGAATATTTTAAATTTTATAGCTTTAATTTTCACCTTTAGTTTTGTGAGTTCATTGAACAATCCAATATATTGATCTTCCTATTGTGACGATAGATTAGTTTGTTTGTCTCCGTATATGTTGATGCACACATAAATAACATAGTCCTTGGCTTTCCTTTTTCATTCTTTATTCCGTCGGATAATTTTTCCCCATTTATATATATATATATATATATATATATATATATATATATATATATATATATATATATATATATATATATATATGTATGTATATATATATATATATATATACATATATATGGTAGGAAATTAGTTGATGCTTACTTTAAAGATCGACACACTGTCAAGTGTTTAAAACATAGGTATTCACATCTTTCGTATTTAGTTTTGAGCTATATCAAATATTGAAAAGCTTTATTTTCCAGGACATTTTATTTTGCGAGATGATCACCGGTAACTAACATTGTTGTTTATTGTTCCGCATTATTTGCGTCTTAATTCATTTCTAACTTAGACATACAGGCAGTTTTTGTTGTTTCGTAGAATCTACCATTGTCTCTAAGCATTTGTGTCCGGTGTTTATAATTAGAGGAGAGATTAGCAAGCAGATGGTGCTGTCATGTATTCAGTTAAAAGAAGACGGGCTTATGAGGAAGACACATCGGACATTCGGTAAGTCATACAATAGAAGTTGCATAGTGAATGGCGAAATAAGTGTGATTACTACGTTTATGTATCTGTTGCAAAGTTTTTTTCTTAGTATTATTATTTTTTCTTTCAAAACGCGCTGAGAATGCAACATCATAATATGAACAGAGTAATCTTACTTTTTCTTAAAACGGACAAATGTTTTAAATGCAGGAAAAAGCGTCTGACATTTTCTGTCGATTGCCTCAATGTTTTCAATCGGCAAGTTGCAATCGTGTGAGTCTAAGCTCCCATATACAAATCTGTTGCTGATACAAAGATTTTGTGTGAAAAATTTACTTGGTTGTGGTCTGCATAACAAACAGTAGGTTGCACTGAAGCTGAGTTAATATAACTCTTTTCAGCTGTCGGACATTACCCAGAACGGGATATTGCTCGCTATCTAGAATTTTCGACTGAAGTGGTCATCCTCAACTCTGTCTCGCTACATTACATATGAACTTTACTGCGACATTGCAGAATTTGTTTTTCACTCAATTTATTTTGAGATTAGCGGTGTTAATTCTGTCAAACACTCTCCACAAAGAATTCCAAATTGTCGCTAAATATTACGATGTGCACGATATCGACTTTGATACCTGGTAAATCTTTTATGCATCTGACGGGCATAAAGCGAATAAATGCACAGCTTTTTCTGCGAGTCAAATTTCGCCGTTACGCACGCATGCATTTTTAGTTCATTTATTTACAAGATGATCCCCTGCAGCTCACGTCGCTGTTGACTTCTTTGCGTTCCTAGCGTTCACTTGAGCGTTAATTCGAACGGTTGATCGTAGCGAAATTTATTTGGATATGTCAGTTGTTGTTTTTTATGTTGACGTGCGACGATTGTCTAAATGTGTCTGTCACGTTATCATAATAAGAGACAGATTGTGCTGTCGTGTTTTCAGTTGGGCAGCGAAGTTATAGGGATCGGATATCGGATGTATATTAAGTGAGTGTGGGAGTTACATAGAGAATGACAAATAATTTTGCTTTCACCCGTGTACACTATTATTACATATACTAATATAATCAAAGAATGACTGAACGATAGAATAATTGCTGTAATATAATCGATACTTAAATCTATATTATAGCGATTGTTACCGATCTCTTGGTCCTGATTAGATTTCCCTCGCCTTCTCTGTTGAGGTCAGGAGGGATTCCGTTCATCATTGGTGAAGCGAACACATTGTCCAGTAAAATGAACGTAGAAACTAGCAGCCACACGGAACTGTTGTGAGCTGGAAGATAAATGAAGAAGAGATGACACATATGACAAAAATTGATACATGTAAACGTAACTATACTTATTTTGATTCGTCATACAATGGCGAAATAGCTTGATTTGCCGTAAAATAGACAAGCCAGAATCAAGTGAAGGGGAATGAGTCAGTCGCATGCATTTTGTTACCTCATCCAAGAAAGTTATGTTTCTGGTCGAATTTGTCACAGCATTCAATTGTCTTTGGATACGGATACAGGTTGGCCTACATTTATACATACGTTACAAAGAGGTATGAACTTACAATTTGACCCCACTTTACTTCGCTATTTATATTTGATCAAAATATTCGTCATAGGTAACCTTAGAACTGAGTTAATTTCGTGAAATTTAGGTTAAAAGTAAATGTCAAGGTCACAGAAAGTAAAAGTCTGACTTTTGGCGATGACTTGACTTCTATTAATTGTGGAGTCTGACGACTTGGTCTATATTACAAGTCGTCAGATTTTACAATTAATAGAACGGAAGACCTGTTAAATTGACATTGACAATTTTGCTCAGGGTCGCAAAACTTCCGTTGTATTAAAAGCATATTAAGCTGATAACTATGTTTATGTTAAGAAACTGTTATGGGGTCAGTTTATCTTCCTATTAAAGGAATACATGGACTTATCCAGACACAATAAATACAGTAATATCTAATCGTCATTGGACAGCGAATTGTTGCATTTGTGTCTCCAGATTCATGACGCGTACTCCTGGTACATACTTCTCTTAATACAGTTGTGTTTATTATACTACTATGTTTGTCTTTATTATTACCGGCCTGCAATGCGACAACACTGGCTACAGATGATTTCTAGATTTACATAGCCACAATACTGGCGGCAAGGATTCGAGCACTACATCTCACAACACTAACGTTGAGAATTTATTCGAACATCATCCAAACCTGTGTCACATACACTGGAAGCAAGGATTCGAAATCTACATTCCACAAACCTGGAGACCAGTCATTTGAATTTATTCAATCCTACACTTTTCATATAGAACGATTTGAATCGACTGAAACCACGGAAATGAACCAAACGTGAGTTGCATACAAACTTCAGCAACGAAAACTTTGGTATTTGTCTAAAATTTTTAGTGTTGAAATTTGTGAAAAAAATGACTTTCGAGTTATTTGTTAAAAAAGAGTAGACAATGTAAAGGAGACAATACTTATTTTGTTTCCTCATAAAATGGACGAAATAGCTTGATATGCCATAAAACAGACAAGCCAGCATCATCTACATGGGAATGTGCAGCACCACAGACGTCACAGCCCGTTGTATACATGACAATATAGCGTGTCATTCATTACATTAACTCTGGAGCCGACGAACCAAAGTCCTGTTAAAGACTAGACTCTGTTTCTATAACGCGTACTGCGTGTCCTTCATGCTCTACAATAGCAACAGCTGGGCAATAACAAAAGCCATGCTTGACAAGCTGGATGCGTGCCACCACAGACACCTCCGTTCTATCACAAGTCACGACTGGCCGAAAAAAGTTATCCGCACCAAGGCACTATACGAGCTGTGTAACGAAAAAGCCTTTCCACAAAGGTCGCTGAACAAAGATGGTCTATGCTAGGCCATGTCCTACGAATGGACACTGGCACTCCCGCACAGAGGGCACTAGACTTTGCCGTTACTGGCTCGCAAGCCTACCAACCGCGACTAGGACGGCACTGCACACATCTGCTGGGCACACTACGTGCTGACTTCAAGCAGGCAGGACTAGGACCACTACGTATGGCGAGTCAGCTTCATTGCCTACGACAACTTGCACAAGACAAGGCCAGATATTTGGGACGAGCATGAAGGACTGATTGCTGCTACGAGATGTCATTTGACTACCGTAGCCACAGAACACAGTTTTAATAATACATAATTCATATACAGGGTGGGCAAAAATAAGGGTCCTATTTTAAAAAATTCATAATTTTTTTATTTATTGATTTAAAAATTTATTTTTTTTAGAATAAGTAAAGGACCCCTTCCGAAGCAAGCAAGAGCCGTATTAGCCATAAGGAACGTACTCTCATTTAGAAAACATTATTTTTGCTTAAAAAACTCAAAACAGTGTAAAAAACAATACTTTAGTTTTTGTAAGTTTTAAGAAGTCTTTTTCGGCTAAAATTTGTTTTGTTTATTTCAAACAATCTCGGAAGGGTCAGTCTACACACACATAAAGTTTGGTGAGTTTAACTTTTATTTTGTGGAAGTTATTCAAATTCAAGTTATTCAAATTTAAAGATAGGACCCTTATTTTGGCCCACCCTGTATATATATATATATATATATATATATATGTATATATATATATATATATATATATATATATATATATATTCTATATAAAGTTAGGATGATTACTCTCTGTTCCTTTGCAAAAAATAGAATAATAACATGCATCATAGGCTTCTAAACTAACCTTTATATTATGCTTATTCACTCGAGCGTGTTATAGTAAATTAGTACTTTATTTTCACCCGCTAACACTAAATTTACTTTTGGCCCACCATCTTTGATTCTCCCAAAAGCATACCATGTAAAGGTCGTAGCAAAAACCTTCTCACTATAACTTTACTACTGTCACTCTTCTCATAAACACTAAGAACTAATAAACAATGTCTACTTATTATTTACTATTCGTCTGCTGTTAATTACATCTGCCAATGTTCTTTTTACTTCGAAATTGGAAAACTCAGTCTCACTTGTTTCAAGTAATAAATTAGGGAAGGTAGGTTAAGGGAATAACTCATTCTGAATTATTGTCAACATTATTATGTTATTAGGATTTAATTATTGTTAAAAATGTGCGCCACTATTTTAAGATTGAGCAATAATTATTCAAAAAATAACGTTGTACTTACTTCGGAATTTGTGCATCTTAATTGAATTGTTTGGTCTAATCGAAATTCGTGACTTGTGTCCGTACAGCAGATTCGACGACAACGTTTTGATAATTCCAAAGACCTTTCTTTCTTTTATACTATCAATTTCTGGGTGGGGGCAGTTGTTGTTTCTAAGAAAACGGGGAAAAAAATAAAAAAAGTGTGTATTGCGTTTTTTTTAGCTCCGCCCACTTTTATTATGTCACAAAAACAAAATGCCCGCCTTCTCTTCCATCTTCTTGCACGACGACTAAACTGCTCTCCACAGATTTGCTTTTTTATATTTTCATTTTTTGCAGTTTTTACTTTTCCTTTTTTAATTCCTTTTTCAATGAAAGTTTATGAATTCACAAGAATCGGTACAACTTTGAACAAAGCAACACATGAAATAAAATGTGATGTGGTGTGATGCAATTATTCTCACGTACACTTATCGAGTACTTTACATCTGAATTACAAAAATAAAATGCTCAGAATATTCTGTAATGAATTAACAGAACATTACTTAATGAAACTGGATCAGAACATTACCTTAATAAAGTTCAAATTACCAAACTGTAATCAACAAGGTGATCATGTTCGTGCAAAGAAGGAAACAACGAGGCGAGGCGAATTGAAAGAGGTCTCGCACAAGATGTGTTTATCTGCCGTAGGCATGAAAATGTACTGCTATTTGCATGTAACACATTCTCGAGATGACTGACTTAAAATATCCAAAAATTGCTGGTCCAGAGGTTAATAACCTAAGATTAGGAAATAACACTGAAATATATTTAATAGGGTTGATCCCGGCATCGAAACGTTGTATACGCCCAGAAAGAATACAGACCTGTATTAAGTAATTGATAGTTTAGAATGTGAATCTAGCTGTCCGTGGGTGTGTACTGCAGTGCGTGAAGAGTAGTGCATGTACGTACGCACTGTTACATGTGAGTTGTTAATACATACTATATCTTTACTTTATAAGACAATTAATCGATTCTAGTTTTATCTTAGGCTCCCCGTCTCCCGCTCCCCGCTTTTTATTGTTTTATTCTTACGACATTATTTCTCACTTGCTTTTATCCGGACAAAGATAGAATTCCAGTAAAGCATTACCGGAATAAATAAGATAATTGCAGGGCAGTGTTGTGCATAGAAAAATGACTCTGCCCTTATTTCTGGTGGGCTTTTCTGCCACTACATGGATAGAGATAATGCGACTTATGTAAACTTTGTTTTCTCATATTCAACAAACACGCACTTCGGCTAACCTACATATCTTGCTGCGTACCCCCTTAGTATTTACTATAACCCATCACCACAATAAATAAGTTGTGTAGTGACATGCACCGCAAAGAAAGCCATCGTGAACTTATTTCCGGTGGGCTTTATCGAGGCAACACCATCATAGATAAAGACTAGGCTAATAGTCTACTTGTGTGTGCTTTGTTCTAGATGATAATAACAGTTGTCCTTTACACATCAGTGCCTTGTATTGGCTGAGTAAAAGTATTAATAAATATATCAAATAAAGAAAATACATTTATTCAACAGAGTACAATTATAATACAGTAGATATGTTTTAATCAAGGCCTATAACATATACAGGTTGTTGAAGTGATGATCAACTTTTTCTAGATAACTATTTCGTAGTAGTGCAGATGCGTCTGTGTTCATCGGTCTAACTTTGTTTGCAAACAAATATAATGTAACTATTTGAGCACGACGAAAAAAACGAAACATTTTAATAGTATATTGATAGATTTCATATTTGTCAAAAAATTTACAGAAAGCGTTTTTGAAAACAAAATTATAACAAACAGTAACTATCCGCTTTGCGGTTTAATGAATTAAATGGATTTTCTTGACAATGAAAACTTCTCATTTTACTTTATATCACGCTTAATTTTGTATTTAGATTATAGTTTTTTTAAATCAAATTTAACTTTCGGATTTTTTATGAATCTTCATGGTACAACTTTGTTTGATAAGCAAAAAAGGGTCACCAGTTTTCCGATAAAAAAAAAAAATTATCTACAATTTAAATTTAAGTTTGAGACAGTATGTTGAAGAGTACATGTAAATGCAACAGAAAATTCTGTAACTGCTAAAAACATATCATATTTATACAATGATTATTCATATGTTAATAGTTTAAATAAGTGAGAACAATACGGGTGCTGATTGACAAGTGGCATAGTGTACAGGGTGACCCAAGAAAAACGGGCCCCACATCCAATTAGGCCCTGTTTCGTAGTGTTTCGTCCGAATTAAATGAATTTGGAGGCATAACTAGTTTATTATATTCACAACATCATATCAAACATTAGGGTATTTGGCCTTTTTTCTCCGTTCTAGAGCATGTGTTCTAGATGGACTCCTTTTAGCTCCGTGCATTTCTTAAGGCGCAGAACGAAGTTGCCCATGACGTTCTTACAGACTGAATTGGCAATGACTCTCATCTCCTCCCTGATGGCCTCCTTGAGTTACGTGATAGTTCTGGGTTTCCTTGCGTACATTCTATCCTTAAGATAGCCACAAAGGAAATAATCTGGGGGGCTTAGGTCCGGACTATGGGGTGGCCACTCAAAATTAGTTTTGAGACTGATCATTCGGCCTCAGAAGTTCTCTTTCAGCCAATTTCAGGACAGGTTTTAGGTGTGAGAACTTGCTCCGTCTTGCTGGAACCAGAACTTGCTAATAAATGACGATTAAAGGGTCTGGGGCTCACTCTTGAATGTTTTGAGGACCTCCACATACCGCTCCTTGGTGACTGTCACTTCTGCGCCAGATTCTTCGATGAAGATTAATCAGATAATGCCTCCGACCAAGATTTCAGCCCACACCGTGCAATTAGGAGAATGCAGGGGCTTGGTGGCTACTTCATTGGGTCTAGAGGACCCCCAGAATACATTTGTCTTGGAGTTCGCTTTTCCGTCAACATGGAAGTGGGCTTCATCTGAGGTCCAAAGGAGGTTAAGGAAACCTGGTGTCTCCTCGATCTTATCAAGTATCTTGACTGCCATAGCGCTCATCTGCTTCTTGTCTGAGGCTGTTGGGTCTGCAACGTCTGTATTCTGTATGGGTAAGCCCTGATATTGTTCACCAGCACTCTCCTGCAAGTCTCACGGGAGATACCGAGGGACTGACTTCGATTACTCACATAGCGTTTCGGACTCTCCTGGAGAGACTCTCTCACACTTTCGACCAGCTCGGCTGTCCGATTCTTGGGACGTGCCGAGTGGCTTGGACAGTTCTCACTGGTAGCGTTTAAATTCTCCACGGTCCCATACTTCTCGAAGTGGCCCACCCAGTTCTGAATTCTGCTTTTGGGTGAAGCCTTTTCATATCCGAACCGATGCATGAAACTGTCCTGGGTTTTCTGAAACGAGCCTGTCTTGTAGTAAACTTTAACACAGTGTATTCTTTGTTCAAGCTCCCACTGAAGTCTTGGTGTACTCACGGTCGTTGATTCTGCCATGTCCTGTAAAATAAGGGCAACTGGTGAATAAATAAAGGAGATATCACATAAAGTGTACACGGGACCCGTTTTTTTAGTCACCCTGTATTCTCTCATTTTCATTTACATGTAGCATATAATTGTGTAAGGATAAACAAATACAATAATAAATAAAACACCTTTGAAAGTTCTGAATCGGCGTCTTTTGAATATCTCTAAAAAGAAAGAGAGTGGAGTTTCTTTTTAACTGACGCAGTTAAGTTCTCGTTTTAGCAAACCTGCCAAATTGTTGAAACAGTAATCTAGTTTTGGACGTATCTGGCTATTATACAGGTAAAAGATTGCGTCACGAGTCATATACTTTCTAGAGCTGTAAAAAGATCCAACCATTGTTACAGCCATCTGTGTAACAGATTTGATGCTAGTCTACACTGCAGGGCTGCAGTCGATGTCACCCCTAGCTTATCAAAAGAGAAGGCCTATTCAAAGGAGACGCTATACATTTTAACTGAAGCAACGCGAGGAAAGAAAAGAATCTTTATTTTAGATATATTAAAAGTAACCAGCGATTTTCTCACAATTGTACATGCTCCGGATCGGAAGGGAAAGAATAAGAAATATGTTGACCGTTAATGCTCTGGGAACTGATGCCATAAATGGTCTCTTGATAATCAGAGATTCTAACAACTTACTCATGACACATAGGTGACTGATTAGTCTGTGTTTACCCATAAAAACTGTAATACCATTGAGTATGCAAACTAAAACATTGTATTAATACTACAAAGCGAATTGCTGTCCAACGATGGTGAATAGAAAAAGCAGAACAACACAGTATTGCACCACTTTTATGCTATTTGAAAAAATTACATTCAAGATATAGAAAAGCTTTTTTAGTTTAAAATAAGTATTTATGTGATGTGTTCATGTTATGGTAATTTGTGTACAGTTTTATACGACTTGCGTTGGATTCGAACACTGGTATGATCAGTGTAAAACCTGAAAGTAAAGTATCAAAGCTATCAACGGCTACGAAAGATGTGTGCATAACAAAATGTCTCTCTATATATATCTCGGCTTCATTAGTAATGTGTACTCTGTCTATTCCTTTTTGTCAACAAATATTATGTTACTATTTTAGCACGAAGAAAGAAAAGGAAAATGTTATTAGTATATCAATAGATTTTATATTTGTAAAATAAAATTACAGACAGCGTGTTTGTAAGCAAAATTATAACACACAGTAACTATCCGCTTCGCGGTTTAATTAATTAAATAAATTTTTATTGACAATGAAAACTTCTCATTTTACTTTGTATCACGCTTAATTTCGTATTTTATTTATAGTTTTTTTTAATCAAAATATTCATTTACCTTTCTTTTCAGTTCTATGATCTTAATGAAGGAAAGACGTTCATTGGTAAAACAAAATCAGAATTTTTATGAATTGTACAACCTTTGATCGGTTCTACTGTTGTCAATAGTTACCTCAGTTGCTCCAAGAATAAGGTTCTTTATTATTGCTAGGAGTAAAGTGTAGCATCTGTTCTGATGTTTTACTTAATCGTTGCTGTCCTCGGTCAGTGAAGGGAATCTAATTCTAGACTGATCCAATGTTTATTTTTATTTTAATTTAGAGAGCCTTTTATTTTGAGAACTAGATTCTCTCAATATAAAAAAAAAACTTCCTAGTTTCTAACTCTTCTATCGAGGGCTGGCAAATAATAGTAACATCCAAAGGTAAGATAATTCTATGGAACAGAGAGAATTCGAAATTGGCACGCCATGGTCGCCATTCAATGTTTGTATCTAATTCATAACAGCAGCTGTCGTCCTTTCGTAATTAAGTCTTTCTTGTAAACTGAATAATTGACATCAGTTTTCAATCAATAATTGTCATCAACAACGCGATGTGAATGCTTACATCTTACGTGTTGTTATTAATTAACATCCATGATGAATCACTTATATGTTGACTATTCTGATTAACCTTTATAACGAACTAGCAAGGCTATCCGATGTTGCCGGGGGCCATACAAATAATAGACTAGGTTGAACAGTGTTTGTAACATATTTCTATGAAAACGTCTGTCCTTCTACGCCTCTTGATCCTTCTCTCTATCTTTCGAATATTTGCGATTATTAAGTCTTTTGTCATCTTATACAGCGTAGTTGATGTAATACTGTCATATTTATATTATAGCTTTTGGGCAACGCTGAGTACCTTTTTTCTATACAACATCATGAAAATACACACACTGCGCAGTGTATAAACACACATGCTCTATCAAAGGTATTGGAAACTTTTTGCGATCAGAGATACCATTTAAAATATAATCATTAGCAACGCGACGTTCAAACACAATTGTTCTATGTAGGGTAATGTAGAACAGTTTGATTAATATATACTACTTTCAAATTGTAATACTGTATTAGTAATGCTATTGCTCCCATACAACGTCGTATACCTTTTCATGTATACAACACTTTAACAGAACACAGTGGGCATACACTTGTATATACACTTGCTTTATATAGTTTTTTTTTAGCAGTTTGCCATTAGATATACAACTTACGAAATTAAATACTGTATCATTACTAAAATTTCTCCCGAGAAATGTCGAGTACATTTTCTTGTATAGACCATGAAATAGAACATTGAATTCATTTATTTCTGGCAATGCTGCGTTCAGACAGAACAGCTCTATCTCGGATATTGAACAGTATCTGATTAACATATACCACTGAAATGAATGAAACAATTCGTTAAGAATTACATTAGAAATGAATTCATGAAATTAATTACAAATATGAATTTATTAAATAAATAAAAAACAAATAAGAAAAATTTATAAGAAAAATGAGAAATGAAATAAATAATAAAATAAAAATAATAAAAGAAAAATAAATAAAAAATGATACAAAATTGATGAAGAAAATCACTGTAAAAAATCAAGGAATACAATTAATAAAAATAATAATTGCACAGCTGATATAGTTCCCAGGGTGTATCCTATGTAGTTTCTAGCTTTGTGACGTTTGCATTTGCACGCACAGAATTACGACTCTCCTATGTATCATAGATTCTTGACAGGTGCTTTCCCATCAATACACTTTGAATAACAAGCGTGTATCTTATGTGGTTTCGCACTTTATATCTGATGTTGTTCTGCTTTAAGACGGCGATACATACACAGTGAGAATTATAACTTTTAATATTTAATAGATAATGAGCGGGTGCATATATATATATATATAAATATATATATATATATATATATATATATATATATATATATATATATGAGTATACGTTTAATAATAAGCGTATATTCTATGTAGTTTTTAGCGAGTATCTTTTGTAGTTTCTGAATTTACTTTAGTTTTGTAGTTTCTGAATTTATTTATATTTTACCGGGCAACATCGAGAATATTGTCGGCTATATAACGCTATAACAAAGTGGAGTAATTTCACCCGAGTTTCTCGTCTACTATACGACACTATAACAAAACACAGTGGAGTAATTTCAAACGTGAAACGCAGCGTTTAAGGACGCCTGCTGTATTTTTGATATTTAATACTTTGAATTAAATTATAGCACTTTCAAAATGTAGTATTTAAATCATTATTTTACTGCTTCCGGACAACAACCATGTTTTTAGTCTAGTATACAAATCTGTAGCAAAACATTTCAAACACTGTGGAATTATTGCTGCAAGGCAAAGGAGCTTTACAAACAAATCTGCTCTATGAAGTATATTGAGCACTTTGGATGAACAGATGTATAAAGCTACCAATCTATGCATTTTCTCTATTTTACTCTCACAATCCCCCCCACTGTCTTTTCTGATCCGCTTTGTTATTTTTCGTTTTGTCGTTAATGTACTGAAAGTAATAATACTGTAACGAATTGAAATGAAATGTGAGTTAACAAGTTATTGCTCCCGGGCAACACCGAGTTTCTTTAATATATGATGCAATGTTAATTTGTTTTAATCTATTTCTACGGAAAACGTATTTCTTATCAATCATTTCCTTAATAATTAGATTAAAACTAAATTTGTCGGGCAATGTACAGTTTATTCTTTTCCCCTTCTCCATCAAACATATACCACATATGAAATGTAATACTGTGTTATTATACACACTTGCTCTATATAGTGTATTGAGTACCTACAGATATACAACTTGCCAAGTCTAACAGTTTATTATTATTCACACCGGCTCTATAAAGAATATTGATCACTTCCAGTTCAGCATATACCACGGCCAAAGTGTAATAATGTATTATTACACACTCGTTCCCTATCAAGTGGACATTACGATTTAGTTTATATCCTTAATTAAGTGTAATATTATATTATTAAAACCAATTGCTGAATTAAGGTTTGGGGAAATTATTTAATTAAACATATACTATTTACAAAGTGTAATACTGTAGTTTAGCACTCACCTGCTCTATCTAGAGTATTGAGCACATTCATATTCAGCATCAACCCCGTTCCAAGTGTTCTACTGTATAATTACATAGAACTGATCTATCTAGGGTATATTAAGCAGCTTTTATACTACTTACCAAATGTAATACTGTAATCGTACATCCATTGCTCCGTGACAACATCGAGTTCATTGTCTAGCTGTTATGCTTCGTTACCCATACGGACTACTTGTACTCTTCCACTCACCATAAATACTAAGAGCACCTGCTTCTCAATGTTGTGTTCACACAAGCCCGTTCGGTCTTTAAGAGCCACACCAGGCTTAATTCTACAGTTACGTGAAATACGTGATGTTTTGGTCGAAGAGAGAACAGCGTTAAACTCTTTCTTTTTCACATGTAAGATTTCGTATATCAGCGTGATATAAAAGAAAGAATTCTAACAGCCGTATTCGATGAATACACATTTTAAGCATGGAATAATTTTAAACAAATATGACAGAACTCGTAAAATTATAAAAACAACAACAACTATAACAAATAAAAAACAGAAGAAAAACAACTAAAAAAATAAGACCCTTTACTCAATGTGATACTGTCTTATTATTCGTATGGCGTTGAGTTCATTGGCTTGTATATAACAGTGAATTACTTTCTTTCGCGAGCAACACGGCCTTAAAAAAAGGCTGATCTATGTTAAATATTGAGCACCTTTTGATTGACATATACTAATGGAAAGAGAAATGAATGAGAATAATGAATGTAAATTGTAAAAAACATATTGTATTAAAAAATGAAAGAAAATCATTAAAACAAAATGAATAAAGTAAATGCATGAACAATTAATGAAAAAATATAATAAGCGTGTATCTTATGTAGTTTCTAAGTTTTTGATACTTAATCAGAGACACATACGTACACAGAATCACGGCTTTCCGATATATAATAGGTGATTGACAGGTATCTTTGCATGAGTATATGTTGACAAATAAGCGTTTATTTTATCTCATTACTGAGCGTGTTTCTGATGCAATTTCTGGCTTTTACACATTGAGACATACATACAGGTAATTACGATTTTATTACATAGAAAGATAATGCATAAAGGATTTTGAATCAGTATATGTTAAATAATAAACTTATATCTTATACAATTTATGAGTGTATATCTTATGTAGTTTCTGACTTTGACAAATCTACAACTTTTAAACATTGCTTTAATTATTCCCGGGCAGAAGCGAGTTTGTTGACATATGCAATGCAACTTTAAACACAACTGCTCTATGGAAAAACTTGAACTGTTCTTGGCCTTTTGGCTAAGATCAAAGTGTAGTATCTGTTCCGATGGATACTGCACGCCTGTCCTGTGCAGTTCTAGGAGGTCCACTTTCCCAGGCTTTTCCTCCCCTCTTTGGGGAGGAGTAAGTTTATTGCTTACTGTCTGAGGCGCCCCTACCGACGGAATGCCGACGGGGCTGCCCAGGCAATGTTTAAATGGCCAGAGTGCTCAACCCTCGAGCGCTGTTATTTCAAACCCCACTTTCTCGACCCGATCTTGGGTCACATCTTACTTGTGGGAGTAAGATAAAACTGGCCGGGTACCTAACTCCTGGGGAGGAGTAAATAAAACTCTTAGGATTAAATAATACCACTTATAAAATATAATAATGTATTATAATTTCATTGCTCCCATTACCATCTTGTTTCTTGTGCAGTATGCAACAGTGTAACAAAAACATTTTATCACAAATGAATTATTTGTCTCGGGAAACGATGCATTGATACACGCTTGGTTTATCAAGGATATTCATCACATGATAACCCACCTTCGAAATGTGATACTATAATATTACTATTATTGTTCCCGGGCAACGCTGACTACTTTTTCTAGTATACAACTACATAACAAAAGACACTAAGTGTCTTTCTGTCAGGCAACGCAATGTTTAAACACGGCTGTTCTATGTAAGATATTGAGCCGGTTTAGATTACTACCACTTAATAAATGTGATACTTTATTATAATTCCTTAGTTTCCGTGCAATATCGAGTTTCTTGTTTAGAATAAAAAACTAACAAAACACAGTGCAGTTATCGCTACCAGGAAATGCGACGTTTTAATCCGCCTCGGTTAACTCCCAAATAATTATTTGTTTGCTTAGACATTATTTTCTTCCGAGACAACGTCAATTAAGAATATAGCAGCTTTGCGAGTTTCCTTGTTTAAGTTTGACTTGTAGCTGGACAAACAACCTTGCATAGATACATACAAGCTGACATACAGAAAACTGAATTAAATATCAACAATTACACAGCTGTCTAGCATCCCAGAGTTATAAAAACATAATAGAGGATGTTCGAAAGTGTGTGTGAGATCTACTTAGAATATAACGAAGACATTTTCTGTCACGATATCGGTCTGACCGTCGCCGAGAATTTTTGTGAACGTAAGAAATATATTAGGGCACATCTTCTCCTATATAAATATCAACTGTCTGTCGGCATGCATGTATGTAATGATGTATTTATTTAACTCTTCTCATCCGAGAGTACCCAACAAACACTCACACAGTTGACATCATTCTAACCAGCCAGCCTCCGAACGTGTATTGTCTCAGAATAAGAAGAAAATTACAGTTTTGGGGTCAAAAGAGCACGTTCTCAAATAGGGTTGGCTTTTCCCTCCATTTACCAACGTTATCATGTACTGATATGACAAAAAACCAATGATATTATGTATGATTTTAGAAATAATGCAAGTCGTTGAAGTATAATGAAAATAATGAAAGTCGAGAAGGATAATTCCCTCCCGTTTTCGGATGCCTTTATCAAAAGATCCAGAAAAGGGTTCCTAACTAGCGTTCATCGCACATCCACGATTATAGGTCTCTACTTAAAAAAGGACTCGTTTGCACCAACATCAAGAAAGTTATCATTAATTTATTGTTTAGTGCACCGAGCCCTCATTATTTTTTCTTCCAATAGACTTCACAGGGAAATAATTATCAGCAACGTTTATCCGGAAGACTTAATCTCGGAATGCATAACAAACAAAGTTGCAGAACTTGTGCCAGTTTACACGGTTAAGATTCGGACAAAAATTGTTGTTTGGGATAAATACAATTTAGGCGCGCAGTGTGAATATAATTGTATTGGCGCGTGAAAAATAAAAAAATAACGTCCACGCAAATTCCGGCGTGGCCTTATATATTAAATCAACTCAAAACGAGCAGACGTAGTAGGGAGCACACCACGTGATATTTCTGTACAATGGGATTTCTCCAAAGACATTTTTCTAAACTTTTCTCCTTAAGCTCGCTGGAGCCTATCCTAATAGTATTTAAGCACACACAAACATCAACCCCTCTCTCTCAACTGACTCTTCATTCGGAGGTTACAAGCGTCTTACTATCACTCTACCATTTCACCTTTCGCGCGCTTCATACAATTTCACAGGCGAACATTACCTATTGCCTCTCTTAACATTTTATAACACATGAGCATTTCAACAAAACAAAAGACATTCTCCTTTTTACTTACCCTGAAACTAAAGAAAGGACTTCTGAACTCATTACAAAAGGAAATATGTTGTATTTGTTCATGGTTTATTTCAGTGAATAAACTTCCGTTGGTTTTGCATGTAAGTCTTCTTATTATTATTTTTATTTGTGGAGGAAGTTATCACCAAAGAAGGCATGACGACCACCACAAGTTGGTGACCCAGACTTAGAAAATTGCATGCACAACGGAATCTCCTTATAAGCTACACGCGGTTTCCTAACCTCCTGGCGATATCATGCGTGCGGTAACACTCAAAGGAAGTAAAAAGACGATGCGAATCTCAAGGGATGATACAAGCCGTCAGACGAAGCGTGGATCTCAGTACAATATGGCAACAAATTAGCGAGTTATGCCGATAGTCGCTATTAAATCGAAATTAAACAAATCAACCGACAGTTTAAAGACTTTAAAATCATTTCAAACGAAAAACAGAAAAATGGAAGCTCCCCGCGTTGAAACACCTCTAGCTACATTAACGCTAAATATTCCAGCTTTTAATCCCACCAATATAAAGACGTGGTTTATCCAGATCCAGGCCCTTTTCGACGCAAAACGAATTACGTCTCAGCGAACCAAGTATTGTTATTTGGTTGAAAAACTCCCGGCAGACGTCGTCGAGGAAGTGACTGATTTATTGGAGAACGTACCGGAAAATAATCCATACGTTGAACTTAAGGAGGCTATTTTGAGACGGACTGGCTTATCAAACGAGACAATGTTAGGCAATCTCTTCACCCAAGTAGAATTGGGAGATCGCACACCGTCGCAACTTTTACGATACATGCGCTCATTGCTAGGAGACAACAACATGTCCGAAACTATAATGAGAAGTTTGTGGCTGGATAAACTCCCAGACACAACAGTACAAATTCTGGCACCCACAACGGAAGAGACAAGCACGGTAAAACTAGCCGACATGGCGGACCGAATTCATGAAAATCTGAGGAACCGCAAAGTAAACTCAGCACAAGCACAATCACAGCCAAACCAGACGAGAGACGACGAAGTGGCCGGACTAAAAACTACGGTCGAAAATCTCACTCGTAAATTGCAGGAATTAATGCAAATAAACCGTCGTTACTCATTTAATAATCGACCTTACTACCGAAAACGAAGTTTTAGCAGAGGTCGAAGCAACACACGAGAACGAGCGAACGAAATCTGTTTTTACCACAACAAATTCGGCACAGAAGCGAGGCGTTGCACTTATCCTTGTACTTTTGAAAACAAGAATCAGGGAAACGATCATTCCAGCCAGTAGTGACGACAACTGTTGCTGGATTTTCCACTAAAGATCGTCTATTTTTCATTCGTGACAGTAATCACGGATATAACTTCTTAATAGACACCGGAGCCGAAATAAGCGTGATACCAGCGCTAAGTAAACAGAAAGCTACTCCATAGCCTTACCACCTCCAGGCAGCTAATGGCACACAAATACTGACATACGGTGAAAAGTACTTAAGCGTCAATCTCGGCTTGCGTCGCACATTTTCGTGGATTTTAACCATAACCAACGTGACGACACCAATATTAGGAGCAGATTTCCTAGCACGATTTAATCTATCAGTAGACATGACTAATCGCACACTGACTGATAACCAAACAAAAGTCGTAATTAAAGGTATCCCCACAAGATACCAGTCTACTGGGATTAGTTCTGCCTTTCCTGAAGAGACGTACATTCGTCGGCTGTGTCAAAAATACCCACAACTTACTCAGCCATTCACAGTCGCGGATGATATTAAACATAATGCAAGACATTATATTAAAACGAGTAGACAACCCGTCTACGCCACCCCCAGACGTTTGAAGCCGGATAAGTACAAGATCGCAAAGGACGAATTCCAGCGCATGTTACAACAAGGAATTATTCGACCTTCCAAAAGTGCGTGGTCATCTCCTCTACATATGGTACAGAAATCAGACGCGACAACATGGCGTCCTTGCGGCGATTTCAGGAGATTAAATGCACAAACTGTACCGGATAGATACCCTATCCCACACATTCACGATTTCGCAATCGGACTGCAAAACGCCACGGTATTTTCCAAACTGGATTTAGTGAAAGCATATCACCAAATACCGGTAGCGGAAGAAGATATCCATAAAACAGCACTGACCACGCCATTTGGACTTTACGAATTCGTTAGAATGGCATTCGGACTTAGGAACGCCTGTCAAACCTTCCAAAGGTTAATGGACGAGGTTTTTAAGGACCTTCCATTCGTATTCGCATACGTGGACGATGTCCTAATTTCTAGTAGAAACCTCGACGAACATAAACAACACTTGGAACAAGTTTTCCAAAGACTGTCCCATTACGGTTTTAAAATAAACTTGGACAAATGTATTTTCGGTCAGCAAGAAGTAAATTTCCTCGGACATTCAATTGATAAGGATGGAATATCACCATTACGTGAAAAAGTAAGTGCCATTACGAATTTTCCACAATCTACGTCTGTTAGAAAAATTCGTCGCTTCATAGGTGTAATTAATTATTACAGACGAGTTTTACCCAACTGTTCCACAATCCTTGCACCGTTAACGTCATTATTGAAGAACAACACGAAAAACCAACAATTAAAACTGGAAGGATCAGCTTTGAAATCTTTCCATCAAGCTAAAACTGCCTTAGTCAATTTCACAAAATTGAATAATATTAAGGACAGTGAGGAATCGAAACTTACACTTACAACAGACGCATCAGACATAGCTGTAGGAGCAGTTATACACCAACTGACAGGGAATACAATGACCCCTATTTCGTTTTTTTCAGCCAAACTGAGCAAGACACAGACAAAGTACAGTACCTTTTCAAGGGAACTATTAGCAATTTATTTGTCAATTAAACATTTTAGACATCTGTTAGAAGGAAGAAACTTTTGTATTTACACTGACCATAAGTCGTTAACATATGCACTGCATACACATGTAGATAAATATGGCCCAAGAGAAATCAGACATCTTGATTATATTGCTCAATATTCTACAGACATCAGATACGTCAAGGGACAAGAAAACATCGTGGCGGACTCATTATCACGAGCTGCAATAACTTCGATAAATTCCAGTTCGCTGAGTATGGAATTAATTGCACAAGAACAAAAGACGGACGAGACACTCACTGACGTACAACAGAAAACGTCTTTGCAACTGAAGGAAATGTATGTGCCTTTTAGTACAACAACATTTTATTGTGATACAGCAAAAAGACAACCACGTCCATACATACCGCCAAGCATCGGACGACATGTTTTTCAACATTTCCACAATGTATCTCATCCAGGCAAACGAGCCACGGTAAGAATAATAGCAGACCGTTTCGTTTGGCCGAAAATGAATACAGATATTCGAAATTGGACCAAGACGTGTGTATCCTGTCAAAAGAATAAAATACACAGGCATACAAAGTCACCACTGGGCACTTTCAGTACGCCAGATGCTAGGTTTACCAATATCCATGTTGACTTGGTGGGGCCATTACCCCCCTCGAAAGGACACACCCACATTCTCACCATAGTCGACAGGTTCAGCAGATGGCCAACAGCCATACCCGTGAAGGACACATCGGCGGCGACAGTAGCTGGAACAATATTAAAAGACTGGATAGCGATTTTTGGAGTACCGTCAGTACTCACAACGGACAGAGGCTCGCAATTTCAATCGAAACTCTTCGCAGAGTTCAACCAATTGTTGAAAACAACCTACATAAAGACAACGGCTTATCACCCTTGCTCGAACGGCCTCGTCAAACGCTTCCACAGACAGCTAAAAACTTATTTGGCTACGAGTCATAACAAAGCAGACTGGTCAGATAATTTACCATTTATCCTATTAATGATCCGAAACACGATAAAAGAGGATTTACAAAGCACGCCAGCGGAGGTAGTTTTTGGATCAGCAGTCACACTACCTGGACAATATTTTGATGCATACGCAGACATTTCACCAACAAATACATTTGTGACGGAAATAAGAGCAAAATGTCTTCTCTCAAATGTACACCCACCAAGAGGGCTGACAAACAAACACATATGCCAAATGACCTTCACACATGCAAATAGGAATGATACAGTCAAAAAGCCATTTTGTCCATATTACACAGGACCATACCAAGTTTTGGACAGAAGTGAAAAATATTTCACTGCCCAAAGGAAAAACAGGAAAGACAACATCGCGATCGACCGAATTAAACCAGCATACATTGAGGAACACCCTCAGACAATTTCCCCACCAGAACAAATTCCCTTAGAACATGGGAGTCCAGCAGAAAATGACGGGAACATCAAACCTACGACAAAAACAGGTAGGAAAGTCCACTGGCCGAAACATTTCAAGAAATACATTACATATTAGAGAGAAAAAATTTTTTTTTCATTTTTTTCAATCTGGGGGGAGTATTGTGCCAGTTGACACGGTTAAGATTCGAATAAAAATTGTTGTTTGGGATAAATACAATTTAGGCGCGCAGTGTGAATATAATTGTATTGGCGCGTGAAAAATAAAAAATAACGCCAACGCAAATTCCGGCGTGGCCTTATATATTAAATCAACTCAAAACGAGCGGACGTAGTAGGGAGCACACCACGTGATATTTCTGTACAATGGGATTTCCCCAAAGACATTTTTCTAAACTTTTCTCCTTAAGCTCGCTGGAGCCTATCCAAATAGTATTTAAGCACACACACACATCAAACCCTCTCTCTCAACTGACTCTTCATTCGGAGGTTACAAGCGTCTTACTATCACTCTACCATTTCACCTTTCGCGCGCTTCATACAATTTCACAGGCGAACATTACCTATTGCCTCTCTTAACATTTTATAACACATGAGCATTTCAACAAAACAAAAGACATTCTCCTTTTTACTCACCCTGAAACTAAAGAAAGGACTTCTGAACTCATTACAAAAGGAAATATGTTATATTTGTTAATAGTTTATTTCAGTGAATAAACTTCCGTTGGTTTTGCATGTAAGTCTTCTTATTATTATTTTTATTTGTGGAGGAAGTTATCACAAAAAAAAGGCATGACGACCACCACAAACCTAAATCTCCAAGACCTTTTAGCCCACTAAGATGTGCAGTTCATCTCGAACTTTCTTTGCATAGTTGGCATTTGTCATGAGTTGGGTAAGCAAATAACCAAATGTGTAATCAGTTTCTATTTTCTGTTGCTTTACGTTTGGTTTTTGGCACACGTTCTGCTTTTTGTACTGAATGAATGTGTTACCCTACGCAATAAATATACCTTAAATTCCCTTCTAGACGTTGTAATATCCTGTGGTTGTATGGTTATGACGCTTGCTTGCGGAGTCTTGGTTGATTCTGTAGCAGGTGTTCGAACTCTGTGGCCGTTTGAGATTATCATTCCCTACACTGATGAGAGCGTAGGGTTTGAACGCTGGCGTATGCAAGTGAAAATGATTAAATATTATTTACCTAAAATTATATATATATATATATATATATATATATATATATATATATATATATATATTACTATTTCATGTTATCCATATAAGCTTTTATAAGAAGTTATACGTTTTATGTATCAATTATCAGTATTTACTTGAACACTAGTCTATACGTAATTTGCAAAATAGTAAGTTATGAAAATATATTCATGGTGATTAAGCTACACAGAGACTCCTGCGTTTTATCCCCGGGGAACCTTCAGGCTAAAATGCAAGGAGTTTGTTTTGCCGAGTGTTTTTATATACAAGGCTAACTAGTAAACCAATCATAGTGTTGTTGTTTTCGTAGTTCGCTTAGTATTATTAGACTTTGTTAGTATTCAGAAGCGGTAGAGAATCTACCAAATTATTAGGTAATGAAAAAGTTGTGATTCAGCCAAATCTCATTTATTAATGTTGTACTATGTTATTGGCAATGTAATCAAGTAAATTTCTACAAGTATTTAAATCTTATTTTTAATTGAAGAATATAATAACAAGCAAAATCTTCTTGTATGAGATTAACAATGTGCAAACAAACAAGAATCACAATTGACGTCACTAAATCGCGAGCATACAGACAGCAATGTATTATTCATATTATTTATTTATTCTGTTTCTGTTAACAAACAATTTAGTGCGGAAAATGACGTAATCCGGTTTGTTTTTTTCTATTTAGATCGGTATTAAATGAGTGAATTAATGTAACCTGCTTCTAATAACATACTATTAACTTGAGAGCCAATAAGCAGAGTGAGCGGAAATGTGTGGGTTTCCTTCCCAGCCTGATCCACGAATATTATGCTAATTAAAGATGGCGGACTGGAGAAGTATGATCATAGTCAGCGTTGCCGCCGCAGGCGTTGTTCGACGATAAATTTGCTTCCGGTTGAGGAGGCATTGGACCAATTAATTGGCGAGTGCTTCTTGTGAAACACTTGTAGATGATCTTGGATCTTAAGTGTTCATGTTACATGAATATCGATTAATATAGCTGTACACGATTTCGCGATGCTTTCCAAAGTGGTATTTATTCTGCATTTTTACGGTGAGAAATTATAGTTTAATTTACCTCTACATGGAGACCTTGACTCTAATCTTAATCTTGACCTTGACCTTAACGCTAACGAAACCCTAACTTGAATCACGTGTAGACAGAATTCACCAAGTAGATCAAAAGCGTGTGCGCACACTGCAAATGACTTGCTGGCTATTTATTTTTCTTCTATGAATTATATATTCTCTAAATGACAATGTGTACGTCAATTGTTTAAAACATATACGTGCTTTGACCTCTGACAATGGAAATCATGGTTTCGGTCGAGTTTATTTGTTATTTATGGACTATGTTTTTTGTGTGTACATCCTAGTGTAGACATCGCATAACAAATTGTCACCAAACTTGATAAAATACCGGCCATGTTCTAACTAAAATGTGATTGAATTTGGAAAAAAAAAGTTAACAGTAACATATTGATTCTTTTATTTTAAAGACTTGCTACAATTACAACTTTACAACTTTCGGTCGATTACAGAAGTAAGCCCTGCAGTAGAATGTGGTTCATCCTATCGTTGTCTCGTAAAAGTATACAGTCAAACGAAGTAGTTTGGGTCTAATTGCTGTTGTTGTTATAATTAATGTTTTTCTTCTTCATCTTCTTCCTATTATTATTACCATTATTATAATTATTATTATTATTATTATTATTATTATTATTATTATTATTATTATTATTATTATTATTATTATTATTATTATCATTATTATTATTATTATTATTATTATTATTATTTACTTGCTAAAGGTTTTGCATTTAATAGAAAATCCAAGATTAGCATCCGAGTTAAACGACTTTACTAAAAATTTGGACTGTTTACATCATCCCTCCATCATGAAAGTTTACTTATAGTTTCGTCTGTTTACATAATATTTTCATAGTTGACTTATTCTGTTTAAATTATCTGTGAATAATATGATTTGACTTAAGATTTTGACTGCATAAATTATATCTTCATTATATGATTTTACATAAGATTTCGACTGTTTAAATCATCTCGTCATTAAATAATGTTACTTAAAATTAGGACTGTTTACATCATCTTTGAATTATATTATAAGATTTCGACTGTTTCCGTCATCTTTGCATTATATTATTACACTTTAAATTTCGACTGTTTACATCATATTTGCATCATTTGATTTTACTTAAAATTCTAACTGAAATGATTTACCTTAGGATTCCGACTGTTTACATCATCTCTGTATTTTATGGTATGACAAAAAATAGAATATGCTTACATCATATCTACTTCATATGATTTTACTTAACATTTCGACAATTTTACACTATATTATTTACTTAAGATTCCGACTGTTTACATCATCTCTGCATTATATAATAGTTCTTATAATTTCGGCTAGTGATATCATTTCTGCATTATATAATATCGACTGTTTATATCATCTCTTAATTATATGATGTTATTAAAGATTTCGACTGTTTACATCATCTCCATATAATTTAACTTAATATTTAAACTGTTTACACCATGTCTTCATTATGCGATTTAATTAAACATTTCTACTGTTTCCACTATATGTGCATTATATTATTTAACCTGAGATTAAGACATGTTACACAATCTCTGCATTATATATCTTCACTTGAGATTTCGACTGTTTACATCATCTCTGCATTTTATAATTTTACTGTTAATTTCGACTGTTTACATTATATCTTCATCATGTGAAAACAATGGCGAAGCATAATTAATTCTTACTTTAACTTTACTAATCGAGACGTTATTTTATATGGAAATTTATATTAGCTAAAACAACGGCGGAGCACAAGTATTTCTTTCTTCCACTTTACTGATTGTGACGATCTTTTTGTAAGAATTCGAATATTGGTGCAAACAATGGCGGAGCACATTTATATATTCTTATTTCTAGGAGGAGGTAATACCTGGGAAGAGGGTACCATGATAAAAGAACAAATACTACACTACTTCCACACCTCAAAAAAAGAGCAGAGTATGCCTGAAAGGATTGTATCATGCAAAAGATACGACACTACCTTCACACCTCTCAAAAAAGAGGGGGTAATACCTGGGAAGACGGTCTCATGACAACAGAACAAGTACTACACTTCCTCCACACCTCTCAGTAGTTAATACCTGGGACGAGTGTTTCATGAAAACAGAACCGATCCTACACTACCTATACATATCTCAAAGAAGGAGGAGGTAATGCTTGGAAAAATGATATCATCATAACAGAACGGGTGTAGGGAAGAAGGGAGGGGAAGGCATATCAGCCTCTATTTGTTAAGAACGAAAGGTAGAAAGTGTCGGAGTGAGAGGGAAAGAAGTAAGAAAGGCAAAAAAGATTGTAGAGTGAGTGAATTTCTTCCTGGCACTCCGTTCCTCTAATGTCATTTCCGGTCAATCATGACTTGCATTATTTCTTAAATTATACATAATATCATTGGTTTCTTGTCAAATTAGTACATGATAACGTAGGAACATTGAGGAAAAAGCCACCCCCCTATTTGAGAAAAGTGCCCTGTTGACCCTGTAAGTGTCATTATTTCTGATTCTGAGAGAATAGACGTCCGGATGCTGGCTAATTAGAACGATGTCAACTATGTGAGTGTTTGTTGGGTCCTCTCGGATGATAAGAGTTACATAATACATACTTACATACATACATGCAGACAGACAGTTGAGATTTATATGAGACTAGCGAAAATAGACTCCCTAATGGTCGTCTATTTTTGTTCCCGTTAAATTTGTATTTCCTGCAAAAAAAATAATACAAAATAGGGGGAAACCCCCCCATTTAAAAAAATCGAGAGCGAACGTAGACCCCAAAGTATTTTCGAAGAACAAGTTATACGATCATTTATAGCTAACTGAAAGCAAAAGTGGCTGAAAAATCATCCATTCTCCAAATTAAATGCGTAAAGCTGTTTCCCTTGGCAGTGGTGGTGATCTTCTTAAAAAGATCCTAATCTTTTAGTAAAAATACACATCGAAATAGTCATGTCATTGCTCCCTCCTCCAATACAATACTTTAAAAACATAAAAAGTAACCTGAAGCCGGTCAGATTTTACCTCGGCCGAAACGTTGGTAATATAACAAGCAAGATGAGAGTAGTAGTCTGAATAATCCAAATTATCAATCTTTATCTAAAAAGTTACAGAATCTCTTTCTAACGTTGAATGATATAACGTAGAAACATTGAAAAATGCATTTATTAACAAATTCAACCTTTTATTAATACGCGCGTAATATTGGGTCACGTGACAATGAACATGTAATGATTTTTGCGAAGACGACTTTTCATTAGATAATTATTGCTTCTTCAACAATTAACAACTGATTTAAATAAACATTAAATTAAAAAGGAGCTAGGGAATAGTTAATTAGAAAAACAAATTAAGGGTTAGATAAATAATTAGGAGGGACGTTAAATGACCAAGGAGACAGGGGGGATAAATTGATGGGAAGAGAGTTAGTGAAATTAAAGATCAAGTCTGTTCTACTCGGTTATATTGAAATTTAGGAGAGGGGAACAGTGTAAGGGATAAGGATAGATTGTCTGAAACAATTTGTTTACATGTAATAGGGTTGGAATTGGGTTGGTTCAATCAAAACCTTGAGTGCAGTGTGATTGTTATAATCTATGGTTTAAATGGTGTCTGAGTCGTAACAGGGTAACAGTTAACAATTACAGTTTAAAATTAAATTAGATATATAAAGGAAGCTTGCAAGGGGTTTCCAAGTAGTATGATTTGAGGGGATGGGGGTGAGATTGGTCAAAGATAAGCTAAGGTGAGCAAAAGGAGAATAGACCGATAGAAAATTGCTCGCGAGTAGTTAGAGGGATTAGGATTATTCAAAATAGGCCAAGATAAGTAGTTATGTAACTAGCTTAAATCAATCAATTAGTTAAAAAGATTTCACAATGGGGGTTATGGAGGCTATTAAGGAGATAGGACAGAAATGCTAGTAATAGTTGAAATAATATAAGTGTTATGGGTCAGGGTTGGATAGAAAAATTAAGCAGACTTGCGTTTTGAAGCTAGTGTGTTAGAGATCTGATAAGAATTACAGGGGGTATAAATGGATCCAATTGGAGGGGAATTCAAAGGTCGTAGTTAAAAGGAGAACAAAAAGAGGTTACAGGGGAATGTGTTGCAATTAGGAAGAGTCCAATATAAGGACGGTATAGTGGAAGTGTGGGAGACAATAAGGGGGTGAGAATAAGAGTCCATGAAGGAGTGTGTGGGTGGGTTTACGGACAGGAGAAAAAAATGTGATAAATATAAGAGGTTAGGAGTGGAACTGAAGTAAAATGATACTAGGAGTTATATTGCAGATGAGGTATAAATGTCTAGATATTAGATATGTTAATGATCGGTGGAAAGTAGGAGAAATAATGTTAGTTCAATCTACTAAATGTGTCACGGGTAGATGTAGTTGTTAGGTGTAATGGGGAGGAAACATTTATTGGGAGAGTTAATTGGTGAGATTAGAGGTGTTAAGAATAGAAGTTACAAGTTTACCCTGGGATATAGTTTAGAGATTTGTTTGATGCTAAAAAACGGGGGGAGTCATTGGTTGGGAGGAGGAGTGTCAGAGGGAGTGATGAAATTACTGTATTTAAATTTTCGTTTGTGTCTGCAATTTGAAATAAGTTCATTATTTAGCTATCATATAAGTTTCCAAGGTACATAGTTGGCAGAACGTAGAACCAGGAGTATATGAGTTTGCCTTTTTTAATATAGACCAACTTAGGGAGTAAGGGATCTTTTTGATGTTAAAGCTTTTTATTAGGTTGGATAGAGAGGTGCTAGTGGTACTATTATTATTGTGTTTAAAAGAGTAGATATGGTTAGAGATTCGAGTCTTCATGGGGAAAGCACTGGCACAAATATAGGTATGAATTTTGTGGGGGTTGTTGTTCTATTATGTGTGTTGTTTATATTATTGGGGATGCTTACGGTTTGTATGCTCGGATTCAGGTCGAAGTTTAAGTTAGGGTTATTGGTTGGGGAAAATGGGGTGTCTTGGGGGATGAGATCGGATCCATTATTAGTTAGTGGTATTTGTTGGTCAGTGTGGAGGGTATTATTTAGTGGAGGGGGTTGCTGATGGGGATGGTTGAGGGGACCAGGGGGAGATTGTATGTTGGCATTATTTTGCATATTGGTATTAATTTGTGTAATTCTGTATTGTTTAACAGTACAGGAATATATAACGTTACTTTGTATGCAATCACCGTTTAATGGGCATTCTCTAGATTTTTGGCAGTTGCAGTTATTGGTGGGGTGTATGGAAGGAGCTTTTTGTTGGGCAGATTTAATTTTTTTGTTGTTAGATGTGATGATGGTGTGTGCTATATTGGGCATTGTGGAGTAAGAAATGTTAACAGAGTTCTTATTTAAAATAGTGCTGTATTTATGTGGGTGCTTGAACGAGTTATCTAAAATTTTGAAAAATTCCTTAGCTATATTAGTTTTTACATTGCAATTATAGGGTGGGTTAAACCAAATAGTATCCTTTCTTCTAGTTGTTTTATTTTTATTTTCACTGTGTTCTTGAGGGTTAGCTGTTTTAACTATATTAATAGTTTTAGTGTGTCTATTTACATATTTCTTAGGTTTCTTGGGTATCGTGGTGCTAGTTCGTTGTCTATCTTGTGTAGCCATTTTGTAGGTAATAATATTTGAAGGTTTATTCCCCTGGAGAGGGGGATTATTTTCATATTTAATTTCATTAGTGTATCCCGAGTTAAGTAGTGCGTTATTATAAAAACTAGAATTTTGTTCGAAGATAGGTTTATTAGCTGAAAGTCTTGAAATTCTATTTGAAATTGAAGGGACTATTGAGTTGATGATGGATTTAGGGTGGTTAGAGTGCTTATGTACGTAAAATAGGGTTAGATTAGGTTTGTGTTAAGGGCTAAATGATTCGGAGTTAAGGTCTAGTGTTAGGTCAAGGAAATTAGATATTCTGTTCTCGGGTTCTATGGTTATGGTTAATCCGAAGTTTTTCACGGAATTTTTCTTTTCATTCAATACGTTTTTTTAACAAAAAATATTTTAATAATTTTCATATTTTTCAAATATTTGAACTTTGTTTTTTTCGAAAGCCAACTTATCTATCTGTATTTCTCCTCAGATGATAAGATTTCGGTCTTTGAAAAGCCTTGGCTTAAAGAAAAAAATAATAAACACTAGTTTATTACTGAATACACCTTGCATTGAACAATTGAAATAAATCTGGACAATCGTCTCATATTTATCAATCTTTTTTTCTTCTATCTCTACTATTGCTCTATCTCGTATATTGAGCTAATTCTTTTTCACAATAGGTTACCTCTACTAAAAGTTTTCAATTTGGTTTATTTTGATCCTATGTATATGTATATATATATATATATATATATATATATATATATATATGATAATTCAATGAAAATAATTAGACCTGTAAAGTGAAGCAAATCATAATATTCAGTTGTTCAGAACAAGAACGTTTAGTGAATAACAATATTTATTTTTCTTCTCTTTCATTCCTTAAACGAGACTTTTAAAAGATTAAAATATCATCATCAGATGGCCTTAATGATAGATAAGTTAACAGATGAAGACAGTCAATATTCGACTTTGAAAAAGTGTTTAAGTTCAAACGGGTATTTCCCAGTGTATAGGAGTGCCACCAACACGCAAATCTAAGTGTTGTGAAGTTGTCCCACAGTAAATAATAAATAAAGGAAGTCAAGTCGAGGGTTGGTTTAACAAGTGTATTAACAAAGTAAGAAAGTGACTAGCACTTGGCTAGACAGGTACAAGGTGTACTTTGTCTTCAGTGTCCCTGGTGACTCGCACTATTTATAGTGACAACCGGTGTAGTTTCTCCTGTGTAAGAACGGCCGGTGTAACACTAAGTATGAGGTTCAGATATACTGGTAAATCCAAAAGAATCCGTGTAGATATCCAACGACGATGATTCCACCACATACTGTAGTCTATGGAGAGAAGATCAGATAAAATTGGCCATGTTGAGAAAAGGTCATTCTTCCTGGTTTCTATGAAACTGATTCAAAGGCAAAAGCCACAACAAGGCTTAAAAAATTAAACTAAATAGTGTTATTCACTAAACGTCCTTGTTCTTAATAACCGAAGATTATTATTTGCTTCCCTCTGCAGGTCTACTTGTTTCCATTTACATCATAGTTTTGCTCTATCCAGTATATTGAGCTTTTCTTATATATATATATATATATATATATATATATATATATATATATATATATATATATATTTCAAAATGAGTTACTGCTTACTTTCAAAGATCGACACACTGTCAAGAATTTAAAGGCTCGGTATTCACATCTTCCATTTTTAGTTTTTAGCTCCATCAAATATTGAAAAGATGTATTTTCCAGGACATTTTATTTAGCGAGATGATCACCTGACACTAACATTTTTGTTGATTTTTCCGCATTATTTGCGTCTTAATTCATTTCTAACTTAGACATACTGGCATTTTTTTTCGTTTCGTAGAATCTACCATTGTCTCTAAACATCTGTGTCCGGCGTTTATAATTAGAGGAGAGATTAGCAAGCAGAGGGTGATGTCATGTATTCAGTTAAAAGAAGACGGGCTTATAAGGATAGCAGATCGGACATACGGTAAGTCATACAATGGAAGTTGCATAGAGAATGGCGCAATAAGTACGATTACTACGTTTACGTATCTGTTGCCAAGTTTTTATGTTTTTGAGTATTATTTTTTTCCTTTAAAAACGAGCTGAGAATGTCACATCTACTTAATTATTATAAAAAAGACAACTCTTAATTTGTCTTAAAACGGACAGATGTTTTAAATGAAGGGAAAAGCGTCTGAACACTTGTTGTTGACTGCCTCAAGGTTTTCAATCGGTAAGTTGTATTCGTGTGGGGCTAAGCTCCAATATACAATTCTGCGGCTTATTTTTACATTTTGTGTACAAAATATACTTAGTTGTGGCCTGCAAAACAACTCGTAGGTTGCACTGAAGCTGAGTTAATATAATTCTTTTCAGCTGTCGGACATTACTCAGAACGGGATATTGCTCGCTATATATTATTTTCGACTAGAATTGGTCATCCTCAACCCTGTCTCGCTACATAACATATGTACTTTTCTTCAACATTGCAGGATTTAATTTTCACTGAATTATCACAATTTACGCTAAATATTAAGATGTGCACAATATCGACGTCGATGCCTGGTAAATCGTTTATGCATCTGACGGTCATAAAGCGAATAAATGCACAGCTTTTTCTGTTAGTGAAATTTTTCCGTGACGCACAAACCGCAGTTTTAAGTTTCCGTTTACTGCTTGATTTACATTCTATCAAGAGTTAAAGCTTCCGTATTTACATCTCCAATATTTAGTTCTAGGCTATATCAAATATGGCCACGCTGTATTTTTCGGAACATTTTATTTACAAGATGATCACCTGCAACTAACGCCGCTGTTGCCTTTTCCTTGCGTTCACCTGAGCGTTGCACAGTGGTCGCCAGGGAGTGAGAAGGGTTATTTCCATATGGCGTCACTGATGTGATCTCTGATTGACTCAACATCAGCCTGCTCGTTGTATCTCGTTTTTTTAGTGATGATAAAAATAGTTAGAATCTGAAGTAAAATCATATATTTCAGAGGTGATGTTAACAGTAGAAATCTTAAGTAAAATCATATAATTCAGAGATGATGTTAACAATAGAAATCTTAAGTCATATCATATCATGCACAGATGATGTAATCAGTCGAAGTACACAGTAAAATCATATAATTCAGAGATGATGTTCACAGCAGAAATCTTAAGTCAAATCATTTAATGCCGAGATGATGTGAACAGTAGAAATTTTAAGTAAACTCATATGATGCAGAAATGATCTTAACAGTAGAAATCTTTAGTAAAATCATATACTACACAAATGATGTTAACAGTAGAAATCTTTAGTAAAATCATATAATGAAGAAATGATGTTAACAGTCGAAATATGAAGTTGAATCATATAATGAAGAGATGATGTTAACAGTCGAAATATAAAGTTAAATCAGATTATGAATAGATGATGTAAACAGACGAAATCTTAAGTAAACTTTTCTAATGCAGGGATGATGTAAAAAGTTCAAATCTTAAGTAAAGTGGTTTAACTCGGATGCTAATCTACTGATTCATCATTAAATGCGAAACGTTTAGCAAGTAAATAGTAATAATAATAATAATAATAATAATAATAATAATAATAATAATAGGGAGAAGATTAAGAACTACAAAAAGACGAACAATAATTATAACAACAACAACAACAACAATTTCAACCGAACTAATTCGTCTGACTGCATACCTTTACCTGACAACAATAGGATGAACCAAATTCTAATGCAGGGCTTTCCTCTGTAAGCGACCGAAAGTTCAAGGTCAAACTCAAATAAGATATACAGCTTCATTTGTAAAAACAAGGAGAGAACATAGACCCACCATATAATGACCCCAATGTCCTTTTCTTTTGATCGTAAGTTCAACCTGTTCGATTAATCACTCATAGGGAAAATATTAATTTCCCCAAAGTCTGTGTCAGCCTAAATTGAACTCAACTATACTAATCCCGAGCACATTCACAATTTGCAGTAGTTGAAGTACACCTTTTCAGCATAGGGTCATTTATAATGCAACACTTCTATTTCTATTATTATTATTATTATTATTATTATTATTATTATTATTATTATTATTATTATTATTATTATTATTATTATTATTATTATTATCATTATTAATAATAATAATAATAATAATAATAATAATAATAATAATAATAATAATAATAATAATAATAATAATAATAAGGTATCCAGATGAGATATACAGTTTCATTTGTAGCGAGTCTTAATGACAACAGAATGAATATGTTAATAATAATAATAATAATAATAATAATAATAATAATAATAATAATAATAATAATAATAAACTGTTAACTTTTTTACTATTAAGATGTATGTAGTTTATCTAAATTATAATCACATTTTAGTTGACCATGGCCGGTATTTTAACCAAGTTTGGTGACGATTGGTAATGCGATGTGGACACTAGGCTGTAGACCCCTAAAAACACAGTCCATAAATAACAAATAAACTCGACCGAAAACGGCATCTCTTTGTCAGAGGTTAAAGCACGTATATGTTTTAAAGCAATTGACGTACATATTGTCATGTAGAGAATATAATTAATAGAAGATATTATTTATGGAAGAAAAATAAATAGCCGGTCAGCCATTTCCATTGTGCGCACACGCTTTTCATCTACTTGGTTAGTTCTGTCTTCATCTGAGTCAGGTTAGGGTGAATTAACGTTAGGGTCAAGGTCATGATTAAGATTAGAGTCAAGGTCTTCATGTGGAGGTCAATTAAACTATAATTTCTAACCGTAAAAATGCAGAATAAATACCACATTGGAAAGCATCGCGTAATAGTGTACAGCTATATGTGTAAGTTTATGTGGTAGAAGAAATATAAGATAAAATATATTCTATACATGAATGGATTAGATTTTCTTGAATAAATAATAAGACATTTTCTCCCGCATTGTGTCGGTATTTTGAGATGGGAGTCGGGTAGTAATTCATTGGAAGGGGCGGATCTCGTCTGAAAAAAAATTTATAGAAGTTTGTCCGCATCTGAAAAATAGTTGAAATGAAAACAGCAAACATGTTTTTTTATTGTATGTTTAATCAGTAAAAACAATTTGCACAACAATATTAGGGCGCAGAAAACTGGACAATGTTGCCGCAGCATCGTTTGATTCTTAGGTGTATATAGATACACACATGCAATCTTCATATCCCGACCCGCATACAGAACCGTATACATTATAACACTGATAACCAGGACAGCAATTCATTGGATACGCCTTGCACCCAACAAAAGGTTTTATGCACTGGAAATAGAAAGATTGTCATGGATATTTTAGTATCGATGCCAGATATATATATATATATATATATATATATATATATATATATATATATATATATATATATATATATACACAAATTGTTAACAAATATAAATAACACTCTAAAGCAAATCACGTATCCAAACATAGGTAACATGTGAATTCACATTTATGTAACAGGTGATAACATCCGTTGCATAGAACCGGATTGTTTAGTCCTTCTGAGGTTGAAAACGACGGTACTAATGTTTTACTAATTTTCTGTACATGGAAATAAACAAAAAAATAAATACACACACACATATATATATATATGGGGTAAATTTCAAAATTAGTCATGAAAATGAAATGTCGTGTTAGACAACCTGTGCGAAAGATGACAAACGATATATATGGTATGACTACCTCAATGCACGTTATCAAGAGAGAGGCAGTGTCCAGAGATGAAAGTGAACATTGAACTGCCATGTTTTAAAAGTAGTGGGCTTAGGCGTTTGATTCTGCAAATTCGTCAACGCTTTTCGAAAAAGTGGAATACAAAGGAACGACCTTCTGACGAAAATGAGAATTGATGTTGGTTAATTGCTAATACAATTTGATAGTCGGTGTTGTGGGTTAATTTTTCTATTGGGGGCTTGTCGGATATCAATCGACGTAATGTTTATGTTACATGAACACTTAAACTCCCAGATCAATTAAAAGTGTTTCACAAGAGGCACTCGCCAATTAATTGTGCCCATGCCTCCTCAACCGGAAGCAAATATATCGTCGAACGACGCCAGCGGCGGCAACGCTGACGATGGTGATGATTCTCCAATCCGCCATCTTTAATGTTATTAATGTTCGTGGATCAGGTTGGGAAGGAAAACTACACATATACGCTCACTCTGCTTATTGGCTCTCAAGTTAATAGTATGTACTTAGAAGCCGGCAACATTAATTCACTCATTTAATACCGATCTAAAAAGAGCATAAACCAAATGACGCCATCCTCCCCACGAATTTGTAAGCACAAACAAAATAAATAAATAATATGAAAGATACCTAGCGGTATGTATGCTCGCGATTAAGTGACACCAATATTTTATTCTTATTTGTTTGCACATTTTTAATCTCATACAGGACAATAAGATTTTGCTTGTCAAGCAGATAACTTCTATTATATTCTTCAATTAAAAATAAAATTTATTCTTGGTAGTATTTTTAACTACATTGTAGAAAAGTACTTTTTTATATTGCCAATGCCATAGTACAACAATAATAAATGACATTTGGCTGAATCAAAACGTCTTACTTGCCTAATAATTTGGTAGGTTCTCTAGCGCTTCTGAATACTAACAAAGTCTAATAATACTAAGCAAACAGTGATACTATCTATAACCTATGCGAGTCCTCTTCAATCATTAATTTTCCACTGTGTTTCTATTTGTTCATTCTCCTGTAGTCTATTTGTCGACTCTCACCAGTCTTCTCTGATTGTTTATTTCAATCCAACCAGAGCATTTCTGAGCGGCAGTTACCTATATCGACATTTCATAATCTTCGTGGGACCAGCAAGTAGTTATTAGAGATGTAGAATGACTGTGGCTTATGTTGAACAACCGCAATTATAAAAGTCAGATTTTCATAAAACGATGTTTAAAAAATGGCGTCTCTTTTGCTAAAATGTCAACTGATATTTTAGATGCATAATCGTTATTGTAATAATTAATTGAGAGCAACCTTCTTTATTTATGATTACTTCCATTTAGAGAACCTTTCTGTAAATAGTTACTCGACGAACACACATACCAGTATTCTAACTAGCAAAATAAACCTAACTAAATTCAAGTCACATACTAAAGCTGACGCAAATCTAAGTCACAGAATGAAGCTGACTCAAATAAAAGTCGCACAAAAAGCTGATTAACATCAAAGTCGCACAATAAAGCTGACTCAAATTCAAATTGCAGAATGAAGAGACTCGAATCTAACTAGCAGAATAGAACTGACTCAAATCAAAATTGCAGACTAAAGCTGACTCAAATTTAATTCACAGAATAAGCCTGACTAAAATGTAAGTGACGAAATAAAGCAGACTCAAATCCAAGTCGCAGATTAAAGCTGACTAAAATCCAAGTCGGAGATTAAAGCTGACTCAAATCATAGTCGCATAATGAAGCTGACTCAAAACGAATCTTGTGCGTCTGTATTATTCCAGTTTTTTCCATTATTTGAAGTCGGGTCAACATCTGTACTTTGATCTTGATTTTGTTTTAAAAAGAGTGCTTGTCAGTTGATGTAAGAAAATCAAAAAGTCTATAGAATTAAAATATATATTAATTCAACATTTATGAACCAAACAAATATGCCATACTATAACAGTAAATCTAAATTTTCGGCCACGCTGATGAGCCGTAGTAACGGCGAAATTTCTGTCTGTCGATAACTATTTTATCAATATAAAAATAAACAAGATATATATATATATATATATATATATATATATATATTAACATTTCTAAAAAACAGTTTTTAGTAGAACGTTTAATTTGTAGAACACATTACACGGATACTACTTTCTTATAGACTACGACATGGTCATCTACAAATCAAACGTCAACAAATACTATATATATATATATATATATATATATATCATTATTACGACACGGGATTAAGCTACTTGTGATATTTTCTTAGTAGGGAGAAATTTTAACGAGAGTAACAGTTATAATTACATCTATTTCAGCCCTATAGGCATGTTGCTTATATAGCTAAAACGCAGCCGTGTAGTATAAGTAGCATAAATACATTTTCATCACTTACTATATATATACATATATATATATATATATATATATATATATATATATATATATATATATATATATTAAAATAAACATAGTTAGAGTATCCGACAATTGTTTCAGAACCTTTTCGGCTCCTCATCAGAGATATACTGATGAGCCAAGATTTGATCCGCCAATACACAATCACAATTGTGTATTGGCGGATCTAATCTTTGCTCATCAGTAGATCCCTAGGGAGGAGCCCGAGGCTTTCTGAAACAATTGTCAGATACTCAAACAATGTTTATTTTAATATAACAGCTCAAATATATATTGACCACTTTTGAAAAGTAATGGTTTTGTTAATTTTGCTAATATTTTAACTTAATTTACTAAGATATATATATATATATATATATATATATATATATATATATATATATATATATATAGTAAGTTATAAAAATATATTTATGGCAATTAATTACTCTCGGCAAAACTAAGTCCATTTATTTTAGCCTGATGATTCCCCCGGGGAGTAAACACAGGGGCCTCTGTATAGCTTAATTATCATAAATATATTTTCATAATTTACTACCTTGTTCTTCTTACGTATCGAACACTGTGGAAGTAAATATATGTATATCTATATAGTTGATATATATATATATATATATATATATATATATATATATAAATATAAATATATAAATATATATATATATATGTATATATACATATTAAGAAATGAGTTACTGCTTACAATCAAAGATCGACACATTCTTAAGAATGTGAAGGCCTAGTATTCACATCTTTCATATTTAGTTTTGAGTTACATCAAATATTGAAAAGCTGTATTTTCCAGGACATTTCATTTAGCGAGATGATCACTTGCAACTAACATTTTGTTGATTTTTTTCGCATTATTTACGGCTTAATTCATTTCTAACTTTCAGAGTGTTTGTTTGTTTCGTAGACGCAGCCATTGTCTCTAAACATTTGTGTCCGGTGTTTATAAACAGAAGAGAGATTAGCAAGCAGAGTGTGTTGTCATGTATTCAGTTAAAAGAAGACGGCATTATAAGGATAGCAGATCGGACATACGGTAAGTCATACAATGGAAGTTGCATAGAGAATGGCGAAATAAGTGCGATATATATAACTCTTTTCAGCTGTTGGACATTACTCAGAACGGGATATTGCTCGCTATCTAGAATTTTCGACTGAAGTGGCCATCTACAGCCCTGTCTCGTTACATGGCATATGCACTTTACTGCGACATTTCACTTAATTTAGTGTGTGATTAGCGGTGTTAATTCTGTCAACCACTCTGCACAAAGAAATAATTCCCAATTTTCTCTAAATATTATAATTTTCACAATATATACGTAGATGCCTGGTAAATCTTTTATGCATCTGACAAGCATGAAGTGAATATATGCACAGCTTTTTCTGGGAGTTCAATTTCTCCGTGACGAACAAACCGCATTTTTACTGCGATTGTTGAGTTGAAATTCCACTGATGTTCTTAGTTTCCGTTTAGTGCTTGATTTACATTGTATCAAGAGTTACAGCTTCCGTATTTAGATTTCCAATATTTAGTTCTAGGCTATATTAAATATAACAAAGATGTATTTTTCAGGACATTTCATTTAGAAGATGACCCCAAGATAACGTCCCTGTTGATTTATCCGCGTTACTAGCGTTCACGTGAACGTTAATTCGAACGGTTGTCATGGCGTCATTTATTTGGACAAGTTGTCAGTTTTAGTTTGATGTTGACGTCCGACTATTGTCTAAATGTGTCTGTCAAGTGTTTATAATGAAGGGCAGATTGTGCTGGCGTGTATTCAATTGGAGAGCGAAGGTCATAGGGATGTGATAGTCGATGTAAATTAAGTCAGGGTCAAAGTTACATAGAGACTGACAAAATACATTTGCTTTTACCCGCCACGCGAAAGTTAACAATGTAAAACTTGTGCCTTTTTCTAGTCATCCCAAACTCAGACAACCTAATTGTAATGAGGATAAGCGAGACATCACATAGCTTGTAAAACAAACATCTAAAACTTACATCGCCGGCATAAAATGTATTCAATAAATAAATCATCTATTCTACAATAAAAGGTCTACGGATGGTGTTTTTAGATAATCTAAAATGAAGATAATGATAACTTTTATATGGAAAAAAATTACTCCCGCTATCGTATAATTTTGTAGTTGTTTAGCAACATATCTGGATAAATAGTTATTGCGAACACTGGCGGAACATAATGTTCGCCTTATTTTCCCACAAAGTGTACACTATTAATAGATCTACTAATTTAATGAAACAATAACTGAATCTGCAAACGATAGAATAATTGATGTAATATAATCGATACTCAAATCTATATTATTTCGATTGTTACCGATCTCTTGGTCCTGTTTAGGTTTCTTTCGCTTTTTTCGTTGATGTAAGGACGCATTCCGTTCATCATTGGTGAAGCGAACACATTCTCCAGTAAAATGAAAGTAGAAACGAGCAGCCACACGGAACAGTTCAGAGCTGGAAGATAAAGGAAGAAGAGATGACATATATAACAGAAATTCTAAAAGTTATGTTTTTTGTTCTTCATTAGAAAATGTCCGATGCAAATATTTAGTTAAAAGTGAGAGACGTGAATTCAACTGTCTTGGGATTCAGGGTTGGTCTTCATTCCTATATTCGTTGGGCAACAGTATGAACCCACCATTTGACCCATGTAAACGTAACTATATTTATTTTGTTTCGTCATAAAATGAACGAAATAGCTTGATATGCCGTAAAACAGACAAGCCAGAATCATCTACCTGGGAATGAGTCGGTCGCACGCATTTTGTTACCTCATCCAAGGAGGTTATGCTTGCGGTCGAATTTGTCACAGCATTCAATTGTCTTGGGATACGGATACAGGTTGGCCTACATTCATACATCCGTTGCAAAGACGTATGAACTTACAACTTGACCCCACTTAACTTCGCTATTTTTATTTGATCAAAATATTCGTCATGGTCTAACTTAGAACTGATTTAATTTCGTGAAATGTAGGTTTAAAGTAAATGTTAAAGTCACCGAAAGTAAAAGTCATACTTTTGGCGATAACTTCACTTCTATTAATTGTGGAGAGTGACGACTTGATCTATATTACAATAAAGACCAAGTCGACAGATTTTACAATTAATACACTTGAAAACCTGTTCAATTAACCTTGAAAAGTTTGCCTTGGGTCACAAAATTACCGATTTATTAAAACCATATTCAACTGAAAATTATTTATACGTTACGAAACTGTTATGGGGTAAGTTTTTTTACCTATTTCAGGAATAAATGGACTTACCCAGACACAATGAATACAGTAATATCTAAGCGTCATTGGACAGCAAATTGTAGTAGTTATGTCCCCAGGTTCATGACGTTTACTTCTGTGACACACTTCTCTTAATACAGTTATGTTGATTGTACTTTTATGTTCGTCTTTATTATTACCGGCCTGCAATGTCATAACGCTGGCGACATAAGTAGTGCCAGATGATTTCAAGATTTACATTGCATCATAACTGGCGGCTGGATTCGAGCACTACATCTCACAACACTAACGTTGAGAATTTATTCGAACATCATCCAAACTGATGTCACATACACTGTAAGCAAGGATTCGAAATCTACGTTCCACAAACCTGGAGACAAGGTGTTTGAATTTATTCAGTCCTACATTTTCCTTTAGAACGATTTGAATCGACTGAAAACACGAAAATAAACCAGGCGTGAGTTGAATGCAAACATCAGCCACGAAAACTGAGGTGTTTGTCTAAAATTGGAATTGTTAAAATTTGTGAAGGAAAAGGACATTCGAGTTATTTGCTTAACAAGAATACAAGAAACTAAAGTATTGAATTTTAACAAGCAAAGTGTTTTTCTAAAAAAAATCTCTATCGTTACGAAAAAGTATTAAAACGTTTTGTAATGACGAATAAATCTTTACACTAATATTTTGAAAATTCAATCGCGTCGGAAAAAAGCAAGATGATTTTTAAATGTTTGCTGATTTTTGTTATTTCTCGTTAGTCAAGAACAAAGTACGAACCTACTTTTCTCTTTTTCACTAAGTTGTTTCAAACTTGTACGAAAGAAAATATATATATATATATATATATTTATATATATATATATATATATATATATATATATATATATATATATATATATATATATATATATATGTATAAGCTGAACCCGGCGTTCGGCGTTACACGAGTGAAAAATAAAAGGGTAGATACAAATTGTTAACATCCGAGAGAACGCAAATAGGTGACATCGGACAATATTTACTCACCCTCCTGAGTTGAAATAAAATAGAAATTGTTACAGTTTAGATGATTATTTTCTTTCACCGACCTATTATTGAAAATATTACTTGTTTCGTGCCGGGCTGCTATCTATTCTCTCGTCCGTAATTGAAAGTAAATCCTTGCAGAATGTGTCCATGTTTATTTATGTTGCTGGATTTTAGACAACAGTTAGAACTTACGTTTTCTCTTACTCTTACTTTGTAGGAAGTTAAATGTGACTAACATGTCAGGTTATCAGTACGATTTTTAGCGACGTCAATATGTGTTCCTTTTAACAGGCGCAGCTCATGTAAAGAAATCTTATTCGTCATGAATAAAATATACTTACAAAAGTCGACGGATTCTAATTTAAATCGTATTTAAGCAGGAAAATGTTCGTATATTTGTAATGTTTTTCTGGTGCTATAATGGAAACACGTTTTTTAGAGAATGTTGCCAAAAAATGTGTATATATATATATATATCTATTTATCTCTCTCTCTCTCTATATATATATATATATATATATATATATATATATATATATATATACATAGAGAGAGAGAGAAAGGATGGTGGATGGAATGAGAGAGTGACAGAGAATGGAAAAAGAACGCCTTATGTGAATACTCCCTGCTCCACAAATAAAAAAGAAGAATACTTACCGTTAAAAGGAAAACACGTAGAGTAACTGATATTACGTGATTCTATGGAATCGGTATCAAGAATTGAATGTTGTTGAAATTTACACTGCAGTTCGTTTTACTCGGTAAGTATTAGGAAACCTTACATTTTTGAAATTGTCTAAGTGTTTAAGTAAAAAGAATAAAATTATACCTGAATCAAACGAAGATTATCAGGGAAATGTCTACAGTCGATTCAGTAAAGACGTGGTCGCCGCCATTTTAAATCACATGACAATATACCTAATTATGTTTGCAAAATGTATTCCGTAGAAACCGGAATGAGTATACCTTCATACGTAATAGGTAGAAATAACGTAATCCGATATTCTAAAAAATCAACGGGATTAGAAATGTGTACGTAGTGTATTGTATCATGTAGTAAATTAATAGAAGGCGAATAGTAAATAATGAGGGTCACGTTTTTAAATAGTAGCGTTTTTTAGTTCTCCGAGCTGATGGAAAGAGTTACAGTAGTAAAGTTATTGTGAGAAAGGTTTTTCCTACCACCTTATGTAGTATGTTTTTGGGGAGAGTCAAAGATGGTGAGCTTCACGTAATTTTAGTGTAAGCGCGGGAAAATAAACTACAAATTTACTATAACATTGTATAATCATAATATAATGGTGAGTTTAGTAGCCAATAATGAATGTTGTTATTCTCCTATTTGTGACCAAAGTATGGGGTAAATATCTCAACTTATATATATATATATATATATATATATATATATATATATATATATATATATATATATATACATGGTAAGTCACATATAGTGAGTGACCATAGATCATGGAGGATTTAAAAACCGTAAATTTGGAGCTATTTAAGCATCATCAAAATAAACAATTATGGTTACAGGCTGATCAAGCGTATAACCGAAATAAAACTAGAAAAAAAAGATAAGAGTGACAGAAATAACAGCTCACACAAAATAACAGATACAAAAGCAAAATATTTAAATTATTAAATAGTCGGCAAAGCAGTACATACGAAAGTGCGTTTTCTCAGAGAAGAATGTTGAATATTATTGTTGTGTGAATTAAATATGACTTAATGTGAACACTCTGTGAACAATTCTTGATACAAATTCCGTAACAAGTAGAAATAGACTATGCTGACATGAGTAAATGAAAAATGATTGAATATCCATCTGTTAAAGATAGTTCCGATCAGTAAATATATATCTAAATGTAAATCTTCAGCGTCATCAAAACCACTTAAAAACGTAAAGTTAAGTGAACCACGTCAATTTAGCTCGGAGTTCACTCAGATGAAGATCAGGCTACGATTGTAAATGGTGTATGACACATCTGTCAATGTTCTTTTTACTTCGAAATGTGAAAACTCAGTCTCAATTATTTCAAGTAATACATTAAGGAAGATAGCTTAAGGGAATAATTGTGAATCTTTGTTAACATTATTATATTATTAGGATTTAATGATTGTTACAAATGTGCCCCACTATTTTAAGATGGAGCAATAATTATTTTATAAAGAACGTTGTACTTACTTCGGAATTTGTGCATCTTAATTAAATTGTTTGGTCTGATCGAAATTCTTTACTTGTGTCCGCACAGCAGATTCGACGACAACGCTTTGATAATTACAAAAACCGTTCTTTTTTTATACTATCAATTTCCGGGTGGGGGCAGATGTTGTTTCAAAGAAAACGGTGAAAAAAGTAAAATATGTCTTGCTTTGTTTAGCTCCACCCACTTTGATTATGCCAACCAAACAAAGTGTTGGCCTTCTCTTCCATCTTCTTGCACGACGACTAAACTGCTCTCCATACATTTGCTTTTTTATCTTTTCATATTTACAGCGTTTTCTTTCCTTATTTAATTTGTTTTCAATGAAAGTTTATGAAGCCACAAGAATCGTTACAACTTTGAACAAAGCAACAAATAAAAATCAAAATGTGATGTGGTGTGATGCAATTATTCTCACGTACACCTATCGCGTCTTTTACATTAAAATGACAAAAATTAAACACACATCTTTTCTTTATATAAATATGTGTAGAATCATATGTAATTAGTAATAGTTGCTGTGAGTTTAAGAGTAGCGATTTCCGGTTGTTTTGTCTACCAATACTATTGATTTATACGGAATTAATAATTATTAAAAACTCATGGCTCATTCCAGATGAAATACTATGAACAGCGGTTGTAAAGATAACTACAATTTGTTAGGTGAGAGAGAGAAGATATAGGTTAAATTTTTAAATACTGGCTTGTTGAGGGTTGTCTGTTTCTAAAGGCGATATAAATGTCTTATATAATCGGAGATTGTTGCCGAAAAACATCACCATAATAAATGAATAGAACATACATTTACTCTAATAAATCAAGAGAAAATGACTTTATTCAAAACATTTTTGTAATAAATCGATAGAACATGACTTTATTCGGCAGGGTTAAACATTGCCGTAATAAATCTAGAGAATAGGAATCTATATAATAGGGTCACAACATTTCTGTAATAAATGAATAGAACATAACTTAATGCAACCGTAATGAAGTTAAAAGAACCTTAATTTAATCAACAAGTTTGGCATGTCCGCGCAAAGAGGCGATTCGAATTGACAGAGGTCTCGCACACGATGTTTTTATCTGCAGTAAGAATGATGATGTACTGCTATTTGCAGGTAACACATTCTTTTCTGTACTTTGTCAGTGACGAAAATCTAATTCTAGACTGAGGCAATTTTTATGTGTATTCCAATTTAGAAAGCCTGTATTTTGAGAACTAGATTCTCCCCACATAAGAAACCTCCCTTGTGTCTAACTTTTCCCTAGAGGGAAATTATAGTAACATCTAAAGGTAAGATAATTCTATGGAACAGACAGAATTCGCACTCGGCACGCCATAGTCGCCATTCAATTTTTGTATCAATTCGTCACAGCCAGCTGTCGTCCTGTCGTAATTAAATCTTTCTCATAAAATGAATAATTGACATCATTTGTCAATCAATCATCATCAATAACGCGATGCGAATGCTTACATCTTACGTGTTGTTATTACAAAACATCTATGATGATTTTCTTTACTTGCTAGGAATCACTTACATGTTGCATATTCTTAACATTTATAACGAACTAGCAAGGTTATCCGATGTTGCCTGGAGCCATACAAATAATAGACTAGGATGAAAAGTGGTTGTAACCTATTTCTATGAAAACTTCTACCTCTCTACGTCTCGTTTTCCTTCTCTCTATCTTTCGAATATTCGCGATTATTGAGCCCTTTGTCATAAGGTATACAGCGTAGTTGATGTGATACTGTAATATTTATATTATAGGTTTAGGCCAACGCCGAGTACCTTTTCTTTTATACAATATTATAAAAATACACTATGAAGTTATTTCCCCAACTTTACGAGGTGTATAAACACACATGCTCTATCAAAGGTATTGGAAACTTTTGCGATCAGAGATACCATTTAAAATATAATCGTAAGCAACGCGACGTTCAAACACAATTACTCTATGTAGGATATTGAGAACAGTTTGATTAATATCTACTACTTTCAAATTGTAATATTGTATTAGTAATGCTATTGCTCCCAGGAAACGTCGTATACCTTTTCATGTATACAACACTTTAACAGAACACATACACTTGTATACACACTTGTTTTATATCGTTCTGTTTTTAACAGTTGGCCATTAGATATACAACTTACGAAATTAAATACTGTATCATTACTATAATTTCTCCCAAGCAATGTCGAGTACATTTTCTTGTATACACCATAAAAAGCACATTCCATGTTTTTTTTCTTTCTGGCAATGCTGCGTTCGGACACAACAGCTCTATCTCAGATACTGAGCAATTTCTGATTCACATATGCTACTAAAATGAATGAAACAATTCGTTGAAAAATGAATTAAAAATAAATTCATAAAATTAATTAAAAATATGAATTTATAAAATTAATGCAGAACGAATAAGGAAAATTCATATGAAAACTAATGAGAAATGAAAGAAAAACATGAATAAAAATGAATGAAAAATAAATGAAGAACATCATTGTAGAAAATGAAGGAATACTATGAATGAAAATTATAAGTGCATAGCTGATGTAGTTTCCTGACTTTGTGACGTTAGCATATGCACGCACAGAATTACGACTTTCCTATGTATGATAGATATTTGACAGGTACCTACCCATCAATACACTTTTAATTATAAACATGTATCTTACGTGGTTTCGCACTCCATATCTTATGTTGTTCTGGATTTAAGACGGCGATACATACACAGTGAGAATTACAACTTCTAATATTTAATAGATAATTGGCGGCTGCACATATATATATATTTATATATATATATATATATATATATATACATATATACATATATACATATATATATGAGTTTAGGTTTAACCTTAAGCGTGTGCTTTATGTAGTTTTTGTGCGAGTATCCTTTTTTGTTTCTGAATTTATTAAATGTAATAGTGTAATCTTACTTATATTTAACCGGCTAACATCGAATTGCTTGTCTACTATATAACACTATAACAAAGTTGAGTAATTTAACCCGAGTTACTCGTCTACTATACGACACTATTACAAAACACAGTGGAGTAATTTCACCTGAGAAACGCAGCGTTTAAGGACGCCTGCTTTGTTTTTTATATTTAATACTTTTAATTAAGGTATAGCATTGTAGTACTTGAATTATTATGTTACTGCTGTCGGGCAACATTCATTATTTTGTCTAGCATACAAATCTGTAGGCAAAAACACTTTCAAACAAACTTGTTCTGTTTAGTATATTAAGCACTTTGGATTAACTGGTAAAAGTTAACACTGTATTTTCTACTCCGCCATGCTTTTCCCCGTTCTTGCTTTAATGTACTGAAAGTAATAATAATATAACATATTGAACTGAACTTTTAGTTTAAAGGTAATTGCTCCAGGGCAACACGGAGTTTCTGTTGTCCCCTTACTTTAAAATATAATGCAATTTTAATTTGTTTTTATCTATTCCTGGACAACTTCGAATATCTTATCACTCACTTCCCTTAATTATTAGAAGAAATTTATTCTCGGGCAATGTAGAGTTTATGCTTTTCCCCTTCTCCATCAAACACATACCACATAAGAAATGTAATGCTGGATTATTAGACACACTTGCTCTATATAGGATATTGAGTACCTACATGTCTACAACTTACCGAGTCTTACAGTGTATTATTATACACACCGGCTGTATACCGAATATTGATATCTTCCTGTTCAGCATATACCACTACCAAAGTAAGGTAACATGAATTGGAACAAATACATTGAAGACATTCTCAAGGCTGCTGCAAAGAAGGTTGACTCCCTCTACCGTGCTAGTAAACTCCTCACACCTGACATCATCCTGTATCTCTACAAAGCCACAATCCACCCATGTATGGAGAATTGTTGTCACATCTGGGCTGGTGCATCATATACTAGTCTCTCCCTCTTTGTACCAGGTCCAAAAAAGAGTTGCCAACCTAATAAGTTCCTCACTGTCAACCAAGATCCAGTCCCTGTTCTATCGCCGCAATGTACCATCCTTATGATTGTTCTACACATACTTCAATGGATTATACTCCGATGAATTGGCTACCCTAGTGCCCCCTCGACGTAAATTCACTAGACTAACTCGACAATCAACTAAATCTCATTCATTCACTGTGGAGGTCCCCAGATGCCGAAGAGCCTTCTACTCAAATAGCTTCTTTTCTCGTGCTGCTGCCCTCTGGAACTTCCTTCCCTTCCCCCTGTTTCCCAAAAAGTAGTGACATGCAGAAATGTTAAACTAATGTAAACAGACATCTCGCTGCGCAGACCCAAATTTAGGTTGACCCCCTCCCCACCTTCTCCCCATTTCCTTTTTTTCTCAGTAGCCCCTTGCGTCTACAGTGGTTCTCTGTCTTGTTGGGGATGAACTTTGTTAAAAAAATGTATTCTTTCACACGCCTTTCTATCCTTAACATTCCGCTTTAGTTTATATCTCTCACTTAGTGCAATATTATATTATTAAAACCACCTGCTGATTTTAGGTTAGGGGAAGTGATTTGATTCAACATATACTACTTACAAAGTGTAATACTGTAGTTTAGCACTCACATGCTCTATCTAGAGTATTGAACACATTCATATTCAGCATCAACCCCGTTCCAAGTGTTCTACTGTATAATTACATAGAACTGTTCTATCTAGGGCATTGTGCACTATTACATTACGCATCTAAAACTTGTCAAGTGGCATACGGTATTAGTAATGTAATGCTCCCAGGCAACACCAATTTTATTGCCTGTAACAAACCACGTTGATCTTATGGCTTCTGCGACACATGGCGTCTAGACACACCTGCTATATCAAGGATATTAAGCAGATTTGGCTTTATATATGCTACTTACCAAATGTAATACTGTAATCGTACACTCATTACTCGTTGGCAATATCGAGTTTATCGTCTACTTGTTATATTACCTAACCCATACGGACTACTTGTACTCTTCCACATAAATCCTTCTCAGTTTTTTTCACACCAGCCATTCAGTCTTCATCCAACATCACTTACCTAGAGGCTTTGGCTGATCAATACCAGTCGAGGATTCGTGCTCGACAATAAGCTGGGCAGAAACTTTTGTCCTGGGTAGTCATAGAAGGTAACCCCTCTTAGGCCTTGCCTCCTCTTATTAGGTGGAGTACTTTTATAGCTTACTGCCTGATGCGCTCTGATCGGGGAATTCCAACGGGGCTGTCCGGATAATTTTTATAGGCCAGATTGCACATCCTTCAATGGTGCTATTTTATTCTCACCAACGTTCCGGCCTTGTGCCACATATCCTTGCAGTAATAAGGAATTACATACTAGGAGACATCCCAGTCTATATTAGCAGTAAAGACTGACGTACAACCACTCTTACTCTCTGTCGTATAAAGCTTTTTTCAATATACTTGTTTTTTCGAGAGTGAGAGTTCGTGTTTTCTTCTCAGACCCTTTACAGGCCCACAATAACCGCTGACAGGGTAAAGTAATGGATTCTGGAGAACTTTAAAATGGGTGCCACAACTGGTGAGGAAGTATATTGAGGGTTTTTTTTTAAATTACGCAATAAAATACGATTATTTAATTTCTATTCTGGTATTATGTTAATTTTTAACAAGACGAAGATACATTATATTTTCTATGTACTCTAAAAATAATAGCTGCCGCCAAATAACATCACCCAAATATTTTTCTGTTTACTAAAGTCTACAGTTACGTAAAAAGCGTACTTATGAGAAAAGGGATTGACTGGTCGAAGAGAACACACTTTTATACCTTTTTTTTAACAAGAAAAATTTCGTTTATCGGCGTAAAATAACAGAAAGAATTCTAACAGCCGTATTCGATGAATACACATTTTAATCATGGAATATCTTAAAACAACTATGACAGAACTCTTAAAGTTAAAAATGCAACAACAACTACAACAAATAAAGAAACTGAAGAAAAACAACTAAACAATAAAGAGAGATTTCAAAAGCTTCTACTGGAACAAAAATCCGACGAAAAACTACTAGAACATAAAAACTTCTGAAAGAATATAAAACGAAGCCGACGAAAAACGAAGAAAGATTCCTGAAAAAACAACAGAAATTGATTAGAAAGACTATGTATTTATGCAAGCAATATCGCATAGGAGTCGAACAACTGAGAACGAATATGGTTTCCTCAAGATGCCGTTTCGAGTGCAATTTACAATTTCATTTATTCCTTAGAAGAGGATACACATTTAATTCATATTCAGAAGGTACGAACATCTATACAAAATAGACTGCGAAAATTCGGCAGACTCTAAAAAATGGTCGCACACTGCTCGCAAACAAGGGACCACCGAACATACAAAACCCGTATACTTTATTTTCCCCCGGAAAACAAGCAACATGATGTTATGAAACTGCACATCTTTTAACATAATTATTTAGCCCAAAGACTTATCTGTAACACAAACGTAGGAAGTGTTTAATTTGGTCAAAAAGATGGCTTGGACACCGCACCGTCTGCGTCAATCATTAATACACATTGTGGCAATTTAAAATTAGCTGAACTAAGCGCAGATAACTTTAAATGTCTCATTTTCGTGCAAAGACGAGTATTGGATAAACACGCATACATCAGACGTAGGTTTCTAAACAAATTAGAATCTGAGCTAAATTTTACATTACATAAATTAGCTGAAAACTGCCAGAGATGTGTAAGCGTTCAAAAAGATTCTTAAGATATAGAAGAGTCGAGCATTTCGCACATAAGAAAGATACATGAGAAAGATACATAAGAAATCATAATTCAACTCTCCTTCAAAAACAATTACTAAACAAAAAGAGGGATAATGTACCGTCTAGTCCTGTTTTCGTATAAGATACCTCAAGTAAGTAATGGAATGACCATACTGTTTTAAAATCTAACGTGTAATAATGTCGGACGCCAAACTTCACATTGCAAAACGAATAGAGGAAATAAAACCTGGGTTAAATCTACAAAAACGAATGAACAGGAACATGTAAAAATAGACACAGGTGAACATCCGGAATAAAAATGTAAAATTACAATTATATTCTTGTTCAGACGTATAGATAATTCATATGAATACATGGAAAAGATTGGATAAACAATCCATGATAAGAAGCAACACACGGCTAGCACGGTTACTGGTGTAAACTTTAATTACTGACATTATTTTAAAGAGAACTACCAAAGAAGTTTAAATGTTCGTATAAAGGCATATAAAGATATAATACCCACGCTGAAAATAACTAACACTAAACTGAATGTTAGTAAATACATTTTTGGATAACCAGTTTAAGGTTAAAGAGAGTGAACTCATCGTTCTAGAGCTATGGTGGAAACTCAAAGATGTTTTTGAAGGGATAATACCTGTCAGTTGAACGTCGAAGCCAATAAGACATTTTTTCAAAGTTTAAAGATGTGCTCGAAAATCAGAAGTCTAGAATTAAAATACTGGAAGATATAAAATATTATTTTCATAAAAGCATACAGTTTTCTCATAAGAGATGCCTAAATCAGATTATGAAGCACCTATCGCATAACACCGAGAGCATTCACCAGGTAGGAGTTTTGGTTACCAGATACGATACTTTCAACTTTCAAGCATAGCGTCAATCAAAAAGGAAACGATACTATGACTCCTAGAGGGCTGTGTATCGTATGTTACTTATACGAAATACTCTGACTCTACATACTAACTATTAGGAGCACGTGCTTCTCAGTGTTGGAACCGCACTAGTCTCTACTAGCAGTCAAGACGTACTCTTGTTCTCTGTAGCATTATACATTTTTCAATATACTTGTTTTCTCTACAACGAGAGCAGAGAAACACTTTCGATTAACTTACACCACTTACCAAATGTAATCCTATAATATTACTCTTATAGACTCCAAGTAACGCTATGTCCTGTTTTATGAATTGAAAAGTATAATACAACTCAGTTAAGTTATTTTTCTCCGACAAGGCGTTCCGTAAGCGTGTATGCTCTATCTATGGGATTGAGCTGTTTGCTATAAGATAGACATCTTACTTAATGTAATATATTGATATATACTAACAGAAAGAAAATCAAATGAAAATAATGAATGAAAAATAAATGAAAATAATGAGAGAAAATAATGAATAACAGTAATAAATTAAAATTGTAAAAAATCTTCAATTAAAAAGTAATTAAAAATAATTAAAACAAAATGAATGAAATAAATGCATGACAAAAATATTAAAAAGCAAACTAAATGAAAAAATCTTTAAAATACAATAAGGTAATTATGATTTTTTTACATAGAAAGATAATGCATACAGGCTTTTGCATCAGTATATGTTGAATAATAAACTTATATCTTAAGCAATTCATGAGTGTATATCTTATGTAGTTTCTGACTTTGACAACTCGACAACTTTTAAAGTTGCTTTAATTATTCCCAAGTAGAAGTGAGTTATTTGACATATGCAATGCAACTTAAAACACATCTGCTCTATGGAAATACTTAACGCTTAGGATTAAATAATACCACTTACCAAATATAATAATGTATTATAATTTCATTGCTCCCATTACAATCTTGTTTCCTGTGCAGTATGCAACAGTGTAATTACAACATTTTAACACAAATAAATTATTTGTCTCGGGAAACGCAGCATTGATACACACTTGGTTTGTCAAGGATGTTCATCAAATGATAAACCACTTACGAAATGTGATACTATAATATTACTATTATTTTTCCGGGCAACGCCGACTTCTTTTTCTTGTATACAACAATATAACAAAAGGCAACGCAGCGTTTAAACAAGGCTGTTCTATGTAAGATATTGGGCCTTTTTACATTACTAGCACTTAATAAATATGATATTGTATTATAATTTCTTACTTTCCGGGCAACATCGAGTTTCTTGTCCAGTATTGCACACTAACAAAACACAGTGCAGTCATTGCTACCACGCAACGCAACATTTCAATCTGCCTCGGTTTACTCCTAATTATTTTTTAGATGAGACATCAGTTTCTTCCGAGACAACGTCAATTAAGTATTTGCTAGTTTTCTAGTTAATTTTTACTTTTAGCTGGGCATACATCCTTACATAAGCTGTCATACAGAAAACTGAATTAAATATAAACAATTGTAGGGCGACCCGGCGTCACAGGGTTATAACAACAAAATAGATGATCGAAAGTGTGTGTAATAACTAATTATAATATAACGAACACTTTTTGTGTCTGTCTGTCGTAGAGAATGTTTGTAAACGGAGGAGGTGGCGGGGGGAGGTCATTCATATTTAATTAATTTCAGAGTCAGATACATGACAAATACATTAGGCCACATATTTACGACTAAATAATACATATTTTCGGCGGCAAGGCCGCGATTCGAACACGCAACCTTAATGTCAACTGTCCAACACTCTAGCGTATGAGCAAATTAGACAAGTATTAAAAACTAGTTTGATTTAAATACTTAAACAAATGTTGTTTTTTTCACTTCTTTCAGTTAGCAATGATTGATCGTGTTCTTCGATATACATTCGATTCTGAGTTTGCGCTCCATTTTTTTAAAGGGGGTCTTTCCCTCCCGCCAATTTTTTTTTCTTTTTCTAAACAAAAAATATTCGGAGACAATATTTTTTTAACTGAAAATATCTCGCCACCCACGAACGTCCCTGCCTATGTCTGTATGTGTGTAGTTATGTATGTATGTATGTATGTACGTATGTATGTATGTATGTATGTATGTAACGCTTCTCCTCCGAGAGTACCAAACAAACACCCACCCATGTTACATCATTCGAACCAGCCAGCCGCCGGACGTGTATTGTCTCAGAATCAGAAAAACTTGAGCCTTTCGGAGGAGACGGAGCAGTTTTCTCCAATGCAGGTGTATTTTACCTCCATTTTCCAACGTTATCGTGTATTATTTGACAAGCAACCAATGATATTATATATAATTTGAAAAATAATGCAAATCACGATAAGGTGGAAACAACATAAGAGGAAGGGAGTGCCGGGAGGGAAGTCACACACACTACAACCGCTTTTTTTCCTTTCTTTCTTCTTTTCCTCCAACTCCCACACTTTCTACCATCCGTTCTAAATTAATAAACGCTAATATTCCTCTCCTCTCCCATTCTCTCTATGCGCGTGCTGTTAGCATGATATCACCCTTCCAGGCATTACCTCCTCACTCTTTGAGATATGTATAGGTAGTGTAGTATCGGTCTGTTTTCATGATACCCTCTTCCGAGGTATTATCTTATCTTTATTTCAGAGGTGTGGAAGTAGTGTAGTATCTGTTCTGTGGTCATGAGACCGTCCTCCCAGGTATTACCGCTACTTTTTTGAGTGGTGTGAAGGTAGTTTCGTATCTGTTTTGTTGTCATGATACAATCCTTTCAGGTGATACCTCCTCCTGTTTTAGAGGTGTGGTAGTGTAGTATCTGTTCTGTTGTAATGGTACCCTCCTCCCAGGTATTACCTCCTCCTTAAGAAATAATTATGCTTCTCCATTGTCTGCACAATATTTGAATTCTAACAAAAAGACCGTCACAATCAGTAAAGGTAAATGAAGAAATACTTATAATCTGCCATGTTTCTCACTAATATAAATATATATATAGAGTAAACGTCTCTATCAGTAAAGTTTACAGAAGAAATTATGTACTGCGCCATTGTTTTCACCAATGCATATATGATGTAAACAGTCAAAATACCAGTCGAAATCTCAAGTCAAATCATATAATGAAGAGATTTTATAAACAGTCGAATTATAAAGATAAACTATATAATGCGGAGATTATGTAAACAGTCGGATCCTTCAGTAAAATCATTTAATGCAGAGATGACTTGAACAGTCGACATCCTGATTCAAATTAGATAATGCAAAAATGATATAACTAAGCGAAATTATGAGAATAACTTTATAATGAAGAGATATTGGTAATTGTCGAAATCTAAAGTAAATAATATAATGCAGATATTATATAATCGGTTTAACTCTTAAGTAAAATTATATAATGCACATATTATGAAAACAATCGAAATCTTGATTAAAAAATAAAATCCAGAGATGATGTAATTTGTCAAAGAATTAAGTAAATGTATATAATGCACATATTATGAAAACAATCGAAATCTTGATTAAAAAATAAAATCCAGAGATGATGTAATTTGTCAAAGTATTAAGTAAATGTATATAATGCACATATTATGAAAACAATCGAAATCTTGATTAAAAAATAAAATCCAGAGATGATGTAATTTGTCAAAGTATTAAGTAAATGTATATAATGCACATATTATGAAAACAATCGAAATCTTGATTAAAAAATAAAATCCAGAGATGATGTAATTTGTCAAAGTATTAAGTAAATGTATATAATGCACATATTATGAAAACAATCGAAATCTTGATTAAAAAATAAAATCCAGAGATGATGTAATTTGTCAAAGAATTAAGTAAATGTATATAATGCACATATTATGAAAACAATCGAAATCTTAATAAAAAATAAAATGCAGAGATGATGTAATTTGTCAAAGTATTAAGTAAATGTATATAATGCACATATTATGAAAACAATCGAAATCTTAATAAAAAATAAAATGCAGAGATGATGTAATTTGTCAAAGTATTAAGTAAATGTATATAATGCACATATTATGAAAACAATCGAAATCTTGATTAAAAAATAAAATGCAGAGATGATGTAATTTGTCAAAGTATTAAGTAAATGTATATAATGCACATATTATGAAAACAATCGAAATCTTAATAAAAAATAAAATGCAGAGATGATGTGATTTGTCAAAGTATTAAGTAAATGTATATAAGGCACATATTATGAAAACAATCGAAATCTTAATAAAAAATAAAATGCAGAGATGATGTAATTTGTCAAAGTATTAAGTAAATGTATATAAGGCACATATTATGAAAACAATCGAAATCTTAATAAAAAAAAAATAAAATGCAGAGATGATGTAATTTGTCAAAGTATTAAGTAAATGTATATAATGCACATATTATGAAAACAATCGAAATCTTAATAAAAAATAAAATGCAGAGATGATGTAATTTGTCAAAGTATTAAGTAAATGTATATAATGCACATATTATGAAAACAATCGAAATCTTAATAAAAAATAAAATGCAGAGATGATGTAATTTGTCAAAGTATTAAGTAAATGTATATAATGCACATATTATGAAAACAATGGAAATCTTAATAAAAAAAAAATGCAGAGATGATGTAATTTGTCAAAGTATTAAGTAAATGTATATAATGCACATATTATGAAAACAATCGAAATCTTAATAAAAAATAAAATGCAGAGATGATGTAATTTGTCAAAGTATTAAGTAAATGTATATAATGCACATATTATGAAAACAATCGAAATCTTGATTAAAAAATAAAATGCAGAGATGATGTAATTTGTCAAAGTATTAAGTAAATGTATATAATGCACATATTATGAAAACAATCGAAATCTTAATAAAAAATAAAATGCAGAGATGATGTAATTTGTCAAAGTATTAAGTAAATGTATATAAGGCACATATTATGAAAACAATCGAAATCTTAATAAAAAATAAAATGCAGAGATGATGTAATTTGTCAAAGTATTAAGTAAATGTATATAAGGCACATATTATGAAAACAATCGAAATCTTAATAAAAAAAAAATAAAATGCAGAGATGATGTAATTTGTCAAAGTATTAAGTAAATGTATATAATGCACATATTATGAAAACAATCGAAATCTTAATAAAAAATAAAATGCAGAGATGATGTAATTTGTCAAAGTATTAAGTAAATGTATATAATGCACATATTATGAAAACAATCGAAATCTTAATAAAAAATAAAATGCAGAGATGATGTAATTTGTCAAAGTATTAAGTAAATGTATATAATGCACATATTATGAAAACAATGGAAATCTTAATAAAAAAAAAATGCAGAGATGATGTAATTTGTCAAAGTATTAAGTAAATGTATATAATGCACATATTATGAAAACAATCGAAATCTTAATAAAAAATAAAATGCAGAGATGATGTAATTTGTCAAAGTATTAAGTAAATGTATATAATGCACATATTATGAAAACAATCGAAATCTTAATAAAAAAAAAATGCAGAGATGATGTAATTTGTCAAAGTATTAAGTAAATGTATATAATGCACATATTATGAAAACAATCGAAATCTTAATAAAAAATAAAATGCAGAGATGATGTAATTTGTCAAAGTATTAAGTAAATGTATATAATGCACATATTATGAAAACAATCGAAATCTTAATAAAAAATAAAATGCAGAGATGATGTAATTTGTCAAAGTATTAAGTAAATGTATATAATGCACATATTATGAAAACAATCGAAATCTTAATAAAAAATAAAATGCAGAGATGATGTAATTTGTCAAAGTATTAAGTAAATGTATATAATGCACATATTATGAAAACAATGGAAATCTTAATAAAAAAAAAATGCAGAGATGATGTAATTTGTCAAAGTATTAAGTAAATGTATATAATGCACATATTATGAAAACAATCGAAATCTTAATAAAAAATAAAATGCAGAGATGATGTAATTTGTCAAAGTATTAAGTAAATGTATATAATGCACATATTATGAAACAATCGAAATCTTAATAAAAAATAAAATGCAGAGATGATGTAATTTGTCAAAGTATTAAGTAAATGTATATAATGCACATATTATGAAAACAATCGAAATCTTAATAAAAAATAAAATGCAGAGATGATGTAATTTGTCAAAGTATTAAGTAAATGTATATAATGCATATATTATGAAAACAATCGAAATCTTAATAAAAAATAAAATGCAGAGATGATGTAATTTGTCAAAGTATTAAGTAAATGTATATAATGCACATATTATGAAACAATCGAAATCTTAATAAAAAATAAAATGCAGAGATGATGTAATTTGTCAAAGTATTAAGTAAATGTATATAATGCACATATTATGAAAACAATCGAAATCTTAATAAAAAATAAAATGCAGAGATGATGTAATTTGTCAAAGTATTTAGTAAATGTATATAATGAACATATTATGAAAACAATCGAAATCTTAATAAAAAATAAAATGCAGAGATGATGTAATTTGTCAAAGTATTAAGTAAATGTATATAATGCACATATTATGAAAACAATCGTAATCTTAATAAAAAATAAAATGCAGAGATGATGTAATTTGTCAAAGTATTAAGTAAATGTATATAATGCACATATTATGAAAACAATCGAAATCTTAATAAAAAATAAAATGCAGAGATGATGTAATTTGTCAAAGTATTAAGTAAATGTATATAATGCACATATTATGAAAACAATCGAAATCTTAATAAAAAATAAAATGCAGAGATGATGTAATTTGTCAAAGTATTAAGTAAATGTATATAATGCACATATTATGAAAACAATCGAAATCTTAATAAAAAATAAAATGCAGAGATGATGTAATTTGTCAAAGTATTAAGTAAATGTATATAATGCACATATTATGAAAACAATCGAAATCTTAATAAAAAATAAAATCCAGAGATGATGTAATTTGTCAAAGTATTAAGTAAATGTATATAATGCATATATTATGAAAACAATCGAAATCTTAATAAAAAATAAAATGCAGAGATGATGTAATTTGTCAAAGTATTAAGTACATGTATATAATGCACATATTATGAAAACAATCGAAATCTTAATAAAAAATAAAATCCAGAGATGATGTAATTTGTCAAAGTATTAAGTAAATGTATATAATGCACATATTATGAAAACAATCGAAATCTTAATAAAAAATAAAATGCAGAGATGATGTAATTTGTCAAAGTATTAAGTAAATGTATATAATGCACATATTATGAAAACAATCGAAATCTTAATAAAAAATAAAATGCAGAGATGATGTAATTTGTCAAAGTATTAAGTAAATGTATATAATGCACATATTATGAAAACAATCGAAATCTTAATAAAAAATAAAATGCAGAGATGATGTAATTTGTCAAAGTATTAAGTAAATGTATATAATGCACATATTATGAAAACAATCGAAATCTTAATAAAAAATAAAATCCAGAGATGATGTAATTTGTCAAAGTATTAAGTAAATGTATATAATGCACATATTATGAAAACAATCGAAATCTTAATAAAAAATAAAATGCAGAGATGATGTAATTTGTCAAAGTATTAAGTAAATGTATATAATGCACATATTATGAAAACAATCGAAATCTTAATAAAAAATAAAATGCAGAGATGATGTAATTTGTCAAAGTATTAAGTAAATGTATATAATGCACATATTATGAAAACAATCGAAATCTTAATAAAAAATAAAATCCAGAGATGATGTAATTTGTCAAAGTATTAAGTACATGTATATAATGCACATATTATGAAAACAATCGAAATCTTAATAAAAAATAAAATCCAGAGATGATGTAATTTGTCAAAGTATTAAGTAAATGTATATAATGCACATATTATGAAAACAATCGAAATCTTAATAAAAAATAAAATGCAGAGATGATGTAATTTGTCAAAGTATTAAGTAAATGTATATAATGCACATATTATGAAAACAATCGAAATCTTAATAAAAAATAAAATCCAGAGATGATGTAATTTGTCAAAGTATTAAGTAAATGTATATAATGCACATATTATGAAAACAATCGAAATCTTAATAAAAAATAAAATGCAGAGATGATGTAATTTGTCAAAGTATTAAGTAAATGTATATAATGCACATATTATGAAAACAATCGAAATCTTAATAAAAAATAAAATGCAGAGATGATGTAGTTTGTCAAAGTATTAAGTAAATGTATATAATGCACATATTATGAAAACAATCGAAATCTTAATTAAAAATAAAATCCAGAGATAAATAGTCAAAAAATTAAGTAAAATTATGTAATGCGTGGATGGTGTAAAAAGTCTGAATCTTAAGTGCAACTATATAATTCCGATATGATGTGAATTGTTAAAATATTAAGTTAAATCATATAATTCAGATATGATGTTAATTATTGAAATATTAAGAAAATTATATTATGCTAAATGTATATAAGCACTAAAAATTATTTGCGCATTTATATAATGCAGAGATCATGTAAACAGTCAAAAGTTTAGCTTACATAATATGACGGAGATGTTTTTAAATCATTCGAATCTTAACGAAAAATAATACAAAACAGAGATGATGAAATCAGTCGAAATGTTAAGTAAAATCATATAAAGTAGATATAAGGTAAACATATTGGATTTTTTTTATTAAATCATGCAAAGCAGAGATGATGAAACCAGTCAAAATCGTAAGTAAAATTATATGATGATGAAATGATGAAAGCAGTACACATCTTTAGTAAAATTATATAATAATGAAATTATGAAAACAGTCGAAATCTTAAGTAAAATTATATAATGATGAAATGATGTTCACAGTCGAAATCTTAAGTCAATTTATATAATGAAGAAATGATATTAACAGTCGTAATCTTAAGTAAAATTATATAATGAAGCAATTATGTTAACAGTCGAAACCTTAAGTCAAATCATATACGGAAGAGATGATATAAACTGTCGAAATCGTAAGTAAAATTATATAATTTAAATATGATATAAGCAGTCGAAATTTTAAGTAACAATTTTTTATTAAGAGATGATGTAAACAGGCGAAATTTTAAGTAACATTTTATAATGCATGGATGATGTAAAAGTCGAAATCTTTAGTAAAGTGCTTGAACTCGGATGCTAATCTACTGATTCTTTATTAAATGCGAACCGTTTAGCAAGTAAATTATGATAATAGTATAAATAATAATAACAATAATGATAATAATAACAATAATAATAAGACGAACAATAAATATAATAATAACAACAACAACAATTAGAACCGAACTACTTCGTTAGATTGCATACTTTTATCTGACAACGATGAACAAACTTCTTATGCAGGGCTTACTTCTGTAATTGGCCGAATGTTCAAATTAAAACTCAGCTTTATTTTAGCGAGTCTTAATGACAAAAGAATAAATATGTAAATCATTATAATAATAATAATAAAAATAATAATAATAATAATAATAATAATAAAAATAATAATATTAATAATAATAATAATAATAATAATAATAATAATAATAATAATAATAATAATAATAATAATTGGGCGATCACTGACGATGACCAGTGTGATGACTCCTAGTGAGTAAATAATAAAAAAAACTGTTAACTGTTTTCACTAAGCTGTTCGTAGTTTATCTAAATTAAAATCACATTTAGTTAGACCATAGCCGGTATTTTAACCAAGTTTGGTGACAATTGGTAATGCGATGTGGACACTTGACTGTACACACAAAAACATAGTCCATACAGAACAAATAAACTCGACCGAAAACATAATCTCCTTGTGAGAGGTTAAAGCACGTACATGTTTTAAAACAATTGACGTACATATTGTCCTGTAGCTAAGATATAATTCATAGAAGAAAAATAAATAGCCGACCAGCCATTTGCATTGTGCGCACACGCTTTTCATCTACTTGGTTAGTTCTGTCTACATCTGAGTAAGTGAAGGTAACGTTAGCGTTAGTGTCAAGGTCATGCTTAAGATTAGAGTCAGGGTCTCCATGTGGAGGTCAATTAAACTATAATTTCTCACAGTAAAATGCAGAATAACTACCACTTTGGAAAGCATCACGGAATAGTGTACAACTATATGTGTAAGTGTATGTGGTAGAAGAAATATAAGATTAAAATATATTCCATACATGAATGGATTAGCTTTTTTTAATATAAATAAGAAGACGTTTTATCCCAAATTTTGTCTGTATGTTGAAATGGGATTGGGGAGTATTTTATTGGATAGGGCGGATCTCTTCTGCAAAATATTTTATAGAAGTTTGTCTGCATTTGAAAAATAGTGTAAATGAAAAAAGCGAACATGTTTTTTTTATTGTATGTTTAATCAGTAAAAACAATTCGTACAAGAATGTCGGGACGCAGCAAACTGGAACCTTCTAATTTTGGCAAACATTCAAAAGTTTCGCAGCGATTACCCTGAATCATGTCTCGGCGCAATCGCGCATTGTGGGCTTCCCCACCAGCATGCTTTTAGCAAATCACTACACTGACAGTAATAACCAGCACAGCAAGTCGGTACATCACGATTGCAGTTTTTACCAGGTCCTATGCACTGGAAATAGAAATATTGTCATGGATATTTTAGTATCGTATGCAAGATATATATATATATGTATATATATATATATATATATATATATATATATATATATATATATATATATATATATAAATATATATATATATATATATATATATATATATATATATATACATATATATATCTATATATAACACAAATTTTAAACAAATATAGATAACACTTTAAAGCAAATAACGTATGCAAACGAGAGTTATTCGTAAATAGTCTAAGGCTTTTGATTCTGCAAATTCGTCAACGCTTTCGTCAGTCGAGAAAGTTGGATACAAATGAGCGACCTTCTGATTAAAATGAGGATATGTGTTTGTTAATTGCTAATACAATTTGATAGTTGGTGTTTTTGTTTTTTTTTTGGAAGAGGGGGTCGCACGCGTTTTTAGCTTTCACTCCGATCCAAATACAACACTTATTGTTGCAGAAAAAGTAACACTTCTCCGTTCAGAATATAACACTATAAAGCAGTGTCTGGATGAGTTAACATTGGCGTAAAGATTCTGCTTATTTGAAAAACTCGACTCGTGAGAAATGTGAATAGAAAACGAATTAATCGATGTTATGTTTATGTTACCTGAACACATAACATCCCAGATCAATTGCAAGTGTTTCAAAATAGGCACTCGCCAATTAATTGACCCCATGCCTTCTTATCTCGAAGCACACTTATAGTTGAACGACCCCGGCTGCTCAACGCTGAAGATAGTGATAGCTCTCTAATCCGCCATCTTTAATTCGAATAATGTTCACGGTAAAGGCTGGGAAGGAAAGCAACACATATAAGCTCACTCTGCTTAAGCAAACAATGATACTTTCAATAACGTATGCTAGTTCTCTTCACTCATTAAATTTCGCACTGTTTTTATCTTTGTTCATTCTTCTGTAGTCTATTTGTCGACACTCACCGATCGTTTGTCATTTTTATTTCCATCGAATCGAGGCATTTATGAGCGGCTGTTACTTATATGAGCATTTCATAATCTTCGCCGAACTCGCTAGTTGTTTTTAGAGATGTCGAATGATTGTGGCTTGTGTGGCTCATCCGCAATTATTTCAATAAAACGATGTTTTTTATATAAAAAATCGCCTTACTTTTGCTAAAATGTCAGCTGATATTTTAGATGCATAATCGTTATTGTAATAATTAATTGAGAGTAACCTTCCTGATGTATGATTACTCCCCTTTAGAGAACCTTTCTATAAATAGTTACTCGACTAGAACACGTACCAGTATCTAACAAGCAGAATAAACCTAACTCAAATTCAAGTCACAGAATAAACCTGACTCAAATCAAAGTCGTACAATGAAGCTGACTCAAATCAAAGTCGCACAATAAAGCTGACTCAAATTCATGTCGCAGAATAAATCTGACTCAAATCTAAGTCGCAGAATAAAGCTGACTCAGAACTAAGTCACAAACAAAAAGCTGACTAAAATCCAACTAGCAGAATAAAGCTGACTCAAATTTGATTCACAGAACAAACCTGACTAAAATCACAGTCGCAAAATAAAGCTGACTCAAATCCAAATCGCCAAATAAAGCTAGGTCAAATCTAAGTAGTAGAATAAAGCTGAATCGAATCCAAGTAGCAGAATGAAGTCGACTCAGATCTAAGTCACAACAAAAATCTGACTCTAATCCAACTAATAGAATAAAGCTGACTCACACTTAATTAACAGAATAAGCCTAACTAAAATATAAGTCACAAAATAATACTGACTCAAATTTAATTCACAGAATTAAGCTGACTCAAATCGAATCTTGTGCGTCTGTTTTATTCCAGACGGGTCAACATCTGTTCTTTGATCAAAAAAATAAGTGCTTGTCATTTGATAGAAGAAAATCGGAGAAACTATGGAATTAAAATATATTTTAATTCTACCTTTATAAACAAAACACATATGACCAAATAAAACGGTAAATCTAAATTGTCAGCAACGCTGATGAGCCATAGTAACGGCGAAATCTGTGTATGTGTATAACTAGTTTACCAATATACAAATAAACAAGAGTTATATATACGTATATTAAGAGCTTTTCATCTGTAAAACACATAACACCAAGATTACTTTTTTGCAGATTACAGAAATCCAAATTCAACAAATACTACACACACATATATATACATATATATATAAATATATATATATATATATATATATATATATATATAAATATATATATATATATATATATACATATATATATATATATATTTATGCATATATATATAATATTATTACGAATACTACATATACAGGGTGGGCAAAAATAAGTGTCCTATTTTAAAAAATTCATAACTTTTTTATTTATTGATTTTTTTAAATTTTTTTTTTAGAATAAGTAAAGGACCCCTTACGAAGCAAGCATGAGCCGTATTAGCCCTAAGGAACGTACCCTAATTTAGAAAACATTATTTTTGCTTAAAAAACTCAAAACAGTGTAAAAAACAATACTTTAGTTTTTGTAAGTTTTAAGAAGTGTTTTTCGGCTAAAATTTGTTTTGTTTATTTCAAAAAATCTCGGAAGGGTCAGTCTACACACACATAAAGTTTGGTGAGTTTAACTATTATTTTGTGGAAGTTATTCAAATTCAAGTTATTCAAATTTAAAGATAGGACCCTTATTTTGGCCCACCCTATATATATATATATATATATATATATATATATATATATATAGTAAGTAATAAAAAATATATTAATTGCAATTAAGCTACACTCTGCAAAACTGAGTCCATGCATTTAAGCCTGATGATTCCGCCGGGGATAACACGCAGAAACCTCTGTGTAGTTTAATAGCCATAAACATATTTTCATAAATTACTACCTTGCTATACTTACGTATCGAACACTGTTGAAGTAAATATATATATATATATATATATATATATATATATATATATATATATATATATATATATATATATATATATATATATATATATATATATATATATATACTGAATGATTAAAATAAACTTGTACAATTACAATATTTACGAGATCAGTATAAGTTCAAAAACAAGAAAGGCATTATTTTAGTATAATGAGATCCCTCCTTGTTTTTTACTTCGGGTGATTTAATAAATATTTTAAATTGTATAACTTTAATTTTCACCCTTAGTTTTGTGAGTTTATTGCACTATTTAATATATTTATCTTTCTATTGTGACGATAGATTATTTTGTTTGTCTCCGTAAATGTAGATGCATACATAAATAACATAGTCTTTGGCTTTCCTTTTTCATTCTTTATTCCGTCGGATAATTTTTCCCCATTTATATATATATATATATATATATATATATATATATATATATATATATATATATATATATATATATATATATACATATATATATGTATATATATATATATATATATACATATATATATATATATACATATATATATATATATATATATATATATATATATATATATATATATATATATATATATATATATATATATAAACATTTTTTTTGAAAAACCATAACAATGTAATTTGTAGAAAATAAATAAATAACATTTATTTATCTTAAACTGAGCTTTCGAATATAAAATATTCCTCGTCAGAGAGTTTTTTTCTTTTTTTTTTCTTTCGTTTCATAGTCTGGTGGTGGTATTGACTTTGAGATAGAAAATCCGTGTCTTGGGCGCGGTTAAGCCATTTTTGAATACGTAGATAGGAGTAGACACATTATTATAAACCATTGTTTCGTAAAGGTATAAACATTTTTTTGAAAAACCATAACAATGTAATTTGTAGAAAATAAATAAATAACATTTATTTATCTTAAACTGAGCTTTCGAATATAAAATATTCCTCGTCAGAGAGTTTTTTTCTTTTTTTTTTCTTTCGTTTCATAGTCTGGTGGTGGTATTGACTTTGAGATAGAAAATCCGTGTCTTGGGCGCGGTTAAGCCATTTTTGAATACGTAGATAGGAGTAGACACATTATTATAAACCATTGTTTCGTAAAGGTATAAACATTTTCTTGAAAAACCATAACAATGTAATTTGTAGAAAATAAATAAATAACATTTATTTATCTTAAACTGAGCTTTCGAATATAAAATATTCCTCGTCAGAGAGTTTTTTTCTTTTTTTTTTCTTTCGTTTCATAGTCTGGTGGTGGTATTGACTTTGAGATAGAAAATCCGTGTCTTGGGCGCGGTTAAGCCATTTTTGAATACGTAGATAGGAGTAGACACATTATTATAAACCATTGTTTCGTAAAGGTATAAACATATATATATATATAATAATGGTAATAATCCAGGTGAAAAATATCCACAGGGTGGTAATCCAGAGAATTTTAACCGGGTTTATAAAAAGTGCTCAATATCAGAATAGAGCTTTATATATGATAATTTTATTTACACAGACATGTACAACATCTGCGACACTCGCATGTCGATGATATCGATCAACAGTTACTATAAACTGAGATCTCATCAGGCAGAGTTAGAATCCGATCTTAACCTCAGATCATATTTTGGAGAGAATGAAGTGGAGGGATAGAGAAAGAGAAGAAGAAGAAAAGAAATTTAACATTTCAAAAATTAAGGTCGTTAAAAAATTAAAAAATTAAAATTAAAAATTAAAAAATCTAAAAAATCTAAAAACAAAAAACAAGAAATCTAAAATCTAAAATCTGAAACAAAACAGGGCAAATAAATAAATAATTAAATAAAAAATATAAGGTGGAAAGAGGAACAAATAATGAGGGGAGAGGTGGTGGGAAGGTAGACACATGAAAGAAAAAGAAGGAGAAAAAGAGGGTGTCTGTTGATTCAGATCGAGAGGGAAGGATGGGGCAGTAGGGGAGTAGACATGCACGAATCAAGTGTCAAAAAAACAGTCGAGTTTATAAATGTATTTTTTCAAGTGAACTGTAATATTATGTATATGTGCGTATGCGTGCGGGTAGACAGGTCAGATGCGTCTGATTGTTGTGGTGGTGGGGCGGTGATCAAATGTGTCGCGATTCTGGATTTGAATTGTCTTTATAATTTGTCTAGAGTTTATTTGCTTACTGTGAATAAATAAATATATTCGTTAAATATAAACATATTATTGCGATTGTTACCGATCTCTTGGCCCTGATTAGATTTCTCTCGCCTTCTCTGTTGAGGTCAGGAGGGATTCCGTGCATCATATGTGAAGCGAACACATTCTCCAGTAAAATGAACGTAGAAACGAGCAGCCACACGGAACAGTTCAGAGCTGGAAGATAAATGAAGAAGAGATGACACATATAAGAAAAATTGATACATGTAAACGTAACGATACTTATTTTGATTCGTCATAAAATGGCGAAATAACTTGATGTGCCGTAAAACAGACAAGCCAGAATATTCTACCTAGGAATGAGTCGATCGCATGCATTTTGTTACCTCATCCAAGGAGGTTATGTTTTCGGATGAATTTGTCACAGCATTAAATTGTCTTGGGATACGGATGGCCTACATTTATACATCCGTTACAAACAGGTATGAACTTACAATTTGACCCCACTTTACTTCGCTATTTTTATTTGATCAAAATATTCGTCATAGATAAACTTAGAACTGATTTAATTTCGTGAAATTTAGTTTAAAAGTAAGTGTCAAGGTCACAGAAAGTAAAAGTCATACTTTTAGCGATAACTTCATTCTATTAATCGTGGAGTCTAACGACTTGGTCAACATTGTAGACAATGAACACCTGTTAAATAATTCTTGAAATGTTTTCTTTCGGTAGCAAAATGTTCGGTTTATTAAAAGCTGAACACTATTTTTACGCTAAGAAATGTTTATTGGGTAAGTTTATCTGCCTATTTCAGGAATAAATGGACTTACCCAGATACCATAAATACTGTAATATCTAAGCGTCACTGGACAGAGAATTGCAGCAGTTATCTCCCCAGGTTCATGACGTGTATTTCTGTGATACACTTCTCTTAATGCAGTTGTGTTTATTATACCACTACGTTCGTCTTGATTATTAGCGGTCTTCAAGGACACAACACTGGCTGCAGTGGATTTCTAGATTTACATTGCCACAATACTGGTGGCAAGTATTCGAGAACAGATCTCACAACACTAACGTTGAGAATTTATTCGAACATAATCCAAACTTGTGTCACATACACTGGAAGCAAAGATTCGACATTTACATTCCACAAACCGCGAGACCAGGTTATTGAATTGATACAGTCGTATATTTTTCCTTTGGGGCGAGTTGAATCGATTCAAAACACGACAATAAACCAGCAACGAAAACTTTGGTGTCTGTCTTGGATTGGAATCGTTGGCATTTGTGAAGAGAAAGGACTTTCGAGGTATTTATTTAACAAGAAAGCAAGAAATTAAAGTATTGAATTTTAACAAGGAAATTGTTTTTCTAAAAAAAAATCTCTATCGTTACGAAAAAGTATTAAAACGTTTTGTAATGACGAATTAATTTTTACACGAATATTTTGAAAAGTAAATTTTCCACCACGTCGGAAAAAAGCAAGATGATTTTACAAAGTGATCTTTGTTAATTCTTGTTAATCAAGAATAAAGTACGAACCTACTTTTCTCTTTTTCACTAAGTTGTTTCAAACTTGTCCGTAAGAAAACTACGACCTGTTATATATATATATATATATATATATATATATATATATATATATATATATATATATATATATACAGTAGCTGGACCCGGCGCCCGGTCAGTAAATTAAAATAAAAGATAACAAATTGTTAACATCTGAGAGAACGCAGATAGGTAACATCGGACAATATTTACCAAACCATCTGAGTTTTATAAACATAGAAATTGCTACAGTGTAGAAGAATATTTTCTTTTATTGACCGATTATGGAAAATATTACTTGTTTCGTGCTGGGCTGCTATCTATTATTTCGTCCGTTATTGAAAGCAACTCTTTGCAGAATGCGTCAATGTTTATTTATGTTGGTGTCGACAACGGTAATACTTTACGATGTGTCTAACTCTTACTTCGTTGGAAGTGAAATGTGACTTAAATTAGACCATGTGTAATTAATGTACATGTTAATTTAGGGACAAATATTTATGATGTAATAATTAAAAAGCAATCAATTTTGATTTCAATTGCGCAAATTAAGGTGCTGATTAACTACTATTTTTGTCACGTAATGGCGACATAACGCAAATAAGTCACATCATCACCACCATTTTTAGCGATGTCGATCTGTGTTTCCTTTAACTGTCTCGAGTCCAGTAAATAAATCTTATTCGACATGAAAAAATATACTAAGAAAAATCGGTGGATACTAATTTAAATCGTATGTGAGCAGGATAAAGTTCGTATATTCGTAATGTTTATTGACTGCTATCACGTAAAGACGTTAATTTAGAAAATGTTGCCAACAAAATGTTTATATATATATATATATATATATATATATATATATATATATATATATATATATATATATATATATATACGGGAGAGGGTAGCTAGAGTAAGAAAGTTAGAGACAAAATACAAAATAAAGGCCTTACTTGAATACCCTCACTGCTACATAATTACAAATGGAAGATACTTCCGTGAAAAGGAAAACAGGTAGATTAACTGATATTACGAGCTTCCCTGGAATCGGTAGCAACAATAGAATGTTGTTCAAATTAACACAGTTCAGTTTACTCGGTAAATATTTGAAAAACGATTTTCAAACCTTAAAGTTGTTAAGTTACAAATTGCCTAATTTAGACATTTTTTTTTTTGTTTTTGGTTTAAATGAACATAACTTTTATTTGTGTGAGTTGTTCTTTCTGTCACTCTTATCTTTCTTTTCTAGTTTTATTTTGGTAAGACGCTTGATTAGCCTATAACCATAGTTGATCATTCTATGCTGACCTCAGTAGTGATGACAAAGAAATGGGACTTCCACAGGATAGGCATTGATATGTAACGAGCCTTTGATACCATCAAGCGACAATGCATCCTAGATGTGCTACTGCAAGCAGGGTGTTATGATGACGAACTAAGACTTGTAAGATTTCTGTTAGCAGGGACAAAGCTTAGAGTCCGAGTGAAAAACGAGCTTTCTGACTCATTTGAGACCTACATAGGCTCCCCCAGGGCGACAACCTCTCATCGGTGCTCATCATCTGCTACCTCGCTGCAGAACTCTCATCCGCCCTAGAAAGCTCTAACCGGCCCAACCCACCAGTCTACAGCCTGGGGCTTCCATTAGAAATGGAATATGCAGACAACGTCAATTTCCTGAACGGAGAAAAGACGCCCCTGAATAAGCTCCAGCCAATAGCGACAGAGAAACTGAAAACGGGCAATCTCTTCATGAACGAGATGAAAACAAAGTTTTAGAGTTGGACCCACAAGGCAAGACCCTCCGCGGAAATGAGAGCTGGCGCAAGAACAAGACCCTGGGCTCCTTGCTGTGCAGCACTACAGACGTCACAGCCCGCTGTATACATTAACTCTGGAGCCGACGAACCAAAGACCCGTTAAAGACTAGACTTCGTCTCTATTACGCGTACTGCGTGTCCATCATGCTCTACAATAGCAACAGTTGGGCAATAACAAAAGCCATGCTGGACAAGCTGGATGCGTGCAACCACAGACACCTCCTTTCTCATCACAAGTCACTGCTGGCCGAAAAAAGTTATCAGCAACAAGGCACTATACTAGCTGTGCAACGAAAAAACCCTCTCCACAAAGGTCGCTGAACAAAGATGGTCTATGTTAGGCCATGTCCTACGAATTGACCCTGGCACTCCAGCACAGAGGGCACTAGACTTTGCCGTTACTGGCTCGCAAACCTACAAACCGCGACTAGGACGGCACTGCACACATTTGCTGAGCACATTACATGCTGACTTCAAGCAGGCAGGACTAGGACCACTACGTACAGCGAGTCAGCTTCATTGCTTACGACAACTTGCGCAAGACAAGGCCAGATGGTTGGAACTAGCATGGAGGACTGATTGCAGCTACGGGATGTCATTTGACTACCCTAGCCACAGAACACAGTTTTAATAATAAATAATTAATATATATATATAAAGTTGAGATGATTACTCTCTGTCCCTTTGCCAAAAATAGGAGAATAACAACATGCATCATAGGCTTCTAAACTAACCTTTATATTATGCTTATTCACTCGAGCGTGTTATGATAAATAAGTGCTTTATTTTCACCCGCTAACACTAAAATTACTTTTGCCCCACCATCTTTGATTCTCCCAAAAGCATACCATGTAAAGGTGGTAGCAAAAACCTTCTCACTATAACTTTACTACTGTCACTCTTCTCATCAACACTGAGAACTAATAAACAATGTCTACTTATTATTTACTATTCGTCTGCTGTTAATTACATCTGTCAATGTTCTTTTTACTTCGAAATTGAAAAACTCACTCTCACTTGTTTCAAGTAATAAAATAGGGAAAATTACTTAAGGGAAGAAATTATTCTGAACTTTTGGTAACATTATTATATCATTCGGTTTTGATTATTGTTACAAATGTGCGCCGCTATTTTAAAACTGAGCAATAATTATTCGGAAAATAACGTTGTACTTACTTCGGCATTTGTGCATCTTCATTGAATTGTTTGGTCTGATCGAAATTTATGACTTGTGTCCGTACAGCAGATTTGACGACAATTCTTTGATAATTTCTAAGACCTTTCCTTCTTTTATACTATCAATTTCCGGGTGGCGGGCAGATAATATTTCTAAGAGAACGGAGAAAAAATGAAAGAAGTGTGTCTTGCGTTTTTTTTAGCTCCGCCCACTTTTATTATTCCAACCAAACAAAATGTCCGCGTTCTCTTCCATCTTCTTGCACGACGACTAAACTGCTCTCCACACATTTGCTTTTTTATCATTTCATTTTTTACAGCATTTTCTTTCATTTTTTGATTTCTTTTTCAATTAAAGTTCATGAAACCACAAGAATCGGTACAACTTTGAACAAAGCAACACATGAAATAAAATGTGATGTGGTGTGATGCAATTATTCTCACGTACACCTATCGAGTACTTTACATCTGAATTACAAAAATAAAATGCTCAGAACATTCTGTAATAAATTATCAGAACATTACTTAATGAAACGTGATCAGAACATTACCGTAATAAAGTTACAAATAACCTAACTTTAATCCACAATCTGATCATGTTCGTGCAAAGAAGGAAACAACGAGGCGAGGCGAATTGAAAGAAGTCTCGCACAAGATGTGTTTATCTGCCGTAGGCATGAAAATGTACTGCTATTTGCAGGTAACACATTCTCGAGATGACTGACTTAAAATATCCAAAAAATTGCTGGTCCAGAGATTAATAACCTAAGATTAGGAAATAACACTGAAATATATTTAATAGGGTTGATCCCGGCATCGAAACGTTGCATACGCCCAGAAAGAATACAGACCTGTACTAAATAATTGATAGTTTAGAATGTGAATCTACCTGTCCGTGGGTGTGCACTGCAGTGCGTGAAAAATAGTGCATGTACGTACGCACTGTTTGATGTGAGTTGTTAATACATACTATATCTTTACTTTATAAGACAATTAATCGATTCTAGTTTTATCTTAGGCTCCCCGTCTCCCGCTCCCCGCTTTTTATTGTTTTATTCTTACGACATTATTTCTCACTTGCTTTTATCCGGACAAAGATAGAATTCCAGTAAAGCATCACCGGAATAAATAAGATAATTGCAGGGCAGTGTTGTGCATAGAAAAAAGACCCTGCCCTTATTTCTGGTGGGCTTTTTTGCCACTACATGGATAGAGAAAATGCGACGTATGTAAACTTTGTTTTCTCATATTCAACAAACACGCACTTTAGCTAACCTACATATCTTGCTGCGTACCCCCTTAAGATTTACTATAACCCATCACCACAATAAATAAGTTGTGTAGTGACATGCACCGCAAAGAAGGCCATCGTGAACTTATTTCCGGTGGGCTTTATCGAGGCAACACCATCATAGATAAAGACTCGGCTAATAGTCTACTTGTGTGTGCTTTGTTCTAGATGATAATAACAGTTGCCCTTTACACATCAGTGCCTTGTATTGGCTGAGTAAAAGTATTAATAAATATATCAAATAAAGAAAATGCATTTATTCAACAGAGTATAATTATAATACAGTAGATATATTTTAATCAAGGCTTATAACATACAGAGGTTGTTGAAGTGATGATCAACTTTTTCTAGATATCTATTTCGTAGTAGTGCAGATGTGTCTGTGTTCATCCGGCTAACTTTGTTTGCAAACAAATATAATGTAACTATTTGAGCACGACGAAAAAAACGAAACATTTTTATAGTATATTGATAGATTTCATATTTGTCAAAATAAAAATTTACAGAAAGCGTTTTTGAAAACAAAATTATAAAAAACAGTAACTATCCGAAAATTCTGTAACTGCTAAAAACATATCATATTTATACAATGATTATTCATATGTAAATAGTTTAAATAAGTGAGAACAATACGGGTGCTGATTGACAAGTGGCATAGTGTACAGGGTGACCCAAGAAAAACGGGCCCCAAATCCAATTAGGCCCTGTTGTCTAGTTTTTCGTCCGAATTAAATGAATTTGGGGGCATACCTAGTTTATTATATGCACAACATAATATCAAAACATTAGGGTATTTGCCCTTTTTTCTCCGTTCTACAGCATGTGTTCTAGATTGACTCCTTTTAGCTCCGTGCATTTCTGAAGGCGCAGAACGAAGTTGCCCATGACGTTCTTACAGACTGAATTGGGAATAGCTCTCATCTCCTCCCTGGTGGCCTCCTCTTGTTCCGTGATGGTTCTGGGTTTCCTAGCGTACATTCTGTCCTTAAGATAGCCTCAATAGAAATAATCTGGGGGGGGGGGCTTAGGTCCGGGCTATTAGGTGGCCACTCAAAATTAGTTTTGAGACTGATCATTCGGCCTCAGAAGTTCTTTTTCAGCCAATCTCAGGACAGGTTTGAGGTGTGAGAACTTGCTCCGTCTTGCTGGAACCAGAACTTGCTGATAAATGACGCGTAGAGGGTCTGGGGCTCACTCTTGAAGGTTTTGAGAACCTACACATACCGCTCCTTTGTGACTGTCACTTCTGCGCCAGATTCTTAGATGAAGATTGATCTGATGATGCCTCTGACCAAGATTGCAACCCACACTGTGCAATTAGGAGAATGCAGGGGCTTGGTGGCTACTTCATTGGGTCTGGAGGACCCCCAGAATACATTTGTCTTGGAGTTCGCTTTTCCGTCAACATGGAAGTGGGCTTCATATGAGGTCCAAAGGAGGTTAAGGAAACCTGGTGTCTCCTCGATCTTATCGAGCATCTTGACTGCCATAGCGCTCCTCTGCTTGTTGTCTGAGGCTGTAAGAATCTGCAGCGTCTTTATTCTGTATGGGTAAGCCCTGATATTGTTCACCAGCACTCTCCTGCAAGTCTCACTGGAGATACCGAGGGACTGACTTCGATTACTTACAGAGCATTTCGGGCTTGGACGGTTCTCTGGGAGCGTTTAAATTATCAACGGTCCCATACTTCTCGAAGTGGCCCACCCAGTTCTGAATTCTGCTTTTGGGTGAAGCCTTTTCACATCCGAACTGATGCATGAAACTGTCCTGGGTTTTCTTAAACCAGCCTGTCTTGTAGTAAAATTTAACACAGTGTATTCTTTGTCCAAGCTCCCACTGAGGTCTTGGTGTACTCCCAGTCGTTGATTCTGCCATGTCCTGTAAAATAAGGGCAATTGTTGAATAAATAAAGGAGATATCACATAAAGTGTACACGGGGCCCTTTTTTTTAGTCACCCTGTATTCTCTCATTTTCATTTACATGCAGCATATAATTGTGTAAGGATAAACAAATACAATAATAAATAAAACACCTTTGAAAGTTCTGAATCGGCGTCTTTTGAATATCTTTGAAAAGAAAGAGAGTGGAGTTTCTTTTTAACTGACGCAGTTAAGTTCTCGTTTTAGCAAACCTGTCCAATTGTTGAAACAGTACTCTAGTTTGGACGTATCTGGCTCTTATACAGGTAAAGGATTGCGTCACGAGTCAGATACTTTCTAGAGCTGTAAAAAGATCTAACCATATTTACAGCCATCTGTGTAACATATTTTATGCTAGTCTAAACTGCACGGCTGCAGTCGATGTCACCCCCAGAAGTTTATCAAAAGAGAAGGCCTATTCAACGGAGACGCTATACATTTCAACTGAAGCAACGCGAGGAAAGAAAAGAATCTTTATTTTAGATATATTAAAAATAACCAGCGATTTTTTCACAATTGTACATGCTCCGGATCGGAAGGGAAAGAATAAGAAATATGTTGACCGTTAATGCTCTGGGAAGTGATGCCATAAATGGTCTCTTGATAATCAGAGATTCAAACAACTTACTCATGACAAATAGGTGACTGAGTAGTCTGTATTTTACCATAAAAACTGTAATACCATTGAGTAGGCAAACTGAAACATTGTATTAATACTACAAAGCGAATTGCTGTCCAAGAATTGTGAATATTAAAAGCAGAACAACACAGTATTGCACCACTTTTATGCCATTTGAAACAATTACATTCAAGATATACAAAAGATTTTTTAGTTTAAAATAAGTATTTATGTGATGTGTTCATGTTATGCTACTTTGTGTACAGTTTTAAACGACTTGCGTTGGATTCGAACTCTGGTATGATCAGTGTAAAACCTGAAAGTAAAGTATCAAAGCTATCAACGGCTACAAAGGATGTGTACATCAAAATGTATCACTTTATATATATCTCGGCTTCATTAGTAATGTGTACTCTGCCTATTCCTTTTTGTCAACAAATATTATGTTACTATTTCAGCACGAAGAAAGAGAAGAAACATTTTATTAGTATATTAATTGATTTCATATTTGTAAAAAAACAATTACAGTCAACGTTTTTGTAAGCAAAATTATAACAAACAGTAACTATCCGCTTCGCGGTTTAATTAATTATATGAATTTTCTTAACAATGAAAACTTCTCATTTTACTTTGTATCACGCTTTATTTTGTATTTAAATTATAGTTTTTTTTAATCAAATTTTTCATTTACCTTTCTTTTTAGTTCTATGATCTTAATGAAGGAAAGACGTTCATTGGTAAAACAAAATCGGAATTTTTATGAATTGTACAACTTTTGATCGGTTCTACTGTTGTCAATAGTTACCTCAGTTGCTCCAAGAATAAGGTTCTTTATTATTGCTAGGAGTAAAGTGTAGCATCTGTTCTGATGTTTTACTTAATCGTTGCTGTCCTCTGTCAGTGAAAGGAATCTAATACTAGACTGATCCAATTTTTATTTTTCTTACAATTTAGAGAGTCTTTTATTTTGAGAACTAGATTCTCTCAATATAAAAAAAAACTTCCTAGTTTCTAACTCTTCCATCGAGGGCTGGCAAATAATAGTAACATCCAAAGGTAAGATAATTCTATGGAACAGAGAGAATTCGAACTTGGCACGCCATGATCGCCATTCAATGTTTGGATCTAATTCATAACAGCAGCTGTCGTCCTTTCGTAATTAAGTCTTTCTTGTAAAATGAATAATTGACATCATTTTTCAATCAATAATCTTCATCAACAACGCGATGTGAATGCTTACATCTTACGTGTTGTTATTAATCACTTATATGTTGAATCACTTATATGTTTACTATTCTTATTAACTTTTATAACGAACTAGCAAGGCTATCCGATGTTGCCGGGGGCCATACAAATAATAGACTAGGTTGAAAAGTGTTTGTAACATATTTCTATGAAAACGTCTGTCTCTCTACGCTTCTTGATCCTTCTCTTTATCGTTCGAATATTTGCGATTATTAAGTCTTTTGTCATCTTATACAGCGTAGTTGATGTAATACTGTCAGATTTTTATTATAGCTTTTGGGCAACGCTGAGTAGCTTTTCTTCTATACAACATCATAAAAATACACACGTTACGCAGTGTATAAACACACATGCTCTATCAAAGGTATTGGAAACTTTTGCGAGCAGAGATATAATTTACAATATAATCATGAGCAACGTTCAAACACAAGTGTTCTATGTAGGATATTGAGAACAGTTTGATTAATATATACTACATTCAAATGGTAATATTGTATTTGTAATGGAATTGCTTCCAAGGACCGTCGTATACCTTTTCATGTATACAACACTTTAACAGAACACAGTGGGCATACACTTTTATATACATTCGTTTTATATAGTTTTTTCAGCTGTTCGTCATTAGATATACAACTTACGACATTAAATACTGTATCATTACTAAAATTTCTCCCGAGAAATGTCGAGTACATTTTTTTGTATACACCATAAAAAAGAACATTGAATTTATTTATTTATGGCAATGCTGCGTTCGAACACAACAGCTCTATCTCGGTTATTGAGCAGTTTCTGATTAACATATACCACTGAAATTAATGAAACAATTCATTAAGAATTATATTAGAAATGAATACATTAAATTAATTAAAAATATGAATTTATTAAATAAATAAAAAACAAATAAACAAAATTCATAAGAAAAATGAATGAGAAATGAAATAAATAATGAAATAAAAAATGAATAAAAATAATAAAAGAAAAACATGAATAAAACATTAATACAAAATTGATGAAGAAAATCACTGTAAAAATCAAGGAATAAAATTAATAAAAATTAGAATTGCATAGCTGATATTGTTCCAAGGGTGTATCCTATGTAGTTTCTAGCTTTGTGACGTTGGCATTTGCACGCACAGAATTACGACTCTATTATGTATCATAGATACTTGACAGGTGCTTTCCCATGAATACACTTTGAATAACAAGCGTGTATCTTATGTGGTTTCGCACTTTATATCTGATTTTGTTCTGCTTTAAGACGGCGATACATACACAGTGAGAATTACAACTTTTTATATTTAATAGATTATGAGCGGCTGCATATATATATATATATATATATATATATATATATATATATATATATATATATAAAAATATATGAGTATACGTTTAATAATAAGCGTATATTCCTTGTAGTTTTTAGCGAGTATCTTTTGTAGTTTCCGAATTTACTTTAGTTTTGTAGTGTCTGAATTTACTTATATTTTACCGGGCAACATCGACTTGATTGTCTGCTATATAACACTATAACACAGTGGAATAATTTCACTCGAGTTTCTCGTCTACTATACGACACTATAAAAAAACACAATGGAGTGATTTCACCCGTGAAACGCAGCGTTTAAGGACACCTGCTTTATGTTTGATATTTAATACTTTGAATTAAATTATAACACTTTCGAAATGTATTTAAATCCTTATTTTACTGCTTCCGGTAACAACCATATTTTAGTCTAGTATACAAATCTGTAGCAAAACATTTCAAACACTGTGGAATTATTGCTGCAAGGCAAATCAGCTTTACAAACAAATCTGCTCTATGAAGTATATAGAGCACTTTGGATGAACAGATGTATAAAGCTATAAATCTATGCAATTTTCTCTATTTTACTCTCACAATTTCCACCGCCACTGTCTTTTCTGATCCGCCTTGTTTTTTTTTCGTTCTTGCTTTAATGTACTGAAAGTAATAATACTGTAACGAATTGAACTGACATTTTAGTTAACAGGTTATTGCTCCCGGGCAACACCGAGTTGCTTTAATATATGATGCAATGTAAATTTCTTTTAATCTATTCCTACGGAAACGTATTTCTTATCACTCATTTCCTTAATAATTAGATTAAAACTAAATGTGTCGTAATCTATTACCGGGCAATGTAGAGTTTATTCTTTCCCCTTCTCCATCAAACATATACCACATATGAAATGTAATACTGTGTTATTATACACACTTGCTCTATATAGTGTATTGAGTACCTACAGATATACAACTTGCCAAGTCTAACATTTTATTATTATTCACACCGGCTCTATAAAGAATATTGATCACTTCCTGTTCAGCATATACCACTGCAAAAGTGTAATAATGTATTCGTACACACTCCTTCTTTATCAAGTGGACATTACGATTTATTTCATATCCCTAATATAGTGTAATATTATATTATTAAAATCACATGCTGAATCTCGGTTTGCGGGTATTATTTGATTCAACATATACTACTTACAAAGTGTAATACTGTAGTTTAGCACTCACATGCTCTATCTAGAGTATTGAACACATTCATATTCAGCATCAACCTGTTCCCAGTGTTCTACTGTATAATTACATAGAACTGATCAATCTAGGGTATTGGCCACTATTATATTCGGCATATAAAACTTATCATGTGTTCTACGTTATTAATAAAATATTTCTCCTGGGCAACACCGAATGTCTTGCCTGATATCGAAAACTATAACAAAATACGTTGATGTTATTGCTTCCGGGACATATGGCGTTTACACCCACCTGCTATATCTAGGATATTAAGCAGCTGTTATACTACTTACCAAATGTAATACTGTAATCGTACATCCATTGCTCCGTGGCAAAATTGAGTTAATTGTCTAGCTGTTATGCTTCGTTACCCATACGGACTACTTGTACTCTTCCACTCACCATAACTACTAGGAGCACCTGCTTCTCAATGTTGTGTTCACACCAGTCCGTTCGGTCTTTAAGAGCCACACCAGTCTAGACTAGCACTCAAGCCTGACGTACAACCACTCGTGTTCTCTGTCGTATAACGCTTTTTTTCAATATACTTGTTTTTTATTAAGTCAGAGTTCGTGTTTTCCTTCCAGACCTTTTACAGGCTAACAACAACTGCTGACAAGGGACAGTAATGGATTTAAAATGGATGCAACAACTGGCGAGGAAGTATACCGAAGGTTTTTTAGAACTTTGCAAAATAAAATACGATTTTTTAATTACTATTCTGACATTGCGTTATTTTTAAACAAGACGAATAGACATGTTATTTTCTTTGTTCCCCAAAAATATTTCCTTCCGCCGAAAGGAAATAATTGAAACCTAATATTTTTCTAATACCTTAATTCTACAGTTACGTGAAATACGTGATGTTTTGGTCGAATAGAAAACAACGTTAAACTCTTTCTTTTTCACATGTAAGATTTCGTATATCAGCGTGATATAAAAGAAAGAATTCTAACAGCCGTATTCGATGAATACACATTTTAAACATGGAATAATTTAAAAATAATATGACAGAACTCGTAAAATTGAAATAACAACAACAACTAGAACAAATAAAAAACAGAAGAAAAACAACTAAAAAAATAAGCCCTCTTACTCAATGTAATACTGTCTTATTATTTATATGGCGTTTTGTACATTGGCTTGTATATAACAGTGAATTACTGCCTTTCGCGAGCAACACGACCTTAAAAAACGCTGATCTATGTGAAATATTGAGCACTTTTTGATTGAGATATACTGATGGAAAGAGAAATGAATGAGAATAATGAATGTAAATTGTAAAAAAAATATTGTATTAAAAAATGAAAGAAAAGTTATTAAAACAAAATGAATAAAGTAAATGCATGAACAATTAATAAATAAATATAATAAGCGTGTATCTTATGTAGTTTCTAAGTTTTTGATATGTAATCAAAGACACATACGTACACAGCATTACGACTTTCCGATATATCATAGGTGATTGGCAGTTGTCTTTGCATACGTATATGTTAACAAATAAACGTGTATTTTATCTCATTGCTAGACGTGTGTCTGATGTAATGTCTTGCTTTCACACATTGAGACATACTTACAGATAATTACGATTTCCTTAGATAGAAAGATAATGAATACAGGATTTTGAATCAGTATATGTTGAATAATAAGGTTGTATCTAAAGCAATTCATGAGTGTATATCTTATGTAGTTTCTGATTTTGACAAATCTACAACTTTTAAACATTGCTTTAATTATTCCCGGGCAGAAGCGAGTTATTTGACATATGCAATGCAACTTTAAACACAATTGCTCTATGGAAATACTTGAACTCTTAGGATTAAATAATACCACTTATCAAATATAATAATGTATTATAATTTCATTGCTCCCATTACCATCTTGTTTCTTGTGCAGTATGCAACAGTGTAACAAAAACATTTTATCACAAATGAATTATTTGTCTCGGGAAACGCAGCATTGATACACGTTTGGTTTATCAAGGATATTCATCACATGATAACCCACCTTCGAAATGTGATACTATAATATTACTATTATTGTTCCTGGGCAACGCCGAATACTTTTTCTAGTATACAACTACATAACAAAAGTGTTTTTATGCCAGGCAACGCAATGTTTAAACACAGCTGTTCTATGTAAGATATTGAGCCAGTTTAGATTACTTCCACTTAATAAATGTGATATTTTATTACAATTCCTTAGTTTCCGTGCAACATCGAGTTTCTTGTCTAGTATTGAACACTAACAAACAACAGTGCAGTTATTGCTACCAGGAAACGCGACGTTTTAATCTGCCTCGGTTTACTCCCAAATAATTACTTGTTTGCTTAGACATTATTTTCTTCCGAGACAACGTCAATTAAGAATATAGCAGCTTTGCGAGTTTCCTAGTTTAAGTTTGACTTGTAGCTGGACAAACAACCTTGCATAGATACATACAAGCTGACATACAGAAAACTGAATTAAATATAAACAATTACACAGCTGTCCAGCGTCCCAGAGTTATAAACACATAATAGAGGATGTGCGAAAGTGTGTGTAATACTTACTTAGAATATAACGAAGACATTTTCTGTCACGATTTCGGTCTGACCGTCGCCGGGAATTTTTGTGAACGTAAGAAATATATTACAGCACATCTTCTCCTATATAAATATAAACTGGCTGTCTGCATGCATGTATGTTATGATGCATTTATTTAACTCTTCTCATCCAAGAGTACCCAACAAACACTCACACAGTTGACATCATTCTAACCAGCCAGCCTCCGGACGTGTATTGTCTCAGAATCAGAAGTAAATTACAGTTTTAGGGTCAAAAGAGCACCTTCTCAAATAGGGGTGGCTTTTTCCTTCATTTGCCAACGTTATTATGTACTGATTTGACAAAAAACCAATGATATTATGTATGATTTTAGAAATAATGCAAGTCATTGAAGTATAATGAAAATAATGAAAGTCGAGAAGGATAATTGCCTCCCGTTTTCGGATGCCTTTATCAAAAGATCCAGAAGAGGGTTCCTAACTAGCGTTCATCGCACATCCACTATTACAGGTCTCTACTTAGAAAAGGACTCGTTTGCACCAAAGTCAAGAAAGTTATCATTAATTTATTGTTTAGTGCACCGATCCCTCATTATTTTTTTCCAATAGACTTCACAGGGAAATAATTATCAGCAACGTTTATCCGGAAGACTTAATCTCGGAATGTATCACAAACAGAGTTGCAGAACTTAAATCTCCAAGACCTTTTAGCCCACTAAGATGTGCAGTTTATCGCGAACTTTCTTTGGATAGTTGGCATTTGTCATGAGTTGGGTAAGCAAATAACCAAATGTGTAATCAGTTTCTTTTTTCTGTTGCTTTACGTTTGGTGTTTGGCACACGTTCTGCTTTTTTTACTGAATGAATGTGTCACCCTACGCAATAAATATACCTTAAATCCCCTTCTTGACGTTGTAATATCCTGTGGTTGTATGGTTATGACGCTTGCTTGCGGAGTCTTGGTTGATTCTGTAGCAGGTGTTCGAACTCTGTGACCGTTTGAGATTATCATTCCCTACACTGATGAGAGCGAAGGGTTTGAACGCTGGTGTATGTAAGTGAAAATGATTAAATATTATTTACCTAAAATTATATATATATATATATATATATATATTACTATTTCATGTTATCCATATACACTTTTATAAGAAGATATACGTTTTATGTATCAATTATCAGTATTTACTTGAACAGAACTCTATAAGTAAGAAGAGCTAAATAGTAAGTTATGAAAATATATTTATGGCGATTAAGCTACACAGAGACTCCTGCGTTTTATCCCCGGGGAACCTTAAGGCTAAAATGCAAGGAGTTAGTTTTGCCGAGTGTTTTTATATACAAGGCTAACTAGTAAATCAATCATAGTGTTGTTGTTTTCTTAGTTCGCTTAGTATTATTAGACTTTGTAAGTATTCAGAAGCGGTAGAGAATCTACCAAATTATTAGGTAATGAAGAAGTTTCGATTCAGCCAAATCTCATTTATTAATGTTGTACTATGTTATTTGCAATATAATCAAGTAAATTTCTACAAGTATTTAAATCTTATTTTTAATTGAAGAATATAATAACAAGCAAAATCTTCTTGTATGAGATTAACAATGTGCAAACAAACAAGAATCACAATTGACGTCACTAAATCGCTAGCATACAGACAGCGATGTATTATTCATATTATTTATTTATTCTGTTTCTGTTAACAAATAGGTCGCTACAATTTTGTGCGGAAAATGACGTCATCCGGTTTGTTTTTTTCTATTTAGATCGGTATTAAATGAGTGAATTAATGTAACCTGCTTCTAATAACATACTATTAACTTGAGAGCCAATAAGCAGAGTGAGCCTATATGTGTGGTTTTCCTTCGCAGTGTGATTCACGACAATTATTCGAATTAAAGATGGCGGACTGGAGAACCATCATCATCGTCAGCGTTGTTCGACGATAAATTTCCTTCCGGTTGAGGAGGCATTGGACCAATTAATTGTCGAGTGCTTCTTGTGAAACAGTTGTAGATTATCTTGGATCTTAAGTGTTCATGTTACATGAATATAACATCGATTAATATAGCTGTACACGATTTCGCGATGCTTTCCAAAGTGGTAATTGTTCTGCATTTTTACGGTGAGAAATTATAGTTTAATTTACCTCTACATGGAGACCTTGACTCTAATCTTAATCATGACCTTGACCATAACGCTAACGTAACCCTAACTTTAATCAGGTGTAGACAGAATTAACCAAGTAAATCAAAAGCGTGTGCGCACACTGCAAATGACTTACCGGATATTTATTTTTCTTCTATACATTATATATTCTCTAAATGGCAATGTGTACGTCAATTGTTTTGAAATATATACGTGCTTTAACCTCTGGCAATAGAAATTATGTTTTCGGTCGAGTCTATTTGTTATTTATGGACTATGTGTTTTGTGTGTACAGTCTAGTGTAGACATCGCATAACCAATTGTCACCAAACTTGATAACATACCGGCCATGTTCTAACTAAAATGTGATTGAATTTGGAATAACTAAGTAAAAAAGTTAACAGTAAAATATTGATTCTTTTATTTTAAAGACTCGCTACAAATAAAGCTGTATATCTTATCTGAGTTTTACCTTGAACTTTCGGTCAATTACAGAATTAAGCCCTGCATTAGAATTTGGTTCATCCTATCGTTGTCAGGTAAAAGTATGCAGTCAAACGAAGTTGTTCGGGTCTAATTGTTGTTGTTGTTCTTCTTCTTCATCTTCTTCCTCTTATTATTACCATTATTATCAACATAATTATTATTATTATTATTATTATTATTATTATTATTATTATTATTATTTACTTGCTAAAGGTTTTGCATTCAATAAAAAATCCTAGATTAGCATCCGAGTTAAACGACTTTACTAAAAATTTGGACTGTTTACATCATCCCTGCATCATAAAATTTTACTTAATATTTCGTCTGTTTACATAATATTTGCATAGTTGACTTATTCTGTTTAAATTATATGTGAATTATATATGATTTGACTTAAGATTTTTACTGCATAAACTATATCTTCATTATATGATTTTACATAAGATTTCGACTGTTTAAATCATCTCGTCATTAAATAATGTTACTTAAAATTACGACTGTTTACATCATCTTTGAATTATATTATAAGATTTCGACTGTTACCATAATCCTTGCATCATATTATTTAACTTTAAATTTCGACTGTTTACATAATACTTGCATCATTTGATTTTACTTAAAATTCTAACTGAAATGATTTACCTTAGGATTCCGACTGTTTACATCATCTCTGTATTATATGAGTTAACAAAATATAGAATATGTTTACATCATCTCTGTACTTTATGGTATGACAAAAAATAGAATATGTTTACATCATATCTACTTCATATGATTTTACTTAACATTTCGACAATTTTACACTATATTATTTACTTAATATTCCGACTGTTTACATCATCTCTGCATTATATAATTTGAATCAGAATGTCGACTGTTTATATCATCTCTTAATTATATGATGTTATTAAAGATTTCGACTGTTTACATCATCTCTGCGTTATATAAATTGACTTCAGATTTCGACTGTTTACATCATTTCTTGATTATATGATGTTATTAAAGATGTCGACTGTTTATATCATCTCTTAATTATATGATGTTATTAAACATTTCGACTTTTACATCATGTCTTAGTTATATGATGTTATTAAAGATTTCGACTGTTTACATAATCTCTTGATTATATGATGTTATTAAAGATTTCGACTGTTTACATCATCTCTTGATTATATGATGTTATTAAAGATTTCGACTTTTACATCATCTCTGCGTTATATAAATTGACTTCAGATTTTGACTGTTTATATCATCTCTTAATTATATGATGTTATTAAGGATTTCGACTGTTTACATAATCTCTTAATTATATGATGTTATTAAAGATTTCGACTGTTTATATCATCTCTTAATTATATGATGTTATTAAAGATTTCGACTGTTTATATCATCTCTTAATTATATGATGTTATTAAAGATGTCGACTGTTTATATCATCTCTTAATTATATGATGTTATTAAAGATTTCGACTGTTTATATCATCTCTTAATTATATGATGTTATTAAAGATTTCGACTGTTTACATAATCGCTTAATTATATGATGTTATTAAAGATTTCGACTGTTTATATCATCTCTTAATTATATGATGTTATTAAAGATTTCGACTTTTACATCATGTCTGCGTTATATAAATTTACTTCAGATTTCGACTGTTTACATCATCTCTGTAGTGTATCATTTTACTTTGGATTTCGACTGTTCAAATTATATCTGCATTGGATAATTTAAATTAAGACTTCGATTGTTTACATAATCTTTGCATTATATGCTTTTAGTCAAGATTACGACTGTTTACGTCATCTCCACATAATATAATTTAACTTAATATTTTAACTGTGTACATCATGTCTTCATGATGCGATTTATTTAAACATTTCTACTGTTTCCACTATATGTGCATTATATTATTTAACCTGAGAGTTAGACATGTTACACAATATTTGCATTATATATCTTCACTTCAGATTTCGACTGTTTACATCATTTCTGCATTTTATAATTTTACTTTGAATTTCGACTGTTTACATTATATCTTCATCATGTGAAAACAATGGCGGAGCATAATTAATTCTTTACTTAAACTTTACTAATCGAGACGTTATTTTATATGGATATTTATATTAGCAAAAACAACGGCGGAGCACAAGTATTTCTTTCTTTCACTTTAGTGATTGTGACGGTCTTTTTGTAAGAATTCGAATATTGGTGCAAACAATGGCGGAGCACATTTATATTTTCTTATTTCGGGGAGGAGGTAATACCTGGGAGGAGGGTACCATGATAAAAGAACAAATACTACACTACTTCCACACCTCAAAAAAGGAGCAGAGTATGACTGAACGGATTGTATCATGAAAACGGAACAGATACGATACTACCTTCATACCTCTCAAAAAAGAGGGTGTAATACCTGGGAAGACGGTCTCATGACAACAGAACAGATACTACACTACCTCCACACCTCTAGACAAAGGAGTAGTTAATACCTGGGACGATGGTATCATGAAAACAGAACCGATCCTACACTAACTATACATATCTCAAAGAAGGAGGAAGTAATGCCTAGAAAGATGATATCATGATAACAGAACGGGTGTAGGGAAGAAGGGAGGGAAGGAATATCAGCGTCTATTAGTTAAGAACGAAAGGTAGGAAGTGTCGGAGTTAGAGAGAAATACGAAAGAAAGGAAAAAAGGATTGTAGTGTGAGTGAATTTATTTCCGGCACTCTGTTCCTCTGATGTCATTTCCGGTTAATCATGACTTGCATTATTTCTCAAATTATACATAATATCATTGGTTTCTTGTCAAATTAGTACATGATAACGTAGGAACATTGAGGAAAAAGCCATCCCCCTATTTGTAAAAGGTGCTCTGTTGACCCTGGAAGTGTCATTTTTTTCTGATTCTGAGACAATACACGTCCGGAGGCTGGCTGGTTTGAACGATGTCAACTATGTGAGTGTTTGTTGGGTGCCCTCGGATGATAAGAGTTACATAATACATAGTTGCATACATACATGCAGACAGACAGTTGAGATTTATATGAGACTAGCGAAAATAGACTCCCTAATGGTCGTCTATTTTTGTTCCAGCCAAATTTTTTTTTCCTGCCAAAAAAATAATACAAAATGGGGCCCCCCCATTAAAAAAAATCGAGAGCGAACGCAGACCCCAAAGTATTTTCGAAGAACAAGTTATACGATCATTTATAGCTAACTGAAAGCAAAAGTGGCTGAAAAATCATCCATTCTCCAAATTAAATGCGTAAAGCTGTTTCCCTTGGCAGTGGTGGTGATCTTAAAAATATCCTTATCTTTTAGTAAAAATAAACATCGAAATAATCATGTAATTTTTCCCTCCCCCAATACAATGATATAAAAACATAAAAAGTAACCTGAAGCCGGTCAGATTTTACCTCGGCCGAAACGTTGTGAATACAACAAGCAAGATGAGAGTAGTTGTCTGAATAATCCAAATTATCAATCCTTTGTAACGTTGAGTGCTATAACGTAGAAAAATTGAAAAATTCATTTTTTAACAAATTCAACTCTTTATTAATACGCGCATAATATTGGGTAACGTGACAATGAACATGGACAGATTTTTGCAGAGACGACTTTTCATTAGATAATTATTTTTCTTGGCTACGATTTCAAATTTTTTAACCTGAAGAAAACTATAGCAGAATCGAGTGTTTATTTCAAACTCATTATTTAAAAATAATTTTTCTCAATGATATTATGTCTTCTAAGACGGGTGATTTGAACTAAATAAAAAGAAATAACTTTGTTTTAATATTTCATCTTCTACGTTCTGAAAACATTTTTGAGCGGGAAATAAGAATTTCAAAATCTAAAAAAGATATGGTAACTTTTTGCATTTCACTGAACTGTGAGTATTATTATTATTGTTTACATTTTATTGCTTATTTTGTTTTATTTTCACACTCGGTTTGTATTAACATTTATTAATTAGTCTTAAATTGTATTTTTATACCATCAACTACATCCAGGCCATTCTAACTGTTTAGGCCAGTAACCAATTCGTTTATGAATGAAGAAACTCGTGTCTATTTCAAAAAAAGTCTATATAACATTTACATGACCCTTTGAGAAGTATGTTAGTTTATTGCTAATAGCCCGAGGCGCCTCTACCGAGGAATGCCGACGGGCTGATCAGGTATTTTTGACGGCTAGAGCGCTCTTCTTTCTCCAGAGCGCTGGCTTTTCATATCACCCTTCCCCGACCTTGTGTCACATCTTATGCCTGTGGGACAGATAGGAAAAACAAAATCATCGAAATTTACACTCTAAATACACCAGAATCCGAATTGGTCATACAAGACTGACTCATGAATACCTTCTAAAAGCAGAAATTGCATCTCGATGCAGAACATGTGATTATGAACTAACCATAAAACACATATTTATCAATTGTAAAGAACATGGAAAAACCCGTAAGAAATCTTTTAACGAACAAAACTTAAAAACATTATTTTTTCGAAAGAAAATAAACCTTTTAAAATTCATTTAAAACTCAATACAAAAGAAACAACACAAAATGTAAGCCCTAAAACAGGGGCAAGAAGATGCGTTTAATTTCAAACAATTAAAAATAACAAAACTCTTAACTAATACGACTAAAATGAAGGATATTATTTCCCCTCCACATTTCATGGCACGAAATGACCCGAAAAGGGTTGATGTGCCACTAAGCAATAACTTACCTTACCTCATTTAATGTACTTTCAAGTATTTTACTTGAAGAAAATAATACTCGAATTGAATGTTTAATGCAGACTTCATCGTATACGTGTAACGTCGAAATGAAATGTCGATCAGAAAAATATAGTTGCCATCTTTATAAACATTCAGAAAGAGTCTAGCTAAGGACGAATAATGACTCAAGTTCAAGATTATTTACCTTAAAAACAGTGCAAAAAGCATTTCACTCTAAATAATTTACGTGACGTTCATAGGAATTAAGCTAAAAACATTGCCCCAGTCGAGAAGGATCTGTGTTTTGGCCAAGGGTTGGTTTTTAATGGAATAAAAATTCTTTTAGTAATTTACTGACGTAATAACGTAAAAAGTCAATTTAACGTTCCGTCTCCAACAAACTAGAAACTTTCACCTGTGTTAATAAGAAAAAGTCCATATATTTTTGTAGCTTTTACATAATTTGAACCAAACTTTTTTAATCTAAAAATAACCACGGTTTTAGGTTTATTGAAGCAAAAGTCATTTGGGTTCGGTTCAAATTCTGTAAAGCACCAGATTTGTGGCTACTTCGAGAATTTTTTCGGCATTCTTCTGTACAGGATACGTTATTTATATGAACAATGTGAATGTGTAACATATTTAATCAATTTTAAGAATAAAATCATTTTAAAAATCAGTTTGCATTTATTATATGTTATATTGTTTATTACTTTATGATTTTATTAATTATATTTGGCTGATAATTAATAATTAAACGATTTTAAAATATGGTTACTGTACCACATGACGCGCCTAATTTCCGTGACCTCGCGTCGACAACGATCGGGCATGTCGCGGAAGTGCCCGAGCGCTGACGGAATTATGTCATTTTTCTTTTTTTTATCTCATAAAAACATTAACAAAATTGTTGTCGATGCGAAGTCACGGAAATTAGGCGCCTCATCTGGAACAGTACAAAAATATGTTCACAATAAAAATAAAAAATTCCAATTATAAAAAAGTTTCCACTACCTAAATAAGATTAAACCGTTTATGCTTATTTAATTCTGTGTAGTAGATCATCGCGATAATTCCCCCCTGGCATTACACCCTCTTTTCTGAGGGCTGGGGCATCATGATATACGTTCGTTCCCCTCTTTCTCTTTTTATGGTGGTAGTGTACGCAATATTCTGTTGTTGTGAATCCCTTACACAAAATACATAATTTCCTCTGAGCCGACTGTCAGTAGCAAAATAATAAAAAAACTATGGTGCTTGCACAGAGAAGCGTACATATGAAAAACGCTGAAAATCGCAGTTCCAATTAAATTAAGGGGAACACTCTTTGATATACTAATGTATCAAGTAAAAATAGGTTTGTAGACCAAAAATTAGCAAAAATCCGTTATATCGTTTAATCTGATCGGCCATTGATTTGAGCGAAAAACACGAAATTCAGTGGAGGATTACTTAGTCTATCATATTAACAAGTAATAAATCAATTGCATTCACCAAAATACGATGAAACTAATGTTTGTTTTTAATTAAAATTCTACTCGAACTTTTTTATTTAACCTCTACATTTTGGTGCTGATACTTATTTAAATCTGCTTTGTAAGTATATTAAACTTTTTCCTGTGGTGTTGATAATTTTGCAGAAGGGAATTTTGGGGAGGACGTCTGTCTTCCGGTGAAAAAATCGTGTATGGATGCCTGAAAGTGATACAATTTTTTTTATTCATATTAATTTGAGACTTTTCTTTCATCATATTCAAATAATTAAAATAATACAGACTATTTTAAAGATAATTTATTTGATTGTTTTGAAAACTCAAAAAAATGTCATTGAAAAAATAAACAAAATAGAATAATCTACTTTTTTTTCAAGAAATAATGGTTTTTTTCAGCTAATAGTGAAAATATGTGTTTTTCAAAAATACGTGAAATGTTTTTTGGGAAATATTTAATGAAAATAATGTATTTGGGGAAATAGGGTTAGAGTAAAATGTCCAATTACAGAAATCATTTTGCTTTATTATCGTTCGCTTTATTGATTTTTTGGATAAAAACTTCTATTTCTATATCACTTCCGGTGGAACTGAAAACTCATACGTTGTGATTAAAACCTAAACTGGAGAAATGCCAAATTAATAAAAAATAAATTATGATGAGGTGTAAAACAATGCATTTTAGAGGTAAAAATCAAATACGGATAAAAAAATTAATGAAAATTAAAAAAATGTTCAGAAAACAATCAAATAAAAACAAATGCATTTTTCAAATAGTCTGTATTATGTTAATTATTTGAATGAGATGAAGGAAGTCTTAAATTAATATGAATAAACAAAATGTTGTATCACTTTCAGACATCCATACACTGGTGTTTTCACCGGAAGCCAGAAGTCCTCCCCAAAATTCCCTTCTTCCAATGAATTAAATATTTTACTTGTATTTTAACTGCTTCACCATGACCAAAATCGCACCTCTTTCTTTAAATTTATTTTCTTCTTTTTTACTCTTTTTCAACCCAAACAAAGCACATTGCCACTTCAACCCAATAGCAAAAATAACCTGTCTCTAATATATAATATAAATAAAAACTTATAGGAAAATATTGTAAATACATATGTAAACTTGATAATAGCAGTTATAAGTGTATAGTTGTGAATATGAATTTAATTGAAGGTTAAAAGGAATGTATTATGTAAATGACAAAACCCGTCTTGTGTCTGAACGACATTTATTAACGGTGTATAAGGAATTTGAAATATATTAGTTACAGTAAGATTCCAGACACGTTTTCCGTACTAATCGTAGCCTCGTCTTGAAATTTCGTTCGACTTTGTTTATATGTAATCTAATGTTATTTAATATTATCTAATGTAAATTAATTGATAAATAATAGTTTCCTAATTCTAAGGGTAACAAATATTATGAACGCTGACTCGAAAAGATTAATTCATTAAATGGTAATTACTCGAGCCCCCCTCCCTCTTTCTTCAGTTTACAAAACATCTCCAGGACGGACAGACAGACATCCTGACAGAGAAGGTGCTCGTTATATTATAAGTGGACTGACGAAAATAGACTTCCTAACGGTCGTCTATTTTGCTAGGCTGTCGCGTTCTTGGGTGTTGATACAAAAAAAAAAATTTGTCTCCGAATACTTTGTTTGTTTAAAAAAAACATTTTTTTTTTTGCGGGAAATTTTTTTTGGGGAGGGCGGGAACATTTTTTTTTCGACCCTTTCCCCCCTAAAACAATCGAGAGCGAACGCAGATCCCAATGTATTTCCAATGAACAGTTATACGATCATTCATTTGTAACTGGAAGAAGTTGAAAAAAAACGAATTCTTTATCATTTAGAATTAATATAATTACAACACTTGTGTTGGTGGGGCAGAGGTTAGCGCGTCCGGCAGTTAGCGTCAAGCTTGCGAGTTCGAATTGTAGCCTGGGTGCTTAAATTATTTATTGTTTATTTCTGAGATTACGTTTACAAAAATTCCCCAGGACGGACAGGCAGACATCCTGACAGAATGACAGAGAAAGTGTTCGTTATATTATAAGTGGACTAGCCAAAATAGCCTCCCTACGGTCGTCTATTTTTGCTAGGCGCCGCGTCGGAAATGAACGCTCACCAGTAAACCGATGGAGACTCAGTCATATTTCTTGGGTGGGTAGACATCAATTTTCTTTGTTTCTAACCAAGAATATTTTTAGTTTAAAAACAAATAAAACATTTTTAAAACATTTTTTTACCCACTCCCTCCAAAAGTTTTTTTCACCCTCCCCCATGAATAATAATATTTTCAGTTTCAAAAAAAATTACCCCCACCAAGTTTATTTTTTGCCCTTCTCCGTAATAGTAATATTTTCAGTTAGAAAAAGAGAAAACAAAGAGGAAAAATCCCCCCCCCCCAATTTTTTTTTGTGCTCTTCCCCATGAATAGTAATATTTTCAGTTAGAAAAAAAAAAAAAAATTGTAGCCCCCCCACCCAAAAAAAAAAAAAATTTGTTACCCTTCCCCACGAATAGTAATATTTTCAGTTAGGAAAAGAAAAAAAAGAAAGATTTTACCCCCCCCCTTAAAAAAAATTATTTTGTTACCCTTCCCCATGAATGGTAATATTTTCAGTTTAAAAAAAAAAAAAAAAAAAAAAATTTTACCCCCACACCCACACAAAAAATTTTTTTTTCACCATTCCCCATGAATAGTAATATTTTTAGTTAGAAAAAGAAAAAAAAAAATTTTTTACCCCCCCACCCCCCAAAAAAAAATTTTTGTTACCCTTCCCCATGAATATGAATGTTTTCAGTTCAAAAAAAAAAAAAAATAAATTACCCCCCCCCCAAAAAAAAAAATTTTTTTTAGTTACCCTTCCCCATGAATAGTAATATTTTCAGTTAGAAAAAGAACCAAATAAAAAAAAAAAAATGTTACCCTTAAAAAATTTTTTTTTAAATTAGTAGGCGCCTCGGTCATATCAAAGAACTAATGTTTAAATATGCTATTGAAGGCGCCTACGTCATATCAAATAACTAGTTTCGTTATTTTTCCAAAACGGTTACCCATTTAGTAATGGTTGAGATATTTGTTGCTTAACTTCAATTTACATTATTTGGGAGTAAACCGAGGCAGATTTAAACGTCGCGTTGTCTAGTAGAAATAACTGCACTGTGTTTTGTTAGTGTTTAATACTAGACAAGAAACCCGATGTTGCACGGAAACTAAGAAATTATGATACAGTATCACATTTATTAAGTGGTAGTAATCTAAAAAGGCTCAGCATCTTACATAGAACAGCCGTTTTGTTGTGTTGATGTATACAAGAAAAAGTAGTCGGCGTTGCCCGGGAACAATAATACTAATATTATAGTATCACATTTCGTAAGTGGTTAATCCAAAGTGATGAATATCCTTGACAAACCAAGTGTGTTTCAATGCTGCGTATCTCGGGAGAAATAATTTATCTGTGTTAAAAGGTTTTTGTTACACTGTTACATACTAAACAAGAAACTAGATTGTAATGGAAGCAATGAAATTATAATACATTATTATATTTGGTAAGTGGTATTATTTCAGTGTTGCATACTAAACAAGAAACTGGATGTTACACGGGAGCAATGAGATTATAATGCATTATCACATTTGGTAAGTGGTATTATTTAATCCTAAGGGGTCAAGTGTTTATATAGAGCAGGGGTGTTTAATGGTTGCATTGCATATGTAAAATAACTTGCTTCTACTCGGGAACAATTAAAGCAAGTTTAAATTTGTAGATTTGCCAAATTCAGAAACTACATAAGATATACGGGATTTTTTAAAAAGGTTTTAATGACTTTTCATTTATTTTTTAATACAATATGTTTTTTTTACAATTTACATTCATTATTCTCCTTCAGTTCTCTTTCATGTCAATCCAGAAGTCCTCAATATTTCACATATAGCAGGGTTTTTTAAGGCTGTGTTGCTCGAGACAAATTAATTCACTGTCTTTTGTTATACTGATATATACAGGCAAATGCACTTAACGTCATACGAATAATAAGACAGTATGTCATTCAGTAAGAGGTCTATCTGAACTGCGCAGTGTTTTGATATACTTTTCTATACAAGAAACTGTACATAGCGTCACCTAGGATCTATAATAGTAATATTAGACGATTACATTTGGTAAGTGGTATAAGTTAATCGAAAGTGTTTCTCTGCTCTGTTATATCGTTTTATACTAGTGTCGTTGGCCTGTAAATGGGCCGGAAGGAAAACACGAACTCAGAGTTTAGGGATAACAAGTATATTGAAAACAGTATAATACAACAGAGAACAAGAGTAGTTGTACGTCAGTGTTGACTGCTAGTATAGACTGGTGCGGTTCTAACACTGAGAATCACGTGCTCGCAGTATTTATAGTGAGTGGTAGAGTCAGAGTATATACCATAATACGCCCCTCTAGGAGTCATAGAATCGTGTCCTTTTTTGGATTGGCGCTATGCTTGAAGGTATCGTATCTGGTAACCATAATTTCTACCTGGGGAATGCTGTCGGTGTCTTGCTATAATCGTTCTATACTCTGATTTAGGTGACTCTTATGAAAAAACTGTATATCTCTATCAATATAATATTTCATATCTTCCAGTATTTCAATTCTAGACTTCTGATTTTGGAGAAAATATTAAAACTTTGAAGAAATGTCTTCTTGACTTCGACGTTCAACTGACAGACATTATCTCTTCAAAACTTCTTTGAGTTGCAACGTTAGCTCTGGAATGATGAGTTCACTCTCTTTAACCTTCAACTGCTTATCCAAAGAATTTGACTAGTCAGTGTTTTGTTAGCTATTTTCAGCGGTAATATTATATCTTTATATGTTTTAATACGAACAATTTAACTTTTTTGAGTGTTCTATTTAAAATAATGTCAGTAATAATTTTACCCGCAAAATTAATGTTTTCACCAGTAACCGTGCTAGCCGTGTGTTCGTTCCTAGCATGTACGGTTTATCCAATCATTTGTACTTAAGGATTCGACTGTTAACATAATTTTTCTAATAGTTAATAGTCCTAAATATTTTGACTTTTTACAAAATATCTTCATTATTTGATTTTTCTTAAGATTTCGACTGTGTTCATCATATCTTCATTACATGATTGTACTTCAGATGTCGACTGTTTACACCTTTTTTTTAATTATATAATAGTCTTAAAGTGTCAACCCTGAGAGGAAATGACGACACGAGCAGAAAGAGATGTCAAGTTCTTAAGACGTTAGGATAAGTAGTCGTGGCGATGTTATGCGCAGATTGGCGCTTTTTTAAAGTAAAGAAAATTACCATCTTTGAAGCACGGATTAGAATGTTTTAAAGTGAACTATTTTGTTAAATCAACAACTGTGCAATTTTAATACCATCAAAATTAGGAGGAAGAAAAGAAGGAAAACAATATAAAACAGTCTCGCTTGACAAGGTTATTCTACAACGAAAGCTTGCAAAAACAAAATAAATAAGTGAATTTTTCATTTAAAATTGCACGATTGTTGATTTTCAAAATAGTTCACTATAATATATATATATATATATATATATATATATATATATATATATATATATATATATATATATATATATATATATATGAAATATCTATGCATCCACACATAATATAATTAAAAAAGAAACTAGTCAAAATAAAATTATATAGCTGTAGCTACCCGGTGTTGCCTAGGATACAGTGAAGTTTAGTTTTTAATTTTTATAGTGAGTGGCAGAGTCAGAATATTTCATATTAGAAATATACCATAACACGGACCTTTAGAATCATAGTATGGTTTCCTTTTTGGATTAGTAGTATGCTTGAAGGAGCTGTATGTTGAAATTACCGTATCTGTTAACCATTACTTCTACCTGGGGAATGCTGTCGGTGTCTTGCGATAGTCGTTTAATAATTTGAGTTAGGCGACTCTTATGAAAAAACTGTATGCCTCTTTCAAAAATTTATTGAATATCTTCCAGTGTTTTAATTATAGACTTCTGATTTTCGAGCAAATCTTTAAACTTTGAAGAAATGTCTTCTTGACTCCGACGTTCAACTGACAGACATCATCTCCTCAAAAACATCTTTGAGATGCAACGTTAGCTTTAGAACGGTGCGGTCACTCTCTTTAACCTTCAACTGGTTATCCAAAGAATTTTACTTTTCAATTTGGTGTTAGCTATTTTTAGCGTGGATATCATGTCTTTATATGGGTTCATACGAAGAATTCAACACTTCCGTTGTTCTATTTAAAATAAGGTCGGTAATGATTTTACCATTAACATTAATGTTTTCACCAGTAACCGTGCTAGCCGTGTGTTCGTTCTTAGCATTGATGGTTTATCCAATCTTTTTCATGTATGCATATGAATAATCGACACGTCTGAACAAGAATCTAATTGTATTTTTTCCATTTTTATTCATGATTTTCACCTGTGCATATTTTTACATATTCCTGTTCGTTCCTTTTTTTAGATTAAACTCGGGTTTGATTTGCTCTATTCGTTTTGCAATGTGAAGTCTGGCGTCCGACATTATTACAAGTTAGACAGCTTTTTAAACAGTATGGGCACTCCCTTAGCAACTTGAGGTATCCTCTACGGAAACGGGACTAGGCGGTACATTATCCTATTTGTCTTTATTGAGCTAAATTGGTTTTGTAGGGGCGTGAATGTAATCCTTCTTTTTGTTTTAATTGTTTTTTTAAAGAAAGTTGAATTGTGATGTTTGACGTTTTTGTCCAGTGTGCACAATGCTCGACTCTTCAATATATTAAGAATCTTGTTTAACACATAAACATCTCTTGCAGTCTTAAGCACATTTCTGTAATCTAAAATGTAGCTCAGTTAATAATTTGTTTAGAAACCTACGTCTGATGTATGCGTTTTTATTTTATACTCGTCTTTACACGGAAATGACACATTTAAAGTTATCCGCTACTTTTAAGTCGCTACACTGTTTATTAACAATTGACGCATACGTTGCGGTGTACAAGCCATCATTTTTTTAAAATTAAACACTTCTTCCGTTTGTGTTACAGATGTCTTAGGGCTAAATAATTCTCTTAAAAGATAAACAGTTTCAGAAAAGTCATGTTGCTCGTCTTTCGGGATAAAATAAAGTTCGGTGGTCCCTTATTTTGGAACAGTATGAGAACTTTTTTAGAGTCTGTCGAATTTTCACAATCAATTTTGTATAGATTTTCCTACCTTCTGAATAGGCATTAAATGTTTATCCTCGTCTAAAGAATAAGTGAAATGGTCAATTGCACTTCCAACGCAATTCCGAGAAAATCATATTCGTGCTCAGTGGTTTTACTCCTATGCGATATGGTTTGCATTAATACATAGTATTTCTAATCAATTTATTTTTTTCCAGAAATCATTCTACGTTTTTCGTCGGCTTCGTTTTATATTGTTTCAGACGTTTTTCTGTTCTAGTAGTTTTTCGTCGGATTTTGTTCCAGTAGACGATTTTGAAATCTCTACTAATTTTTTATTTGTTTTTCTTCAGTTTCTTTATTTGTTCTAGTTGTTGTTGTATTTTGAATTTTACGAGTTCTGTCATAGTTGGTTTACATTATTCCATGTTTAAAATGCGTATTAATCGAATACGGCTGTTATAATTCTTTCTTTTATATTATGCTGATAAACGGAATATTTCTTGTTAAAAACGAAAGAGCATAAAACTGTGTTATTCTCGACCAACATATCACTATTTTATGTGTACGCTTTTCACGTAACTAGAATTTAGTCAACAGAAAAATATTAGGTTTCAATTATTTTTTTTCGGTGGCCGGACTTATTTTGGGGGAACAAAGGAAATATTTATCTTCGTCCTTTAAAAAAAAAACGCAATGTCAGAATAGCAATTAAAAAATCATAATTTATTTTGTAAGGTTCTAAGAAACCCTCAGTATACTTCCTCGCCAGTTGTGGCATCCATTTTAAATCACTTACTGTACCCTGTCAGCAGTTGTTCTAAGCCTTTAAAAGGTCCAGAAGGAAAACACGAACTCTGACTTAAGTAAAAACAATCATATTGCAAAAGGCGTTATACGACAGAGAACAAGAGTGGTTGTACGTCAGCCTTGACTGCTAGTATAGGCTTGTGTGGCTCTTAAAGACCGAACAGACTGGTGTGAACACAAAACTGAGAAGCAGATTCTCCTATTATTTATAGTGAGTTGAAAAGTAGAAGTAGTCCGTATGATAAGGTAGCATAACAACTAGACGATAAACTCGATTTTGCCAAGGAGTAATGAATGTACAATTACAGTATTACATTTGGTAAGTAGTATATATTTAGCCAAACTGCTTCCTATCCTAGATATTAGGTGTGTCTAAACGTCATGTATCCCGGAAGCAGTAATATCAACGTATTTTGTAATAGTTTTCGATATCAAGCCAAAAAATAGGTGTTGCCCAGGAGAAATATAATACTAATACTGTGGAACACATGATAAGTTTTATATGCCGAATGTAATAGTGCACAATACCATAGATAGATCAGTTCTATGTAATTATACAGTAGACCACTTGGAACTGGGTTGTTGCTGAATGTGAATGTGCTCAATACTCTAGATAGAGCATGTGAGTGCTAAACTACAGTATTACACTTAGTAAGTAGTATATGTTGAATTAAATAATTCCCCCAAACCCCGAGATTCAGCAATTGGTTTTAATCATATATTATTACACTATGTTAGGGATATAAACTAAATTGGAATGTTCACATGATAGGGCAGGCATGTGTAAGAATACATTATTACACCTTGGCTGTGGTATATGCTGAACAGGAAGTGATCAATATTCTTTACAGAGCCGGTGTGAATAATAATACACTGTAAGACTTGGTAAGTTGTATATATGTAGGTACTCAATACACTATATAGATCAAGTGTGTATAATCATACAGTATTACATTTCTAATGTGGTATATGTTTGATGGAGAAGGGGAATAAATAAACTCTACATTGCCCAGTAATATATTACAGCAAATTAAGGTTTAATCTAATTATTAAGGAAATGAGTGATAAGAAATGCGTCGTTCCTTATAAAAGATTAAAACAAATTAAAATTGCATTATTTATTAAAGTAAGGGGACAACAGAGACTCGGTGTTGCCCGGGAGCAATAACTTTTTAACTAAAATGTCGGTTCAATTCGTTACAGTATTATTAGTTTAAGTACATTAAAGCATAAAACGAAAAAAACAAGGCGGATCAGAAAAGACAGTTGGGGAGGAGGGAAATTCTGAGAGTAAAATAGAGAAAAATTCATAGATGGATAGCGTTATATATTTGTTAAGTTTTACAAATTCTACAAAGTGCTCAATATATTTAACAGAGCAAGTTTATTTGAAAGCTGATTTGCCTGGACGCAATAATTCCACTGTGCTTGAAGTGTTTTGCTACAGATTTGTATACTAGACTAAAAAATGGTCGTTGTCGAGAGCAGTAAAATAATAATTCAAGTACTACATTTCAGAAGTGCTATAACTTAATTCAAAGTATTAAAATCAAAGATAAAGCAGGCGTCCTTAAACGCTGCGTTTCACGGGTGAAATTACCGCACTGTGTTTTGTTATAGTGTCGTATAGTAGACGAGAAACTCGGGTGAAATTACCCCACTTTATTATAGTGTTATATAGCAGACACTCAACTCGATATATATATATATATATATATATATATATATATATATATATATATATATATATATATATATAAATATATATATATATATGTAGCCACCAATTATCACTTAAATATTAAAAGTTATAATTCTAACTGTGTATGTATCGCCGTATTAAAACAGAACAGCATGAGATATAAAGTGTGAACCACATAAGATACAGCTTATTATTACAAAGTGTATTCATGGGAAAGCACCTGTCAAGTATCTATTATACATAGGAAAGTCGTAATTTTTACGTGCAAATGCCAACCTCACAAAGTCAGAAACTACATAGGATACAGCCTTGGAAACTACATCAGCTATGCAATTATTATTTTCTTCATTCATTTTGAATTCATGATTCATTCATGTTTTTCTTTTATTATTTTATTCATTATTATTCATTATTTATTTCATAATTCTAATTTAATGAATAAATTTTAATGTAATTCTCAACGAAATGTTACATTCATTTCAGTGGTATATGTTAATCAGATACTGCTCAATAACCGAGATAGAGCTGTGTTGTCCGAACGCAGCATTGCCAGAAATAAATAAAGTCAATGTTCCTTTTTATCGTGTATACAGGAAAATGTACTCGGCATTGTTCGGAAGAAATTATAGTAATGATACAGTATTTAATTTCGTAATTTGTATATCTCATGGAAAAATGCTAAAAAAGAACTATATAAAACAAGTGTATATACATGTGTATGCCAACTGTTTTCTGTTAAAATGTTGTATACATGAAAATGTGTACGACGTTTCATGGGAGACATTCCATTACTAATACAATATTACAATTTGAAAGTAGAATATATTAATAAAACTGTTCTCAATATCCTACATAAAACAATTGTGTTTGAACGTCGCGTTGCTCATGATTATATTTTAAATGGTATCTCTGATCGCAAAAGTTTCCAATACCTTAGATAGAGCATGTGTGTTTATACAATGCGCAACGTGTGTATTTTTATGATGTTGTATAAAAGAAAAGGTACCCAGCGTTGCCCAAAAGCTATAATAAAAATATGACAGTATCACATCAACTACGCTGTATGACTTATGACAAAATACCTAATAATCGCGAATATTCGAAATATAGAGAGAAGGATAAAGAGACGTAGAGAGGTAAAAGTTTTCATAGAAATATGTTACAAACGCTTTTCATCCTAGTCTATTATTTGTATGGCCCCGGGCAACATCGGATAGCCTTGCTAGTTCGTTATAAAAGTAAATAAGAATAGTCAACATATAAGTGATTCATAGCAAGTAAAAATAATCATCATGGATGTTTTGTAATAACAACACGTAAGATGTAAACATTCACATCGCGTTGATGATGATGATTGATTGAAAAATGATGTCAATTATTCAGTTTACAAGAAATACTTAAGTACGAAAGGACGACATCTGCTGTGAAGAATTAGATACAAACATTGAATGGCGACCATGGCGTGCCAAGTTCGAATTCTGTCTGTTCCATAGAATTATATTACCTTTAACTGTTACTATTATTTGCCAGCCCTCGATGGAAGAGTTAGTAACTAGAGAGTTTTTTTTATGTTGAGAGAATCTGGTTCTCAAAATAAAAGGCTCTCTAAATTTGAATAAAAATAAAAATTGGATCAGTCTAGAATTAGATTCCCTTCACTGACCGAGGACAGCAACGATTAAGTAAAACATCAGAACAGATGCTACACTTTACTCCTAGCAATAATAAAGAACCTTATTCTTGGAGCAACTGAAGTAACTATTGACAACAGTAGAACCGATCAAAAGTTGTACAATTCATAAAAAATCTGATCTTGTTTTACCAATGCACGTCTTTCCTTCATTAAGATCATAGAACTAAATAGAAAGGTAAATGAAAATGTGATTAAAAAAAAAACTATAATCAAAATACAAAATTAAGCGTGATACAAAGTAAAATGAGAGGTTTTCATTAAGAAAATTTATTAAATTAATTAAACCGCGAAGCGCATAAGTACTATTTGTTATAATTTTGTTTAGTAAAATGTTGTCTGTAATTTAAAAAAAAAAATGAAATCTATCAATATACTAATAAAATGTTCATTTTCTTACTTCGTGATAAAATAGTAACATAATATTTGTTTACAAAAAGGAATAGGCAGAGTACACATTACTAATGAAGACGGGAAATATATATAGAGAGACATTTTTTATGTACACATCGTTCGTAGGCGTTGATAGCTTAGCTACTTAACTTTCAGGTTTTACACTGATCATACCAGAGTTCGAATCCAACGCAAGTCGTTTAAAACTGTACAAATGTTATATGCATTTAAAGAAATTAGCATAACATGAAAACATCACATCAAACTTATTTTAAACTAAATAACATTTTCTATATCTTCAATGTAATCTTTTCAAATGACATAAAAGTGATGCAATACTGTGTTGTTCTGTTTTTAATATTCACCATCGTTGGACAGCTATTCGCTTTGTAGTATTAATACTGTAGTAATAACGAAGGTCGCAAATCACTGTTAACCTCCAAAGCAGCTCTCACTGCTCGACACGTGCACTCGCTTCGCACACTCCGTTCTCCTGAGACGGTACGAGACTCGCTTTTTATAATATCCAGCCACACCTAATTTCCATACGTGCAACGAGACTTTGCGAGATTTTGCGTGAACTGTATGTAATAAACATTCAGGGACGCCATGTTGGATTTCTTATCTTCTTTCTTTCTTTCACTCGCAGCGCACAGGACAAGCAATCCCGAGGACGTTTCGCAAGTAAGCCTTCTTCATGTTCATGTTCCCTACACCCCCCCCCCCTGATCTCATGATGACAGAGATGGCAGGGAGGCCTCGATCGCCTTCGCCGGTTGCTTCTTCGGAGGGGGAAGACGCAAGCCTCATCTTCGCTTGTGCTCTCGTCCGCGGTCTGAGGGTCGAGAAACATCGCGTCCGCTGGGATACTGCTGATATCCGAGTCACTGTCCGATGTGGCTGCTGCAAGCCAGAGCGATGCCTCACTGCTCTCTGATTCCGACTCGCTCTTGTCGTACAGTGATGGTTGCGTTGCTAACCGTAGGTCTCTAATGTGACGGAGCATACCGTCGACTCGCACTGCCTGTGGGCTGATTACCTCGGGGACGCGTCCAATTCCTTATTTCGTCGTACACTTGCCGCGCGGGTTCTTAATCCACACGACATCCCCTTTTTTCAGTTTTTCTTTGGTTACTTCCAGTTCGGGCAGCGGGTTAGTCTCTATGCCTTTCACCCTGACGTGATACCTGTGCAAGGTGTCAGCCGGCGCTGTAGAGGGTGAAACATTATCCTTTGGGGTTACGTTATACAGGTAGACTGCCTCAAATACCGTGCAGCCCGTCCTGGCCGCAATGGTTTTGACGGTTCTGTGATTCCGCTAGATGACTCCATTACCACTCGGTACGTGGGCGCATCGAAACCTCAGGTGTACTCCCCAGCCATCAGCAAACTTTCTGAACTGCTCACTAGTGAATGCAGCGCCATTGTCGGTTAATATCTCCGTTGGGGGGGCCACGTTCAAGAAAAATATTGTTTAACTGACGGATGATGCTGGCTGCATCCTGCCGGCGCAGCATGCGCCATATCGCAAACCTGGATGGACCGCAATCAATGAGAGTCAGGAAATCCTCACCGTTGTGGTGAGTAATATCCATCGCCAGCCGGTTCCAATGGCTTTCCACTCCCAGCTTTCCTTTCTTCCAGCGAACGGGTGCTGGATCAATGGATTGACATGCTACACAATCTTTAACCACTTTCCTGACGTCTGCCTTTTGTACTCCTGGTTCAACCAACTTAGCGAAATATAAGGGTCGCTTGACCCCAGGGTGCCCGGTTTGTTGGTGGACTTCTTTGATGTGATTAGATCGAACGGGACTCATGGAAGCGGCGCAGTCGGGCTGCATGGGTTCAATAGTCTTTCTTATGGCATCAAGCTATCTTGGAGGTACTCTCGTCAAACAATCTGCTTTGTTCAGGCTGGATTTGACCAGGGACACCTCTATTGACAGCGCATATTCGTTCACCAGCTTCATGATCGTGTCGGGCGGCCGTCTGATGAGCATCTCGCTCGTGGCTTTGGTTCGTATTCTGCCCCTCCCGGTGAGAGTATCTGAAATCCACTTATGGACGCAAGCAGAATCCGTGAATAGTCGCAGGGTGGTCGTCTTCCAAAGGATTGCCAAGTTTATCCCCTACATAACTGCATCAAGTTCTGCCAGGTTTATGTGCTGGGAGTCCTTTTCTGGGCGTAACCAGCAAGCGTCTTCCACCACCATTCCATCATGGACCACCGATACGCCAATGGCGAGAGAGCTTGCATCAACCCACACACTAAGTTTCTGGCTGTCGACGCACCATCTGCCTCGCGTTGGGTCTTCCTTGTGCACCCTGGTGAGGACTTCTTTGAGCATTGTATTGAGAGGGACGTCATGAGTTTCGTCATCCCATCCAGTGGTGACGTCGGAGGCTCTTCGCTTAATAAATGCCACCGCAACACGAAGCCAGCCGCCCACAGGAAGGTGTCCAACTAACTTTCCGCACAAGGAAAATACGTTTCGTCGTGTAACAATACAAGGAATGTCTGGGGTGACATTTCCTCGTTTCCAATACAGAACGTCATCTTCCTCCCAGACCTGCACACCAAGTACCCGTGCGCCATCCCGTAGCCTTTCCGGTTCCTTGCTGAGAAGGCCAAAGTTGTAGAGATGCTCCCTCACGTGCGCCGCAGATACAATTTCCTCGTCCACGTACACGTCATCAATATATGCAGACGTTGCCCGCTGAATGCGCTCATCCTTAGTCAGAATGGCGTCAACAATCATTTGCATAATTGATGGCGCCACATTAAGTCCAAATCCCATGCGGGTTAGGCAATACCTTTTTCCCTTGATGAGCACCGTTTGATAGGGCCATAGTGATTTGTGTACACGCACTTGAAGGTATGCTTTGTGAAGATCCAGTACAGATAAATTAGATCCCGCTTGCCGCCATTCCCTCAACTTTTCAGTGCATACGTCCGGGCGAGCTGTAAAAGGGTCCACGTGCTCATTCAATTCTCGATAGTCGAGCACCGGCCTCACTTTCTACTTATTCTGTTGGATAACCGCCATTAACGGGATCAGGAACTTTTGAGGACCCAATTCCTTCTCTGAATACGGAACTAGCCATCCATTACAAATCCACGTTTGTAGTTCCTTGTCGTATTCTGCACGAGCTCCGAGGGGAACTTTGTATTCTGCCACCTTATTGCATAATTTCTCGGGTGGCTGCCCTCCGACCACTTCCAGGATGCCGTCCAGGACTTTGTGCGCTGGTCGAATTCCGCACAAAAATCAGGCTGTTCCATCTTCATAGCTGCACTCAGAGCAAGGCCCGCTTTTGCAAAATGTGCTCTACCCTAACCATCAATGCGTACACCTCCCAATTCCTTGATGACGTCCATTCCCAAGAGCAGGTCGTAACCGAGCAGGTCACCGTTTATAACCAAGGCTCGTGCGGTTACTGTGGGCCCATCGCCGACACCTGCGCGAATGATGCTAACGCCACAAGAGGCAATCGAGCCACCGCCAACCGTCAATACCGGGATCCTTTCCTTATCCCATGCGTCACAGCATGCTTTTCGCACGAGGGTCTGCGTGCACCCGGTGTATACGAGCGCGAAACGCTCACGCCCGTTTACGCGCACGCTCACTGTGGGTAGCGCCTTATTTGGCGACGATCTGGGGAGAAGACTGGCGCTATAGCTTACTCCCCTTGCCCATTTCCCGGACAACCTCTTGCCACGTGACCCAGCTTGTTGCACCGGTAAAAACGCACGCGTTTTAACGTTCCTCGATCGGGCGCATCCTTTGCACCGCTTCGGCTTCGGCAGTCTTTTGAAAAATGAGTCGGCCCGCCACATTTGTAGCATCTCACGTCTTCTGTTGGTAGTGAAGACGCTTCCGCAACTGCCGAAACCGGCTCTGTGTCCTCTTTCAAAATGTTTCGGGCTCTGGCCAACAACTCGTCAAGCCCAATCTCACTGAGTCTGGACGATGCTCGCAGCAGTCTGCTGGCGCCGTCTGGGAGTCCAGTCAGAAAAGCGCATCCCAGTATTCGCTCGCTTGTTCCACCAAACGGCGCGGCTAGCCTCATCAAATATGGCAGGTAGACGTCAACAGTCTCATCTAGCCCAAGCCACCGTTCGGTGAACTGCCTCCAGGCGACGAAAGGGTCCACAGCAAAGGCTGCGTATAGCGCCTGCCTAATTTCCTCAAGGCCTGGTTCGTCTCCGAGCTGCTGGTACACCGAATATACTCCTTTGGTCAGCCTCAGCGGGATGACCAGTGCAGGATCCTTTATCTTGCAAAGTCTGCAGACGCGCTCGGCTTTCTCCCACCACTCGACTACAGAGGGTCCGGAGGGGGAGCCGTCGAACTCAGGTATTAATCTCAAGTCGAATTTGTCCATCGCCGAAATAGCTTGTAGTAATAACGAAGGTCGCAAATCACTGTTTACCTCCAAAGCAGCTCTCACTGCTCGACACGTGCACTCGCTTCGCACACTCCGTTCTCCTGAGACGGTACGAGACTCGCTTTTTATAATATCCAGCCACACCTAATTTCCATACGTGCAACGAGATTTTGCGAGATTTTGCGTGAATTGTATGTAATAAACATTCAGGGACGCCATGTTGGATTTCTTATCTTCTTTCTTTCTTTCACTCGCAGTGCACAGGACAAGCAAACCCGAGGACTGTTCGCAAGTAAGCCCTCTTCATGTTCATGTTCCTTACAAATACAATGTTTCAGTTTGCCTACTCAATGGTTTTACGGGTTTTTTATGGTGAAATACAGAGTAATCAGTCACCTATGTGTCATGAGTAAGTTGTTTGAATCTGATTTACATCTATCAAACGACCATCTATGGCATCACTTCCCAGAGCATTAAGTGTCAACATCTTTCTTGTTCTTTCCCTTCCGATCCGGAGCATGTGCAATTGTGTGAAAATGGCTGGTTACTTTTAATATATCTAAAATAAAACTTCTTTTCTTTCCTCGCGTTGCTTCAGTTAAAATGTATAGCGTCTCCGTTGAATAGGCCTTCTCTTTTGATAAGCTTCTAGGGGTGACATCGACTGCAGACGTAAATGCAGACTAACATCCGATCTGTTACACAGATCGTTGTAAAAATGGTTGGATCTTTTTACCGCTCTAGAAAGTATCTGACGCTTGACGCAATCCTTTACCTGTATAAGAGCCAGATACGTCCAAAACTAGATTACTGTTTCAACAATTAGGCAGGTTTGCTAAACGAGAACTTAACTGCGTCAGTTAAAAGGAAACTCCACTCTCTTTCTTTTCAGAGATATTTAAAAGACTCCAATTCAGAATATTCTGAGGTGTTTCATTTATTATTGTATTTGTTTATCTTTACACAATTATATGCTACATGTTAATAACAATGAACGAATACACAATGCCACTTGTCAATCGGCACACGTATTGTCCTCACTTATTTAAACTATTTACATATGAATAATTATTGTATAAATATAATATGTTTTTACGGAAGATAAACACATCTTGTGCGAGACCTATTTCAATTCCCCTCGCCTCGTTGTTTCCTTCTTTGCACGAACATGATCACCTTGTTGATTGAACTAAGGTTATTTGAACTTAATTACGGTAATGCCCCGATCCAGTTTCATTAAGTAGTGTTCTGTTAATTTATCACAGAAATGTTCTGAGTATCTTATTTTTGTAAGTCAGATGTAAAGTACTCGATAGGTGCACGTGAGAATAATTGCATCACACCACGTCACATTTTCGTTTTATGTGTTGCTTTGTTCAAAGTTGTACCGATTCTTGTGGTTTCATAAACTTTCATTGAAAAAGAAATCAAAAAAAGAACTGCAAAAAATGAAATGATGAAAAAGCAAACGTGTGGAGAGCAGTTTAGTCGTCGTGCAAGAAGATGGAAGAGAAGGCGGACATTTTGTTTTGTTGGAACAATAAAAGTGGGCGGAGCTAAAAAACGCATTTTTTCTCCGTTTTCTTGGAAACAACCACTGCCCCCCACCCGGAAATTGATAGTATAAAAGATAGAAAGATCATTGCAATTATCAAAGCGTTGTCGTCGAATCCGCTGTACGGACACAAGTCAAGAATTCCGATCAGACCAAACAATTAAATAAAGATGCACACATTCCTAAGTAAGTACAAGAATTATTGCTCAATCTTAAAATAGCGGCGCACATTTTTAACAATCATTAAATCCTAATAATATAATAATGTTAACAAAGATTCAGAATTATTTCTTCCCTAAAGCTATCTTCCCTAATGTATTACTTGAAACAAGTCAGACTGAGTTTTCCAATTTCGAAGTAAAAAGAATATTGACAGATGCCATTAATAGCAGACGAATAGTTAATAATAAGTAGACATTGGTTATTAGTTCTCAGTGTTGATGGGAAGAGTGACAGCAGTAAAGTTATAGTGAGAAAGTTTTTGCTACCACCTTTACATGGTATGCTTTTGAGAGAATCAAAGATGGTGGGCCCAAAGTAAATTTAGTGTTAGCAGGTGAAAATAAAGTACTTATTTACTATAACACGCTCGAGTGAATAAGAATAATATAAAGTTTAGTTTAGTAGCCTATGATGCATGTTGTTCTCCTATTTAAGGCAAAGGGACAAAGAGTAATCATCTCCATTATATATATATATATATATATATATATATATATATATATATATATATATATATATATATATATATATATATATGAATTATGTATTATTAAAACTGTGTTCTGTGGCTACGGTAGTCAAATGACATCCCGTAGCAGCAATCAGTTCTTCATGCTAGTCCCAACCATCTGGCCTTGTCTTGTGCAAGTTGTCGTAGGCAATGAAGCTGACTCGCTGTACGTAGTGGTTCTAGGCCTGCCTGCTTGAAGTCAGCACGTAGTGTGCCCAGCAGATTTGTGCAGTGCCATCCTAGTCGCGGTTGGTAGGCTTGCGAGCCAGTAACGGCAAAGTTTAGTGCCCTCTGTGCGGGAGTGTCAGGGTTCATTCGTAGGCCATGGCTAAACATAGTCATACTTTGTTCAGCACCTTTGTGGAGAGGGTTTTTTCGTTGCAAAGCTCGTATAGTGCCTTGTTGCTGATAACTTTTTTATGGAGCAGTTACTTGTCATGTCACGGAGGTGTCTTCGTTGGCACGCATCCAGCTTGTCAAGCATGGCTTTTGTGATTGCCCAGCTGTTGCTACTGTCAGGCATGATGGACAGCAATACGCGTTATAGAGTTAATGTAATGAATGAAACGCTACATTGCCATGTATACAGCGGACTGTGACGTCTGTAGTGCTGCACAGCAAGGAGACCAGGGTCTTGTTCTTACGCCAGCTCTCATTGCCGCGGAGGGTCTTGCCTTGTGGGTCCAAATCTAAAACTCTGTGTTCATCTCGTTCATGAAGAGATTGTCCGTTTTCGGACGGATGAGAGTGCTGCAGCGAGGTAGCAGGTGACGTGTACCGATGGTGGTCTCAAATGAGTCAGACATCTCGTTTTTAACTCGGACTTTTAGCATTGTCCCTGCCAACAGAGATCTTAGTTCGTCATCATTGCAGCCTGCTTGCAGTAGGACATCTAGGACGCGTTGTCGCTTGTTGGTATAAAAGGCTCGCGACATATCAATGCCTATCTTGTTGAAGTCCCATTTCTTTGTCATCACTACTGAGGTCAGCATACGTTGTGCGCATACAATGTCTGCGCAGCTTCTGCCTCTTTTGAAACCACTTTGGTAGGGTCCCCTTAAGCCGTCGATTTTGTCTCTGATGCGGCACAGGCTAAGGATAGACAGGATCTTTCTCATGCTGTTTAGTAGTGCTATTGGTCGGAGGTTATCTGGTGGCCCACGGGGCTTAATTTGCTTGGGTAAGGTGATAAGTGTGCCTTCTCCTAGTGTCTCTATGGGTGTGTGGTGTTCAAAAGATTAGTTGATGAGGTCGGCCAATGGGCGAGAAATATATATATATATATATATATATATATATATATATATATATATAAAGAGGTGTACTAAAAGCGAACTTTTAGGAAAGGTAAAACCCTATTGTGAAAAGTATACAGCTCAATATCCAGGATAGAGCAGGTAGAAATGAAGGAAAATGGAAAGGAATTAGAGAAAGCAAAAGCCAAATCAAAATTCAATTCAAAAGTTCAAAGCAAGGTATATTCCGCAAAAAGGCAATTTATTCAAGTTAAATTTTCCTTAAGCCAGGCTTTTCAAAGATCAAAATCTTATCATCAGAGGAAGTCGCTGGGATAGATAAGTTGGCAATGGCCAAGATTTAAAATTTGAAAAAATGAAATAAAAGTTGTAGGGAAAGAAACGCAGGGCATATATATATATATATATATATATATATATATATATATATATATATATATATATATATATATATATATATATGAGAAGGCAGAAATTGTGAGTGACCATAGACTATGGATGATTTTAAAAACGTAATTTTGGAGCTCTTTAATCATCAGCAGAAGGAACAACTATAATACAGGCTGATCAAGCGTCTTACCGAAATAACACTAGAAAACAGAGATAAGAGTGACAGAAAGAACCACTCACACAAATAAAAGTTATGTTCATTTAAACCAAAAACAAAAAAAAAAGAAATTTCTAAATAGGCAATGTTAAACAACAACTTTAAGGTTTAAAAATCGTTTTTCAAATATTTACCGAGTAAAACGAACTGCATTTCAACAACATTCAATTGTTGCTCTCGATTAGATGGAAGCTCGTAATATCAGTTACTCTACGTGTTTACTTTTTCACAGTAGGTATTCTCCATTAATATTTGTGTAGCAGTGAGGGTATTCAAGTAAGACGTTTATTTTCTATTCTCTCTCTAACTTTCTCACTATAGCTACCCTCTTCCGTATATATATATATATATATATATATATATATATATATATACCTATATATATATACATTTTATTAGCAACATTTTCAAAATAAACGTGTTTACATTATAGCAGGCAATAAACATTACAAAGAGACGAACTTTATCCTGCTCACATACGATTTAAATAAGCGTCCATCGATGTTTGTAAGTGTAGTTTTTCATGACGAATAAGATTTATTCACTGGACTCGAGACACTTAAAAGAAACACAGATCGACATCGCTAAAAATGGTAGTGATGATGTGACTTATTTGCGTTCTCTTGTCATTACGTTACAAAAATAGTAATTAATCAGCACCTTGATTTGCGTAATTGAAATCAAAATTGATTTTTTTTAAATTATTACATCATATATGTTTGTCTTATGACCCTAAATAAACATGCACATTCGTTACACATGGTCCAATTTAAGTCACATTTCACTTCCCACGAAGTAAGAGTTAGACACATTGTACAGTCTTAGCGTTGTCGACACCAACATAAATACACATTGACGCATTCTGCAAAGAGTTGCTTTCAATGTCGGACGAAAGAATAGATAACAGCCCAGCCCGAAACAAGTAACCTTTTCCATAACCGGTTAGTGATAGAGGTATCCTTCTACATTGTGGCTATTTCTATTTTTCTTCAACTCGTGCCTGAATTAAGATGTATATTCGTTACACATGGTCTACTTTCAGTCTAATTTGACTACACACGGGTGAAGCGTTAGACACAACGTAAGCTCTAACTGTTGTCGAACATCTACTAACATGAATAAACATTGACGCATTCGGCAAGGAGTTGTTTTCAATGGCGGACGAAATAATAGATAGCAGCCCGGCACGAAACAAGTAATATTTTCAATAATCGGTCAATGAAAGAAAATATTCCTCTACACGTTAGCAATTTTTACTTTTTTAAAACTCAGATGGGTTGGTAAATATTGTCCGATGTTACATATCTGCGTTCTCTCTATTATTTTCTTTTTCTTTCGGGCAATGCCGGGCGCCGGGTCCAGCTACTGTATATATATATATATATATATATATATATATATATATATATATATATATATATATATATATATATACACACGTGCTGGTCAAAAAAATAGAACATATGTATAAAACTGTAAAAATCATTCCGTTTGAGATAATTTTCGGCTTTTAAATTGTGTAGGCGAAATATTCTATATGTAAATAACAATTACAACTATTGTTAATCATTTGTAATATTTGCATGTGTCAGACTTTATTGTCACAGAGTAGTTTATTGTGACATTGGGAAATTCAGCGTTTCAATTTAATAGAACATTATTCGTTGAGTAATCTTAAACTCAAAAAATTTCTGTGTTTAAAAAGATTTTGCAAGTAATTTAATCATAATCTCTCATTATGGGTCGCTCTAAAGACATATCTTTGTTTGAGAAGCAGCGAATGTTCGATTTTCGGGAAGTAGGAAAGACGCACATGGAAATCGCAATCAAGGTCGGATGTTAAAAATCGGTAGTGACCAAAGTGCTCCAGAAAGATGTTAAGGTTGTTTCCAACAGCAATTGCAAGAAATGCGGACGAAAGAAAAGCACCACTGAAAGACAAGACCGGGCACTGGACAATGTGGCAAAGAAAAGTCGATTCCAGTCAACAAGCCACATTACTGAAAGTGGAAACAGCCTTCTGGTGCCGACGTTTCACGAAGCACTACCTACCGAATGCTCCAGCAACTGGGATACCAAAATCGTATAGCTGCCACAAAACCGCTCCTTAACAAAAATCAGATGTTGAAGAGGCTACGATGGGCAACTGCTCATCAAACCTGGACTATAGACGAATGGCGGCGTGTGATCTTTTCAGATGAGTCTCGATTGTGTATTTCCTTCGGCGACCAAAGGCCACGTGTTTGGCGATGATCCACGGAACGGTATAACCAAGAATGCGTCAAGAAGTCTGTGAAGTTCCCGCAGTCTTGCATGGTTTGGGGCTGTATGAGTGCTAAGGGTGTTGGTTATTTCTGCTTCATCAAAGGAAATGTAAACGCAACAGTGTACCAAGATATCATGGAAGCTAATTTACTGTAAGTGCTGGATAATCAGTTTGACAGTGCCGCCACATACATCATTTTTCAACATGACTTGGCACCGACACACTCTGCCAAGTCCACAACTTCCTGGCTCCGAGAACAATCGATCCCTGTTCTTGAATGGCCGGCGAACTCGCCAGATTTTAACGTTATTGAAGCCTTGTGGGATCAGATGAAGAGGAAGCTTCGCAATGAAAAACCTACTACCTTTGCACATCTCACAGATTGTCCTCAATAAGAATGAGAGATTATGATTAAATTACTTACAAAATCTTTTTAAACACATAGATTTTTTGAGTTTGAGATTACTCAACGAATAATGTTCTATTAAATTGAAACGTTGAATTTCCTAATGTGACAATAAACTACTCTGTGACAATCAAGTCTGATATATGCAAATATGACAAATGATTAAAAATAGTTGTAATTGTTATTTACATATAGAATATTTCGCCTACACAATTTAAAAGCCGAAAATTATCTCAAACGGAATGATTTTTACAGTTTTATACATATGTTCTATTTTTTTGACCAGCACGAGTATATATATAACAGGTCGTAGATTTTCTTACGGACAAGTTTGAAACAACTTAGTGAAAAAGAGAAAAGTAGGTTCGTACTTTATTCTTGATTAACAATAATTAACAAAAATCACTTTGTAAAATCATCTTGTTTTTTTCTGACTCGGTGAAAAATTGACTTTTAAAAATATTCGTGTTGAAATTAATTCGTCAATAGAAAACGTTTTAATACTTATTCGTAACGATAGAGATTTTATTTTAGAAAAACGCTTTGCTTGTTAAAATTCAATACTTTAATTTCTTGCTTTCTTGTTAAAGAAATAACTCGAAAGTCCTTTTTCTTCACAAATGTCAACGATTCACATCCAAGACAAACACCTAAGTTTTCGTTGCTGAAGTTTGCATTCAACTCAGGTCTGGTTGATGTTGGTGTTTTAATCGATTCGACTCGCCCCTAAGCAAAAATGTACGACTGTATAAATTCAATAACCTGGTCTCGCGGTTTGTGGAATGTAAATGTCGAATCCTTGCTTCCAGTGTATGTGACACAAGTTTGGATTATGTTCGAATAAATTCTCAACGTTAGTGTTGTGAGATCTGTTCTCGAATCCTTGTCGCCAGTATTGTGGCAATGTAAATCTTTAAATCCACTGTCTCCAGTGTTGTGGCTTTGCAGGCCGGTAATAATAAAGAACCACATAGTAGTATAATCAACCATCCGGAATTAAGAGGAGTCTGTCACAGAAGTACACGTCGTGAACCGGGTGAGATTACTGCTACAATTCGCTGTCCAATGACGCTTAGATGTTACTGTATTAATTGTGTCTGGGTAAGTCCATTTATTCCTGAAATAGGTAGATACACTTACCCCATAACAGTTTCTTAGCATAACAATTATTTTCAGCTTAATACACCGGAAGTTTTGCGACCCTAAGCAAACTTTTCAATGTTAATTGAACAGGTTTTCAGTTGTATTAATTGTAAAGGCTGACGACATGGTCTATATTGTAATATAGTCCAAGTCGTCAGACTCCAAAATTAATAGACGTGAAATTATCGCAAAAGTATGACTTTTATTTTCTGTGACCTTGACATTTACTTTTAACCTACATTTCACGAAATTAAATCAGTTCTAAGTTAAACTATGACGAATATTTTGATCAAATAAAAATAGCGAACTTAAGTGGGGTCAAATTGTAAATTCATACCTCTTTGTAACGGATGTATAAATGTAGGCCAACCTGTATCCGTATCCCAAGACAATTGAAAGCTGTGACAAACTCGACCGAAAACATAACCTCTTTGAATCAGGTAACAAAATGGATGCGATCGACTCATTCCCAGGTAGATGATTCTGGCTTGTCTATTTTACGGCATATCAAGCTATTTCGTCCATTTCATGACGAAACAAAATAAGTATAGTTACGTTTACATGTATCAATTTTTCTTATATGTGTCACCTATTCTTCATTTATCTTCCAGCTCTGAAAAGTTCCGTGTGGCTGCTCGTTTCTACGTTCATTTTACTGGAGAATGTGTTCGCTTCACCAATGATGAACGGAATCCCTCCTGACCTCAACGGAGAAAGCGAGAGAAATCTAATCAGGGCCAAGAGATCGGTAACAATCGCAATTATATAGATTACAGTATCGATTATATTACAGCAATTATTCTATCGTTTACAGATTCAGTCATTCTTTCATTATATTAGTAGTTGTAATAATAGTGTACACGGTTGAAAGTAAAATTATTTGTCATTCTCTATGTAACTCCCACACTCACGTAATATACATCCGATATCCGATCCCTATAACCTTCGCTCCCCAACTGAATACAGACCAGCACAATCTGTCTCTTATTATGAAAATTTGACAGACACATTTAGACAATAGTCGCACGTCAACATGAAAAAACATCTGACATGTCCAAATAAAGTTCGCTATGATCAACCGTTCGAATTAACGCTCACGTGAACGCTAGGAACGCGGAAAAGTCAACAGCGGCGTTAGCTGCAGGGGATCATCTTGTAAATAAATGTCCTGAAAAATACATCTTTGTCATGTTTAATATAGCCTATAACTGAATATTGGATGAAATATTGGGAATGTAAATACGGAGGCTTAAACCCTTGAAAGAATGTAAATCAAGCAATAAACGGAAAGAAAGGACATGTGTGGAATTTTGACTTAACAATCACGGAAAAACTACGTGCGTCACGGAGAAATTCAACTCCCAGAAAAAGTTGTGCATTTATCTGCTTTATGCCCGTCAGATGCATAAAATATTTACCAGGCATCGACGTCGATATTGTGCACATCGTAATATTTAGCGACAATTGTTAATTCTTTGTGGAGAGTGTTGGACAGTATTAACACCGCTAATCTCGCAATAAAATCAGTGGAAACCCAATTATGCAATGTCGCAGTAAGTAAAGTACATATGTCATGTAGTGAGACAGAGTTGAGGATGACAACTTCAGTCGAAAATTCTAGATAGCGAGCAATATCCCGTTCTGAGTAATGTCCGACAGCTGAACACAGTTATATTAACTCAGCTTCAGTGCAACCTACTGTTTCGTTTGCAGACAACAACCAAGTAAATTTTGTATACAAAATGTAAAAATCAGCCGCAGATTTGTATCTTGGAGCTTAGCCCCACACGAATACAACTTGCCTATTGAAAACATTGAGGCAATCGACAAAAAGTGTTCATACGCTTTTTCCTGCATTTAAAAAATTTGTCCGTTTTAAGAAAAAGTAAAATAAATATTTTCATATTATTAAGTTGATGTTGCATTCTAAGCGCGTTTTCAAAGAAAAACATAATAATAGTGAGAAAAAAACTAAACGTAGTAATCACACTTATTTCGCCATTCTCTATGCAACTTCCATTGTATGACTTACCGTATGTCCGATCTGTTTTCCTTATAAGCCCGTCTTCTCTTAACTGAATACATGATAACACCCTCTGCTTGTTAATCTCTCCTCTAATTATAAATGCCCAACACAAATGTTTAGAGACAATGGTCGCGTCTACGAAACAATAAAAAAGTGCCAGCATGTCTAAAAAAAAACTCTGCAAGAATGTCTAAGTTAGAAACGAATTAAGATGCAAATAAAGCGGAAAAATCAACGCAAATGTTAGTTTCACATGATCATCTCGCAAAATAAAATGTCCTGGAAAATACAGCTTTTCAATAGTTGATGTTACTCAAAACTAAATATGAAAATGTGAATACCGATCCTTTAAACTGTTGACAGTGTGTCGATCTTTAAAGTAAACAGTAACTCTTTTCCTACCATATATATATATATATATATATATATATATATATATATATATATATATATATATGTGTGTGTGTGTGTGTATATATATTTACTTCAACAGTGTTCTATACGTAAGTAGAGCTAGGTAGTAATTTATGAAAATATATTTATGACTATTGAGCTACACAGAGGTTCCGGCGTTTTATCCCCGGGGGAATCATCAGGCTAATATGCATGGAGTCAGTTTTGCAGAATGTAGCTTAATTTCCATGAATATATTTTCATTACTTACTATATATATATATATATATATATATATATATATATATATATATATATAATATTCGTAATAATATTATATATATGTATGTATATATATATACAATACATATATATATATATATATATGTGTATATATATATATATATATATATATATATATATATATTTGTATTGTATTTGTTGAATTTTGATTAGTAGAGGTTCATGTTGTAGTCTGCAAGAAAGTAGTCACGGTGTATGTGTTCTACAGATGAAAAGCTCTATGAAAAATGTTTTTGGAAATTATAATATATGCATATTGTTTATTTTTATATTGATAAAATAGTTATATACATACATGTTCATGAAGGTAGAAATGAATATATTTTAATTTTATAGGTTCTCCGATTTTCTTCCATAAACTGACAAGCACTTATTATTTTTTATCAAAGTAAAGATGTTGACTCATCGACAAATAATGTAAACAACTGGAATAAAACAGACGCACAAGATTCGATTTGTGTTAGCTTAATTCTGTGAATTAAATTTGAGTCAGCATTACTTTGTGAATTAAATTTTAGTCAGGCTAATTCTGTGAATTAAATGTGAGTTAGCTTTGTTCTGCTAGTTGGATTTAAGTCAGATTTTTGTCTGTGACTCAGATGTGAGTCAGCTTTATTCTGCCACTTGGATTCAACTCAGCTTTATTCTGCGACTTGTATTTGAGTCAGCTTTATTTGGCGATTTGGATTTGTGTCAGCTTATTTTGCGACTTTGATTTTAGTCAGGTTTATTCTGTAGATTCAAATTTGAGTCAGTTTTATTCTGCTAGTTGGATTTGAGCCAGCTTTTTGTATGTGACTTAGTTCTGAGTCAGCTTTATTCTGCGACTTAAATTTGAGACAGATTTATTCTGCGACATGAATTTGAGTCAGCTTTATTCTGTAATTCGGATTTGAGTCAGTTCTATTCTGCTAGTTAAATTCGAGTCTCTTTATTCTGCAATTTGAATTTGAGTCAGCTTTATTGTGCGACTTTGATGTTAATCAGCTTTATTGTGCGATTTGATTTGAGTCAGCTTTATTCTGTGACTTGAATTTGAGTCAGCGTTATTCTGGGACTTGAATTTTAGTTAGGTTTATTCTGCTAGTTAGATACTGGTATGTGTGCTAGTCGAGTAAGTATTTATCAAAAAGATTCTCTAAAGGGGAAGTAATATAAATATTTTATATTTACAATTTAGTATCGCCTTCTGTTCGTTATGGATTTATCATGTCTGGTTGAATCGCTGGGGAGAGAAGATTACTTATTTTTTTTGCTCTGCTGGCAAGATGCGACTGGGATTCAGTCTTATTTTGCTAAATTCGGATTTAACGGGTTTTCTAATTGAACAACGAACTTTGACTTTATTTGGGTTGCCCATATCGGGTTTTTGGAATTTTAATTGAACTTTCTATATTATTTGATTTATTTATCATTAACATTGAATATTGACACATTTCGCGACTGGATAACTTTGTCAGCTCCTTCAATTTCATTTATATGTACTGCTTTTCATAACTTGGAGTAATCGTCGGTTAACACTCTGAATGTCTTTCCTGATTATGTTTCTTAATTTGTATGACCTGGAGGGATTGTATGGATTCAACAAAAAGTACGTTTTTGGATTGATATATTTGATGTTATGTATTTTATGTATTTGTGTAAATAATTTTATATATTTTCAAATTGAAATTGTATTATCTGTAGTAGTATAACTGCGGTAATGTTCATCTGAAGAGAAGAATTATCTTTGAAAACTCATGAGCTAAGGACTTAAGGATACTTTGCTTGAACTTTGAATTCTAATAAAATTTGATTGACACCTTATTTAATTACTTCATTTCATATTGTAATATTAATGCTCGATCCAGTATATTGAGCTTCAGTTTTTATCCGGATGGTTAACTAATTATAAGATATTAGTTGACGCTTATATCTTTTGTTGGATTGCTTCATATATATATATATATTTGGGCCAAAAGAAGGGTCCTATCTTTAAATTTGAATAACTTGAATTTGAATAACTTCCACAAAATAAAAGTTAAACTCACCAAACTTTATGTGTGTGTAGACTGACCCTTCCGAGATTTTTTGAAATAAACAAAACAAATTTTAGCCGAAAAACACTTCTTAAAACTTACAAAAACTAAAGTATTGTTTTTTACACTGTTTTGAGTTTTTTAAGCAAAAATAATGTTTTCTAAATGAGGGTCCGTTCCTTAGGGCTAATACGGCTCATGCTTGCTTCGGAAGGGGTCCTTTACTTATTCTAAAAAAAACATTAAAAAAAAACAATAAATAAAAAAGTTATGAATTTTTAAAAATAGGACCCTTATTTTTGCCCACCCTGTATATATAAATATATCCAATGCAACACTTATTATCGCAGAAGTGAAAACTAAAAACGCGTGCGACCCCCCCTCCCCTAAAAAAACAACCAAAAACAC
>OY744517.1:226948530-226986030 GCA_963556195.1 Sepiola atlantica
CATACATACATACATACACTCATACATACATACATACATACAGAGAGTTGAGATTTATATAGAAGACTTCCTAACGGTCCTATATTTTTGCTAGGCAGCCGCGTTCGTGAGTGGGGAGATATTTTTAGTATAAAAAATATTGTCTCCAAATATTTTTTTGTTTAGAAAAAGAAAAATAATTTGACGGGAAAGAAAGCCCCCCCCCCCACCTTTAAAAAAATGGAGCGCAAACTCAGAATCGAATGTATATCGAAGAACAAGTTATTACACGATCAATCATTGCTAACTGAAAGAAGTGAAAAAAAACTTTGTTTAAGTAGGTGAATCAAATCGGAATTTGTTGTTTCTCTCGGTTGTTCCGTCAGTAGCGTGTCGGGCAGTTGACGTGAAGGTTACGAGTTCAAATCGCTGCCTCAGCGCCGAAATTATTAATTTTTGTTTATTTACTCGTTAATATGTGGTCTAATGTATTTGTTATGTTTCTAACTTTGAAATTAGGTTCACAACAATTTGTCCACTGTGTTTAAAGTATTTTGCTATAGTACTATATATAAGTATTTTGCTATAGTACTAAACTAAAAAAATGATGTTGTCCGAGAGCAGTAAAATAGTAATTCAAGTACTACATTTCGGAAATGCTATAATTTAATTCAAAGTATCTAATATCAGATATAACACTGCGTTTGTAAGGTGAAATTACTCCAGTGTGTTTTGTTTTAGTGTCGTATAGTGGACGAGAAACTCGGGTGAAATTACACAACTTTGTTATAGTGTTGTATTGTTGACAAGCAATTCGATGGTGCCCGGTTAAATATAAGTAAGATTACACTATTACATTTGGTAAAAATATTATTTTTCAAATATTAATTTGTTGGCTGACTTTTGCGGATTTTTCTGCAAACATTTTTTTTTCTACAACTATTAATTTGTAGCCACCTGACCTAGAGGTAGTGGGAGGTTTAATGAGGTATATATTGTTTTTTGAAGAAACAAATCCTAAAATAAAACAGTGTTTGTTAAAAATTGAAAGATAATGACGTATCTACGATGGCGTTCAATAAGTAATGCCCATTTTCGATAGCAGTAGATTAAAAAAGCTTTCTCTACATAGAAACCACGCAGAGTTATGCATTTCTCCCATCGTTTGATGCAGCTGTGGACACCCTTTTTGTAGAACAACCCAGGTTGGTCCTCCAACCACGTCGTAACTTCAGAAATCAAGGCTTTCCTTTCAAATACAACTTCATAGCTGGGAAGTAATGTCAGAGGGTGCAAGGTCAGGAGAGTAAGAGGGTGGGGGAGGATTTCATAGCCACATGCCCGTGCTTCTAATCTGCCGACATGCGAGTTGTGGGCCGGAGCGTTGTATATATGTATATACGTATTTTTATAATTTTTTTATATACGTTACACTATATGTACGATTTACATACGCTGTATATATATATATATATATATATATATATATATATATATATATATATATATATATATAAATATGTATATATATATATATATATGCATATGTGGCATTATAGTGTTTTGTTTTCTATCACATTTTACGATACTTTACACATCTTATTCTATATATATATTTATCAAGTAATTGCACAGACCCGAGGTCAGCGTTTCTCGAGACACCACCAAAAATCGAAACAACACGAAACTCACTGCGAAACTTAAAAACGTCGGCCGGGCCTCTTTGTAAATTTAGCTTTCATTTAAATGCAGTATAATTAACAGAGTTTTATCTCCACATTTTAACAATAGTTCCTAAGCCTTTAAACTGACTTTAAACTCATAATGTCGTTAACATGTTTCAAATCGTTCTTACGTTTTAAATGAATATTAAAAGTTACCTTACAGATGTATGCCTCGCTGTTGGTCGTGGGTTTGCTTGCACACCCATCTCCGTTGCTGGCTCGTGATCGTGGTGGGGTATCTGTCTTGTGGGCAAACTCTGTCCTCATGCACGGGAGACAGAAACGCTCGGAGGCAAGACTTTTGAAGTAGATTCTATCCTTTTATTTCACACTTCAATCAGAGAGATTTCCACTGGTCGCTTCCTTCATTCACACTCTCTTTTACTTTTATACTGTTTGTGGAAAGTGACGGATGCAATCGGCTATATTCTTGCCCCGTCCTTGAGATCTTGCTCTGCGTCTTAGTCCATATCTGGCGATGTCACCCGGACTCTATGCAGAGCTCAGTTAATGGACGTCTGTCCATCTCTCGTCTCCATGGTGAACTGTCTAGAAAGCTAATTTCTCACCACGAATATGTGACGTCAGAGATCTTTGGCCCTGCAACCAATGTCATAACAGAACTCAATATCGCTTTTGTGTCTAACCTTTTTGATCCGAGTGTTTCATCTCAGCCAACTCACATCTAGTGTGTTATGATGCTCAGAATGAATCACCGTGAGAACATTTTTGTTTGTCCCATATTATATATGCACCTATTTTGCACTCCATCCTATTTCTTTCACCCAGTTCATAATCCATACTAGCTGACTTTACACGTTTTCAGAATACAGGGCCCCTTATAATGTAACACATATATAAAGATATATATATAAAGATACATACATATATATGCAATAATTTGTTTGACATTAAAATTAATTGATGAAAGTTACTCAATAAAAAAGTTAGATTACCAAAATAATAATAATAATAATAATAATAATAATAATAATAATAATACGACAAAACACAAGAAGTCAGGAATTAAATGCTACTACAGAAGCCACCACCCGCCAGCAAGAGGCTATTGGAAACGGATGAAAAATCGAGGGGACAGTTTTACTGACCACCCTACAACGAAACAAAAGATAGCAGATCCAGTAAGACAGATCACTTTTCTCGGAGTTGGAATTAATGGAAATAAAAATAAAAAATAAATTACCTAACAGATCACGAAACACTACTTGGCGAAAATCCACAGGTAGAAGACTAGTAAAACATACAGACTGAAATCGAAGTCTACGAAATCAAAGAAGTCACCGATGAAAAAACAAGAAAAGTGCAAAACCTCAAACGAGACATGACCGAGATAAAAACAAAAGTCCCATCAATGAGGAACAAAGATTGAAAGTAATTAAAATTAGAAGCAGAGAAACTATTCGCGTAAATCTCACAAACCTACGCAACTTGATATATTTGAAGCAGAATCAATAAGTATGAAACTAAAAAGAGAAAGAAATGACTGGCAAATAGAATGAATTGACAAAACCTGAATAGGAAATTAGACTGGAAACCCAGATCACCAAACCCCGACAAGAAGCTAAAACCGTAAACAGGATGAAAGGGAACAAGAAACGATGGAAGAGCATCAATCTGACTAGCAAGGAAAGAGTAAATAAGAAACATGAAGAACTAAAACTAAATATAGCAGCATAAGAAGTAAAACCAAGAAGATATAGATACACATCTTAACAGCACAAACAGCACATGAACTTTGAAAACAATGAAAACAAATTTTACAAAAACATAAACGGAGAAACAAAAACAACAGAACAACCAAACTTGACAGAAAATAAACACTTATGCAGCAAGATATGGAAAAACCTAAATAACACAACACAAATGACAAAAGGTTGAACAACATAAGATATGAAGTACAGAAAATTAACGAAGGAACAGAAGCACAAATTAATGAAGAAACAATAAAGATAACCCTAAGGAAAATGGCAAACTGGAATAAATCAAACTACGATGGAATACATGCATACTGCTTTAAAATATTGACAACTAGACATGAATGCCTAGCGTAGAAACTGAGAGGATGTATCCACAAAATAGACGTACCAATGTGTATGACAAAAAAAATCACAACGCTAATACAAAAAGACGCCAACAAAGTAACGATCCCAAGCAACTACAAACCAATAACCTGTTTACCAACAAGATGGAAAATACTAACGTCACAACAGAGAAATCCAATCTACTACTACCTGAACAATCGTAAATTGCTTACCGAGGAACCAAACGAATGCCGGAAAGGGGACAGATGGACGCATGCTCCCTTATACATAAGTCAACAGATTATTAAGAAGGTAAAAAGCTTAAAGAAGTGCATATCCATGGCATGGATTGACTACAAAAAACATGCGACATAATCTTTCAAGTATGGATAATTGAATGCTAAGTAATGTACTACATACCCGACATGATTATTAATATCATTAAGAAAACAATGGGAACATTGAGACTAGAACAATCAGCTGGGGGATCACACTTGACTGAGATAAAAATACATTGAGGCATTTTCGAAGGAGACGCCCAGTCACCACTAATATTTTTCATATACATGATGCAACTCAACTGCATACTATGAAAACGTGATGCCGGATACAAGTTCATAAACACAGAAAAGCATACCCCACCTCATGTACATGGACGAACTGAAGCTATTTTTAAAAAGTTAAAAAAACTGGAACAATTGATAAATACGACCAGAACCTTCAGCAAGGACATTCAAATGGAATTGTGACTTCAGAAGTTTTCACTGTTGGATATGAAAAGGGGAGAAGTGGAGACTACAGATGGCATAGAATTACCCAAGCAAGAGGGGTTAGGGGTGCTAGGAGACAGGATAGCTATAAATATTGGGAAGTTTTGAAAGCAGGTACCATAAAGTTTACAGAAATTAAAGAAAGGATTGAAAACTAATTTTTGCAATGAACAGGAAAACTCTTATGAACGAAATTATATATTAGAAATCTTATAAAATGAATAAACACTTGTGCAGTATCACTCTGGACAATTAATAAGATGGATTAACGAGGAACTCAGGCGCATTAACTAGAAGACTAGAAAATTAATGGTCATGGCCAACGTACTACATTCAAAACACGATATAGACAGACTCTACGTTAAAAGAAACGAAGGCGGAAGATGACTGGTAACTATTCAAACTGTGTGGAAGACAAAGATAAGGTGGCGCAATATATAACCAAGAACACACTAAGGCTAATGACCGAAACAAGAGACACTGTCCAAATGAAGAACTCGGAAACCACCAAAACCAGACACAAAAATACAAAAGAAAAGTTGGAAATAGAAACTGCATTGACGTTTCGTAAGACTGACAAGAAACCCACGAAAATAGCTGAGCATGGCTAAGAAAAGACACTTTAACAGAGAAACGGAATCTTTACAGACGGCTGCACATACAAAGGCGATTAAGACACACTACAATAAAGCTAAAATAGATAAAGCCAAATAAAACAGTAAATGCAAACTGTGTGGATAAGGAGACGAAATAGTAAATTACATAACAAATGAATGCAGCAAAGAGAATACTAGAACAGACATGACTGTGTGGTGAAAGCAGTATACTAGGAACTATGCAAACGACTGCATTTCCGACACGCGGACAAATGGTAGACAAATAAACCAGAGACAGAAATACTGGAAAAGGGAAAATCACAACATTTTTCGGGATATCGAGGTGCAAACAGATAAACTCATACAATCGGGGCGAGTGGATGCCGTTATAATCGACAGAAAGGAAAAAACCTGCTAAATCGTCGATTTTGCTGTACCAACAGAGTTGAGATGAAGGAGACAAAAAGACTAAGCAAATATACGGAACTTTCCAGAGAATAGAAAGGGATATGGAGTATGACGACAGTCAATATAATGTCAATAATCGGAGGACAAGGAACAGTTAATGAACACTCGGAAAAAAGTGCGAGAAATAGGAATAAAAGGCAAGACTAAGACATACAGCAATTATATAAACAGCTAAAATCTTAAGGAAGATCCTTGAATGCAGAAACCAACTCACATAAGATACAAATGCTACCAGTCACATGTAAATTGCAGTAGGAAGAAAACTAAAATACAAAAAGAACAACACCACATGAAACCAAAGAAACAGAAAATTCAGGAAATTTTGTACCACTTTTCCTGATACAACACAAAATAGTCATGAAGGGTCAAGGAGAATGGAAAGACCGAGGACGGAGACGCCCGAGTTTGACAAGATGCACCACACGAAGATCTGTGGTTACATCGTCTTAAACGTTTTGAGAATAACATTCAAAATGAGGGAAGTACTCCGAATAATGCAACTAATACAACTTATCGATCCGCATCTAAATAACTCAGAAAGCAAAAACAATTGACAAATCGATTTTATGTTGTATGCACTTACTTGTCTCTGCACGAAAGCAGAGTTCGACACAAGGTCAGTTTTCAATGTGAAGAAAAATCCAGATCACAAAAATGGTGACTCTGAATGTTTTTTAAAATCCTTGGTTTAAAAAGATTTCTCTATTCACTAAACGAGGACAGAAAAGTTGTAGTGTAGTATCAGTAGAGATACTACACTTTTGTCCTATCTAAAATGCCAAGGGGAGTGTCTCTGTTAACTTTCAACCGTATAACAACAGTGTGAGACACAATGTCGGCTTTTAATGTGGTGAAAATTAAGGGGAACTATATTGGGACCGATGACACAAAGGTCAATTATAAAATCAGATACCACGCTTTCCTTTCAGCTAGAATGCCAAGTATAGTGTCTTCTTAAACATTTATAATTAAACACGGTTCCAATTAATTCAGAAACTTGCTTTTGTCAGTAGTTTTACAACAATAAACTTCGCTATCTAGTAAGAGGTAATCGTTTCTCTTCTCTGTAACCCCTTTCTGACAGAAGAAACGTTGCTCGTCGTTCCGTACTCCATCGGTATATTCATGGTAGGTGCTCGACTGACATTCAAGCACTGACCTGCCTCCGTACGACCTTTTCTGAAAAAAACTTGTTTTGCTTCCAACACTTAAAATAAATCTACTTTTTTTTGTTTACCTAAAATCATGAGCAGAGTTTCTTTCCAAGAACACTACTATTTTAAACCATTTTATCACGAGAATGTTCTTATGTGAATTAATCACATTCTTAACATTCAAATAGTACCAACCGAAAATGTCATTAACCCTTATCCTCGAGTGGCTTTTGGCCCGTGTGTAAGGGGATCATTATTATTAAGAAAAACAATCAAAATCAAATCTGCATGGACCATAGAAATTGACTTGGTTTCTCGGGCTATACATTTGCAGTTTTCTCGATTGCACATTCCCTTTCTCTTAGTTTATGAGGATCAGCAAGCCTCACTTCTAAACCTATACTGGGTTTGACTGTCCGAGGCGTGTGTGACGGAAACCCACTCGGGAACGATCATAACCATAGGATAAATGTTGGTATCACCCTAAACTATCGATTCTAAGCTGTAAAACAATTACTAAAAATAACAAGACACAACAAACGGGCTGATTAGAAATCAATCAGAAATCACATAAGAGACGCCCTTTTCTCTCCCTGCTGAACAGTGCACAAATGAGATAACTGAACGGCTGAAAGCAGGAAACGAAGCACATGTTATCGTGAAAATTATATCCCAATGTGTCACGTTAATTTGTGCAGCTGCTTTTGCGAATAGGAAGCAAGCATTCAACGATTAAACCGCCATAAGTCACATACAAATATACGACAGTTTATGGTATCAAGAACCAACTGTAAGAGTGTAATAGCCGTGACTAAGAGTAAGGATATCGTAGTGACCAGAAAAAGAACCCAGCCGCAGAAATTAGGGATTTGCGATTTCTGAAAAAAATCTATAATGCTTTGTTGTAATCAAAAAGTTCCCCTATCCAACCACCATGGATTAGCACACACGACAACGGATAACGCTGAACTGCGTGCCCAGTGGTTTGCATTGAACTCTACCTAATACTCCACCAACTACCTCCTCCCAAATTTCTCATTGGGCTGATCATCACCCGTTTCCAGATCCGGGATATTATGAGAAATTGACACTTCAATAGCATTCGTGTCGGATCTTATACCTGCTATAGTAAGAATGAAATAGCCTGCTAAGCTGGGTCCTGTTTTGTTCAAACTCTACAACAAATGATTTGCCGAATCCTGCCTCCCTGATAGCTGGAAAATGTCTACTGTAGTAACAGTGTTCAAGAACTCTGGTGAACGAACTGACTCGTTAGATCCCATCAGTGCTCTCCCGGAATCATTAATCAATCTAGCAATGTCCATCACTTCGTCAAGACTTAGTTTATTTCTAGTTACAAGTATGGATTAAGGCATGCCGGAACTAGTGCGGACATCCTAACGGTCATCTATTAACACCTATACCATATACTGGACAAGACAGGGGAAGCCATGGCGGTAGCGTTGCTATATCCAAAGCATGTGACCAGGTCTGGTATGAAGCTTTTCTCGTGAACATTAATCCGTACGGTATTACTTTAAAATATTTAATATAATCTTAACCGAAAGAAAGATTCCGGTTGTTTTCGATGGACTTACATCTAAATAACACGATAAACGTGAGTGTGCTCTAGGGGTAGATTCTTATACCTTTGTTATTGCTAATTTTCAAAAACTACCTTCCTTTATAGAATTGTATCCGAAATGTAACATTTGCAGATGACACTACGCTCTATTATAAATATGTAGGCAAAACAAACGTACACATATCTAAGACAATGGCTGAATCCTTAGAAAATGACCTCAAGTCTGTAGTGGAATATGGACATAAATGGATGATAATATTTAATGCTATAAAGTCAAAGCTTTTTTCCTTTAATAATTACGAGAAACTTTTCAACGACGAATTGTCATGACGAAAAGCACCTTAACTGAGTCCATACTTCAAACTCGTCGGCCTAACATTCACATGTAACACGAATTAGAACAAATACATTAAAGACACTGCCAAGGAAAATGAGCTTCGTCTATCGTACAAGAAAACTTCCCACACTTGTCAGTATCCTATAGTTATACAAAGCAACCATTCGCCCATGCGTGTTGTATTGTTATCACATCTGGGCTGGTACATCAACCATTAGTATCCCCCTCTTAGATAGGATTCAAAAATGTACCTCTCATCTGATGGGTCCCACTTTACATATCGAGCTCCAGCGCCGCCTCTGTACAATTCTTGTGCTTGTTTCAAAAAATACTTTAACGGAATGTGCTCCGATGAACTTGCTGCACTCGTGCTCCCCTCGACGTAAATACCGCACAATAAGCAAAATGCCAACCATTCACTGCAATACTCTAATAGCTTATTTCTTCGAAATGTAAGCGTTTGGAATTCCCTCCTTGCCCTCTGTTTCCCCGACTGTACAAAAATGCAGAAATTTAAATGTTATGTAAACAAACATCTTGCTGTACAACTTCCCACTGAAGATGCCCTTATACATATGTCCCCTAAACTATAGTAGCGCCTTAGGTCCCAGTGTCTGGTTTGGAGTGAATATGAGTAAATTAAAAAACTTCAAAATTTATAATATTCGTTAAATAACGAAATATCGTGTAAATTTCGAAGTTTAAAGTGTTTTAACGCTTTAAACCTCAAAATTAAAATCATTCTTTCACAAAAATTATTACTTTTGAAGTATGATAATATTTAATTTTGAAGTGCGTTAAATGTAGGGCAAACAAACATCTCGCTCAAGATGTGCCTTTAAATGTGTCCTTTATATCATAGTAGCCCCTTAGGTCTCAGTGGAAATGTGCCTTGTTTAGAGTGAATATAAGTAAATTAAAAAACTTCAAAATTAATAATTTTCTGTTAAATAATTATTTAGATTTTGAAGTTTAAAGTGTTAAAAGTATGAGAGGACATTCGTTAATACTTACGACTTTGGTGTCTGTTGGTGTTTTGTTGTTCGTCTTTAAAAATAGTGCAAGTTCGAATTCATAACGAACAGTGTAGCCATTTACTTTGTTCCAATCGGCAGAAGCCCGCTTTTATCAAAGGGGAGCAGATAATATCCGCCCCCGCCTAGAAATCGACGATGCAAGTGTGCGTTGGGGTGTGGCAGTAGGAGAGAAATTAATAAATAAAGACAAAAGGAAAGCAAGAAAAAAAACTAAGGAAACGAAGAAGAACAGAAGAATCGATGGACAAAATGTGTTGCACATCACGAAAACGTTGCGTGTTGATGTTTTCGTCTTTGAACGATTCACATGGTTTTCAACTGCAGTTGTGCACTCAGCTGATTTGTATCCGGCGCGAAGAGGTGCATCCACATTTCATCCATTGTCACATGGTCATGCATATATTCAGTTCTACCGCTGAAACAGCTGGAAACAACGCTCTAACCCGTCGACGTGTTGTTTTTGATCGCCTGTGAGAATATGTAATACAGACGGGGGGCGTAAGGACAGGGGCAAAAGAGCTCTGGGCCTCCCACCAAGAGGGTGCCTCCCACCAAGAGGAGGCATCCCACCAATATTTTATAAAATTCAATAAAATGCTTCCTTTGATTTTATTAAAAAAATAATTTCCCATTTCTCATACCATGATAAATATTTACGGATTTTTAACTATTAGTTAAAATAAATCTATAAATCATAATAACATCTACATATTATTTAAACTTAAGTTACGTTGCAAAAAAGAAATAAAATGAAATGTACGCGTTCTCAAACTCAAACATAAATTCGCTAGTGTCAGGTCAAATGGTGAGGGAAACAAAGCCTCGATGCTTTTCATCTGTTTCCTGTTTGGTGAAAGAGCTTGTCGGTGTCTTTCTTTATGTAAATGTACGCGTTCTCAAACTCAAACATAGATTCGCTAGTGTCAGGTCAAATGGTGAGGGAAACAAAGCCTCGATGCTTTTCATCTGTTTCCTGTTTGGTGAAAGAGATTGTCGGTGTCTTTCTTTTTTTGGCCAACTTACCAAATATATATGTTTTTAAATTGTTAATTCACACTACTTAATATTATAAATTATCTATTTAATAATTATAATCCAAATGATGCAAGCTAAATTACTTTCAAATGAAACTGGGAATTATATTCAATAAAAATAGTTTTGTATTTTATCACGAACTTCAAACACGTTTTTATTTTGTTGTCAGTTGCCAGTGTTAATTTCAAAAAATGTTACATTCACAATTTTTGAAATAAACACTTATAAGGGCATAGAATAAAATCCTAGATTTCACCCGAGATGAAGTTGAAAACAAAAACGCATTTGTAAGGCATACACCTTACTTACATGAGGTGAGCAAATAAAAAAACCTTTGGACATTTTGAAAGGCTTGTTATATGCGATTGGTTAAAGTGAATTATGTGAGACGTTTAGGTATTAGTGAATCCAATCTTTTTTCACACATATGTTAGACGTTTTCATGTCTCACATATGTGAGAAAAGAAAGTCCAAGGCTTTGGTGTCAGTTATTTCTTTGATTTTAATTTTTCATGTCCTTTTGAACTGTTAGTGAAAAGAAATGTCAAAATAAATAATGAGTTGTTCGGGAGATTGAATAACATGATAATGATAAGAAAGATTCTTTGTTATTGAAACAGTTTAGTAACATTTTCATTTTTTAGAAAGACTAGAAGAAATGTTGGCCAACATAAATGTAAGTGCATATATTTCATTTTTGTTAACTCTATCTTATGGAAATTGAAAATGTGTTTCATAAAAAGTTACTAATAACATTTTTGATTATTAAACTTTGGACACTAAGTAGCTAAGCCTTCTCACTCCGATATGTTTAAATGACTAGAAATCGTGGTGTCCAGATCAAACCCCACTTAGGGGGCTAAGCTCCCTTTCAATATTTGTAAATATTGTTTAAATAAGCATTTATCAATACGCTATTGTTTTCAAGCAAATAACATCGATTTATTGAAGTTAAGATATTGTATCTTCTTTTCAATTTATTATTATAGATGCTTGTCTAATAAAAAGGCGAAAAAAAGTTTTTCTTGTCTTTTATTGTTGGAGGGGTAAATAAGGGGCAGGTAACTCTTCACAAAAGCTCTAGCTTTCGAACAATATTGTTCTAACCCTAAACCTAACCCTAAACCCTAACCCTAACCCTAACTCTAAACCCTTACCATTTTATGTCTGATCGACGTTCTCCTTGCAAAGTAGCCACATGTGCAACGCCAATTAATGCCATCAGTTTTGATTACTGATGGTAGAGGTCGCATCTCATGGCCACAGTTGAGTTGTTCGGGAGATTGAATAAAATGATAATAAGAAATATTTTTAGTAATTGAAACAGTTTAGTTACATTTTCATTTTTTAGAAAGACTAGAAGAAATGTTGACCAACATAAATATAAGTGCATATATCCTTTTTGTTGCTGACTCTATTTTAAAGAAATTTAAAGTGTTTTAATAAAAAATACTGATAGCATTTTTTTTTATTAAACTTTAGCCACTAAGTGGCTAAGTCCTCTCACTCCAATATGTTTAAATAACTAAAGATCGCGATGTCGAGATAAAACCCAATTTAGGAGCCTTACCCTCCTTTCAATATTTGGAAATAAATATTTTTAAAATAAGCATTTATTAACACGCTATTGTTTTCAAGCAAATAACATCGATTTATTGAAGTTAAGATATTTTATCTTCTTTTCAATTATTATTTTAATAAAAAAGTTGTAAAGTTTTAGTTTTCTTTTTAAAAAAGCAAAATCAAGTCTCATTTGTTTGGAATTCTTCTTGGAGAACTTTATTCAGTCATTGGTGTCAATTTTACAACAAAACAATAAATAATATTTAAAGAAAAGAAAACTAAACAAAAAGTAGTTTTTACAAAAAAAAGCAAAATCAAGTCTCATTTGTTTGGAATTTTTCTTGGAGAACTTATTCAGTCATTGGTGTCAATTTTACAACAAAACAATAAATAACATTTAAAGAAAAGAAAAACAAACAAAAAGTAGCCCGTTTTTACAAAAATGTTCAAAATTAGTTCAAAAGACAACGTCAAACAATAAAGCTAATCTAATCTTAGTTATTAATTATAAACTTAATTATTGAGTTTCGGATTTAAATGCCTTGTGAAACATATCTTTTCTTGTAAGAATATTTTTAAATCAATATTATTTGAGAAAAGTGAAATTACTATTTGGGGCAAGACATCAAGACTAAGTTGATGTTTTTTGTTTAGTTTTTGGTACCAAAATTTAAAAACAATGTAAAAAATAGATATTTGGTAAATTGAAAGATAAACAATGATTCGATTAGGGGAAAAACTTAATAAAATACAAACATGTTTATTGTTTAATTTATTCTTTCTTTCGTGTTTGTTTTACTGTAACACTTATGGCTTTCTGCACGGTAAACATATAATATTGAAGAACTTTATTCATTCATAGTTTTATATTTTACAAATAAATAACAAATAACAATGAACACAACTTTACATTTTGTATAAAGAAACAAAAAATAAACGAGAAGAAGACCCTTTTTCCAAAACGTCGAGACATTAATGTGTTTTGAAAAGATTTTATTTCACAGCAATATTTACAAAAATGTAATAAATAGACACCAGGACGAACTGAATTATTCAATCACTGAAAGACAAAAGTGACACAAAAACGATTTGTTTGTTTTTTGCTGTTTTAAAACAGCAAAAATCAAACATGTTTAGTTTATTCTTTCTTTACCTTTTTTGTTTACGTGTGGCTTTCTGTCGGACGACCACAAACCCTTACGCTAACCCTTATCCTAACCCTAACGATAACCCCTAACGACCTGCGAAATTCCTGTTTCGATGTTTATGTGGTTGAATTATAAAAAAAACATTACAAATAGGTAGCTTAAAATACGACCACCCATGTCTGACTACCCATAAAAGGATATCCCTCACCCTTCATATTATTCTTATATAAATGGTATCTTCGTCTTGACCGAGTCATTTCCATTTCTTAAAATAATGCTGCCAACACATGAATCGAATACATTCACCAAAGTTCAACTAAGTTTTTCTTTTCTTTGTATGCTTTAAATATGACTGGTATTTTTATTAATTTAAACTTGTTATCTCATTCAATTGTATTTATTTTCTGTATTGGTATTTTATATTTTGTTTTATTCCGTGTGCCTTTTTCGATGTTCTAGCGGTTAAATGATAAGAAATATAATAATGATAAATGATAAGAAATATAATAATGATAAATAAAATTGAAAAGAATAGCCTACCGACCCGTTGGAATGTCTCACAATTTCGTTTATGAGAGAACGAGAGGGAAAGCAATTTTCGGTCCCATACTATCTCTGGAAAGCGGCGTCTAGACTTATTCTCTCTCTCTTTCTCTCTCTCTATTAATATATATATATATATATGTATATATATATATATATATATATATATATATATATATATATATATATATACATATATATATATGAATATTTTTTATCTGAATGGGTTCGGAAATACCCTACTAGTACACGGGCGCAGGCTACATCCTCCCGGTGTGTTGGAGCCGTAGACCTTGTCAGGTTATCTATTTAAGACAAAGAAGCTTCTGATAATAAAACCTCGTTGCTAACAACTTACGTCTTTGCAGTACACCATTAAAGAGGGAGGCTTCTCAGTCCTGATCGACAACCTTCCTAGAGCTGGAACAAATATCCGGTTTGCAAACCTATAGTTGCTTAAGGAGTAGATGGGCGCTGCCTATCGCCCGGCCTTCGACCTTCTACTCTGTCTATTATTAAGGCGCAGAGGTACCAGCGCTGGGACGCCTTTAAAGACACCCAGTGCATGGCCTTGTTTTATGAGTAGGACAATGAACGTTGTCTCTCTTTCTCTCTATCTGGGAAACTTTGAGAAAGATTTTTCGTCACCAAGTCCTACATGCCTAGTCTGGGTTGATCTTGTTCCGACATGTTGAAAGTACAGGTTAGACAGCTTGTCTGGCTGCTGTGTCCGACTGTCGGTACAGGAGACCAACCTCTTAAGTAGCGCTAAGAACGGCTGCTCCATCAACCGTTGCATAATATCGTGGGTAAATGTACGTGCCATGTCGCGCATGGAAAGGGACGCTACAGTTAGCCACGGTAGGCTTTCCCAAGGCAACAACCTCTATGGACCAAGTCACGACTGATTGTGTTAGCTTATTGACACCAAACAAGTACTCACATTGATCACCCCACTCTATCTAAAAAAAACATGAACAACAATGCGTCCACGATTCAGAGTGTCCAAGATGGCCGTCGACTTTATTAAAACGTCTATTAGTCTCAAGCTAAGTGGTTATCAGGGTTTTCAGAACATTGTAAAATAATATTAGATGTGAGTAACAACTTATCAAAAGATCGCAAAATGGCAACTGCAAAGATGATGATCAAATTTTTCAACTATGAAATTCTTAAGATTTCTTAATTGATCACCTTAAAAGAATAGTCATTTGTAGTATTAAATAACGTGATTGGCCGACAAACGAACGGACAGAGCTGCTTATAGAGATGCACGGACGCATCTTTTCAGCTTTCGCAGCGGCAGAAATGAATGTTTGCATCAATGTGTCACAATACATGAAATAGTGATGCACCTCTTCACACCGGGGTAGAATCGGATGAGTGCACAACTGAAGTTGAACGCCGTGTACATCGTGCAAAGACGCAAACATCAACCCGCAAGGTTTTTGTGATGTTCAACATATTTTGTCCATCGATTCTTTTTTTCTTTTTCGTTTTCTTCTTATTGCCTACCTAGCCCTAACCCTAACCCTAACCCAACCTTCTTACTTTATTTATTAATTTATCTCTTACCATGCCACACCCAAACACACGTAGTCCATTTCGAGGCCCACACGTTTCATTATAAACGAACGCGATTTGCGCTATGTTTAAAGACAAAGAACAAAACACCAACATACACAACACTGTAAGTATGTTAATACGTTTAACGCTTTAAACTTCAAAATTAAAATAATTATTAAACGAAAATGATAAATGTTGAAGTTTTTTTAATTTATTCATATTCACTCCAAACAAGGCGCATTGCCACTGAGACCTAAGGGGCTACTAAGATTTAGGAGACATATTTATAGGGGCATCTAAAGTGAGAAGTTGTACAGCAAGATGTTTGTTTACAGTACATTTAAATTTCTGCATGTTGGTACAGTCATAGAAACAGGGAGAGGGAATTCCAAAGGTTGTATTTTGAGTAAAGAAACTATTAAGGTAGAAATAATTCCTGAATCTGCAGACCTCAACAGTGAAGTGGTCGGATGTTTCTTATTGTCGAAGAGGCACCAGTTGAAGTACTTGTAAAAGAAGCACAGCAATGTAACAATCTGTGAGACTAGAGTAAATTGTTCTGAGCAAACTAATACAGTGATTACAAGAGATCGGTTGCCTTACAAAGCAAGCACATTTTCCAAAGAAGGGCGTGGGACTAAACATTTGTTTTATAGCCTTCAAGATTGAAAGATTTTAAAGATTATATATATATATATATATATATATATATATATATATATATATATATATATATATATTGAAATAAGAAAATAAAGTTAACAATGAATAACACCAAACATTACTTTATTATAACCTGTCTAAAAATAGTTATGAAAATTAGGCATGCAAATAGCTGTGTTTGGAGGTTTTTCTAGCAAATATATACTTATTCCATTCGCATTTTTTTGCTAGTTGTTTAATTTTATTGCTCAGTAAAATGTTTTTATTTATTTTTACAAAAAAATAAATAACATCACATCATCCTTCATTTAAAAATAAAACACGGAATGATAACAATATAGTTTTTAAACAAAATTTACCATTTACGGCGGAAAATGTAAAACAAACAATCCTAAACTCACTTAAGGTCGTAAAAAAATATTTGTAGTGTTTCTAAGTCGAAAACCAAATGCGTACTTAACATAAAATCAACAATTAAAAAAATTAAATACAGTGAGCAAGATTCTAAATTCAGCTATTTTTATGCTCAGTAAAACGTGTTTGTTTATTTTACAAACAAAAATAATTTTTAAATCTTTTTTTTTTAATCAAACAATTTGATTCAATAAATTTGTGCTTTAAAACATAATTTCTAATAAGATTAAAAAACAAACCCAAAACGTTTCAATAAAAACTCAAATAAATATATAATTTTTGAGCGACTCGTACGATAAATCTCAGAGAATGTGTTGTTTACATATTATTAATAAAATATCGCGCCTTCTCTCTTGTCTCTCTCTCACTCGTTTTTTTTCTCTCTCTCTCTTTCTTTCTCTTGCTTGGAATAGAACTTTATGTGCGCTCTAAATAGAACGTTATACTTAATAATCAGATGGCGGATAACCAAATGTTGGAGTGAACGCCGACTGTCCCATCATATTTCATTACCATCTAATTTAATTCCGTAACTTAATTATTTATATTAAAAAAAAAAATGTCCTTAATTTATTTATAATTTGTATTTAGATTATTATCATCGGGGAAAACATTTAAAATACATCTGGAAATCTGAAAAAACGAACAATTATGAGTGTATATTTGTAAATATTAATTTATTAGAAGCATTAAAACAAATTATGTAAATTTGAAAGACGCCTGATGTTTGGAGAAGTTTTGGAATCGGTAGATATAAAAAGAGAGCGATCAATACTAACAATATAGTTTCGGCTTCAGAGACATAATTTTGTCAGGGTAGCCTTAACTCTTCACAGAATGCTTTACGATTCTAGGATTGTTGGTTGCCTTTTTCTTCTTTTTTTCACCCAAATTGTCTCAATGTTTTTCTTTTAATCTGAAAGTATCTGTAGGATTTATTGGATATCAAGCGACAATGAATCTCGAGTCATCATCATCAATATAATAAAAGTGAATATACGTGACCAGATTGCTTTTATAATTACGTATGCAAATTTATGTTTCATATGCAAAGCAGGGGAGGCTTAATATTAATAAACACGCATAATAATAATAATAATAATAATAATAATAATAATAATAATAATAATAATAATAATAATACTAATAATAATAATAATAATAATAATAATAATAATAATAATAATAATAATAATAATAATAATAATAATAAAAATAATAATAATAATATTAATAATAATAATAATAATAATAATAAAAATAATAATAATATTTATAATAACAATAATAATAATAATAATAATAATAATAATAATAATAATAATAATAATAATAATAATAATAATAATAAATAAATAAAGGAAAGAATAATCACGTATACAAATGTAAATGTTATGAGCGAAGAAATAGAGGTTTAATCTCAATAAAATTTGAAAATATTTCTCTTTTTTTCATTGAAAATAGAAAGAAAATAATTTCCTTCCATTTACGAATAAACACAAGAATATTCAATCATTAATTTTATTAAAACATATTTAATAAAATAAACCATTATGTTCTTCAGAATCGAGCAACATTATATTGGGTGACACCCCCACAAGAAAAAATGCAATCCATGAAACAGTTTATAAAACTGACAAAACCTTATGCAATCTAATCATATTTGGTGCAAATAAACTCTAGCATAAGCTTGACTTCTTAACCAGTTCTTCAGTTGTAAATGTCATCGACAGTTGATTGAAACTAATCTTTAATAAATGTGTTTAATAAATGTGTCCATTAACGTATGAAGTGATTACCTGCAAAATACCACAATCGTTAATAAAATACACAATCCTTTCTGCAATCAAACCTTATTGAATATAAATAAACCTCAGTGTATGCCTGATGTGTCTACAAGGTTTCATTCATTATTTGCCTTCTAATGATATGCGGGGATACATTAATGATCCTCTCATCAATAGAAGCGATTATTAATTAGCTTCACACTCACCGGGCGCTAGCTCCTCAAATTTTTATTTGTGTAGTTTCCTAAAATATCATAAACCCTTGAGAAATGTATTCAATGAATATATAATTTAACATTTAACAAAGTATTGCTCGTATATTTAAATAAAAAATGTCAATTTTATACACGTGTAATAGTTAATGTAAACATTGCTCTGGACTTTTGATGCTCTAATAGGTATAGTATCGTTACAATTCATTATTTTCATCTTCCATCAATAGAATTGATTTCTCTATTCAATATTTTGAGCTTTATATTATCACGATAGATTATTATTAAACGATAATTATATTATCTTTAATTTAATTCAATATTTAAATATTATATATATATATATATATATATATATATATATATATATATATATATATATATATATATATATATATATAAGTATACGTTTAATAATAAACGTCTGTCTTATGTTGTTTTTGAGCGAGTATCTTTTGTGGTTTCTGAATTTACCAAATGTAATAGTGTAATCTTACTTATATTTTACAGGACAACATCGTGTTGCTTGTCGACACTATAACAAAGTGGAGTAATTTTACCCGAGTTTCTCGTCTACTATACGACACTATAACAAAACACAGTGGAGTATTTTCACTCGAGAAACGCAGCGTTTGTGTACGCCTGCTTTATCTTTGATATTTGATACTTTGACTTAAGTTATAGCATTTCCGAAATGTAATACTTGAGTTATTATTTTACTGCTCCTAGACAACATCACTTTATTTAGTCTAGTATACAAATCTGTAGCAAAAAACTCTACACATTTGACTTATTGCTGCCAGGCAATGAAACTTTCAAACTATTACTCTATGACGTATATTGAGCACTTTTGATGAACTTATAACACTTAACAAATGTATCAAGCTTTCAATATATGCATTTTTCTCTCTTTTATTCTCACCGTTTCTCACTCCCTCTCCTTCACTGTCTTTTCCCCTTTTCGTCGTTCTTGTTTTAATGTACTGAAACTAATAATACCGTAACGAATTGAACTGAAATTTTAGTTAAAAAGTTATTGCTCCCGGGCAACACCGAGTTTCTGTTGTCTACTTACTTTCAAATATAATTTGTTTTAATCTATTCCAAGACCACGTCGAATTTATTGTCACTCCTTTCACTTAATAATTAGATTAAAACTAAATTTGTCGTAATGTATTCCCAGGCAATGTAGAGTTTATTCTTTCGTCTTCTCCATCAAACATATACCACATAAGAAATGTAATACTGTAATATAATACACACTTTCTCCATATAGGGTATTGAATACTTACAGATATACAACTTACCAAGTTTAACAGTGTATTATTATACACACCGGCTCTATAAACAGTATTGATAACTTCCTGTTCAGCATATACACTGCCAAAGTGTGATGATGTATTCTTACACACGCCTTTCCTATCACATGGACGTTTCCTATCAAGTTAATATTCCGATTTAGTTTAGATCGCTAACTTAATGTAATATTATATTATTATAATCAATTGCTGAATTAAGGTTTAAGGGAATTATTTAATTCAACATATACTACTTACTAAGTTTAATACTGTAGTTTATCACTCACATGCTCTATCTAGAGTATTGAGCACTATTATATTGGACATATTAATCTTATCAAGTGTCCTACGGTATTAGTTATTAATTGCTCCCAGCCAACACCGTTTTACATGCCCGGTATAGAGAACTATAACCAAACACATTGATGTTATTGCTGCCGAGACACATTGAGTTTAGACACACCTACTGTATCTAGGATATTAAGCAGCTTTGGCTTAATATATACTACTTACCAAATGTAATACTGTAATCGTACATTTATTATTCCTTGGCAAAATCGAGTTTATCGTCTAGTTGTTCTGCTACCTTACCCATACGGACTTCTTGTACTTTTCCACTCACGATAAATCATAGGAGCACCTGCTGTGTTGTGTTCACCCCAGTCCGTTCGGTCTGTATGCAACGTCAGTTGCGTAGAGGCTTTGGCTGATCAATACCAGTCGACAATAAGTTCAGCAGAAACTGGGCTATTTCGGTGGCCTTTCATCCGTCGGAATTAGTTATTAATTCCTGGGTGTTCATATGAGGTAAACCTGCTTAGGCCTGTCATCCCTTCTTTAAGTGGGGTACGTTTATTGCTTACTGCCTGATGCGCCCTGACCCGGGAATTCCGACTAGGCTGTCAATACAATGTTTTCTAAGCCAGAGTGCCTATACTTCAGGGACGCTGGCTGTTTTTTTCCCCCACCTTCCGGCCTTGTGCCGCATATTCTTGCAGTGATAAGGAATTATATACTAGAAGCCACACCAGTCTTTATTAGCAGTCAAGACTGACGTACAACCACTCTTGTTCTCTGTCGTTTTACGCTTTTTTCAATATACTTGTTTTTTTTCTAATGTCAGAGTGCGTGTTTTCCATCCGAGCCCTTTAAAGGCCCATAACATCTGCTGACAAGGTACAGTAATATATTATTGAGAACCTAAAAATGGATGCCACAACTGGTGAGCATGTATGTTGAGGGTTTATTTCAAAATGAAATACGATTTTTTTATTGCTATTCTGACATTGTGGTTATTTTTAACAAGAGAAAAATACATGATGTTTTTCTCAAAATAAAAAGCCTGCCGTCGAAAGAAAAAAAAACATTATATTTTTCTGTTGACTAAATTCTTCAGTTACGTGAAAAGCGTATATATAAAAAACGTGATTTTTTGGTCGTAGTTTTATACTGTCTTTTTTACAAGTAAGATTCCGTTTATCAGCGGAAAATAAAAGAAATCATTCTAACAGCCGTATTCGATGAATACACATTTTAAACATGGAATAATTTAATTTTAAACAACTATGACAGAACTCGTAAAATTCAAAATGCAAAAACAACAAGAACAAATAAAGTAACTGAAGTAAGACAACTAAAAAATGAGACATATTTCAAAAGCTTCTACTGGAACAAAAATCCGACGAAAAACTACTAGAACAGAAAGACTTCTGAAACAATATAAAACGAAGCCGACGAAAAACGAAGAAAGATTTCTGGAAAAAAAGAGAAAATTATTTTAAAACTTATGTATTAATGCAAGAAATATCGCATAATATCAAACAACTGAGAACGAATATGATTTTCTCAGAATGCCGTTTGGAGTGCAATTGACCATTTCACTTATTTGCTGGACGACGATAAATATTTAATTAATATTCAGAAGGTATGAAAATCTATACAAAATAGATTGTTAAAATCCGGCAGATTCTAAAAAGCTCGCACACTGCTCCAAAATGAGGGGCCACCAAACATACTAAACCCGTATACTTTATTTTATCCCGAAAAACGCGCAACATGCCTTTACTGAAACTGTGCATCTTTTAACAGAATTGTTTAGCCTTCAGACTTATCTATAACATATACGGAGGAAGTGTTTGAATTTAGTCAAAAAGATGGCGTGGACACCGTAACGTCTGCGTCAATCGTTAATAAACATTGTGGAGATTTAAAATTAGCTGAACTTAGCGCAGATGAATGTAAATGTTTAATTTTCGTGTAAAAACACGCACACATCAGACGTATGTTTCTAAACAAATTAGAATCTGAGCTAAATTTTACATTACAGAAACTATCTGAAGACTGCAAGAAATGTGTAAGTTTTAAACACGATTCTTAAGATATTGAAGAATCGAGCATTGCGCACACTGAAAAGAGACATCAGCAATCACAATTCTACTTTCCTTAAACAAACAATTCAAAACAAAAAGAGGGATTACTTTTTCGCTCTTCCAAAAACATGTGCCTATGGGAATGCCCATACTGTTTTAAAAGCTGTCTAACTTGTAATAATGTCGGACGCCAGACTTTCACATTGAAAAACAAATAGAGGAAATAAAGCGCGGGTCAAATCTACAAGAAAGAACGAACAGAGACATGAAACATATGCACAAGTAAAGAGCCTGAATAAAAATGTAAAATTACAATTATATTCCTGTTCAGAGGTGTCGATTATATACATGGAAAAGATTGGATAAACCATCCATTCTAAGGATCAACACACAGCTATCACGGTTACTAGTGAAAAATATTAATTTTGAGGTTCTAATTATTACCGACATTATTTTAAACAAGACTACTACAAAAGTGTAAATGTTCGTATCAAAGCATACAAAGAGATAATATCCACGCTGAAAATAGCTAACACCAAACTGCCAGTAATCAAGTCAAATTCTTTGAAGAACGAGTTGAAGATTAAATTAAGTCAAATTTTTTAGATAACCAGAGCTAAGGTTGCAACTCGAAGATGTTTTTGAAAAGATAATGTCTGTCAGTTGAACGTCGAAGCCAAGAAGACATTTTTCAAAGTTTAAAGATGTGCTCGAAAATCAGAAGTCTAGAACAACATAAGATACAAGGTGCGAAACCACATAAGATACAGCTTATTATTTAAAATGTATAAATGGTAAAGCACCTGTCAAGTATCTATTATACATAGGAAAGTCGTAATTCTGTGCGTTCAAATGCTAACGTCACAAAGTCAGAAACTGCATAAGATACACGCTTGGAAACTACATCAGCTATGCACTTATTATATTTATTAATTTATTCCTTCATTTTCTACAAGGATTTTCTTCATTCATTTTTCATTCATGTGTTTCTTTTATTATTTGATTCATTTTTATTCATTTTTTATTTCATTGTTTTATTACTTTTTATTGATTTTTTATTTCATTTCTCATTAATTTTTCTTATAAATTGTTCTTATATGTTTTTCATTTATTTTATTACTTCATATTTTTAATTAATTTCAGTAATTTATTTTTAACGTAATTTTCAACGAATTGTTTCATTCATTTCAGTGGAATATGTTAATCAGAAACTGCTCAGTATCCGAGATAGAGCTGTTGTGTCCAAACGCAGGATTGCCAGAAATAAATAAATTCAATGTTCTTTTTATGGTGTATACAAGAAAATGTACTCGACATTTCTCGGGGAAAATTATAGTAATGATACTGTATTTAATTTCGTAAGTTGTATATCTAATGACAAACTGCTAAAAAAATACTATATAAAACGAATGTATATAAAAGTGTATGTCTACTGTGTTCTGTTAAAGTGTTGTGTACATGAAAAGGTATACGACGTTTCCTGGGAGCAATAACATTTCTTATACAATATTACAATTTGAAAGTAGTATATATTAATCAAACGGTTCCCAATATCCTACATAGAACAATTATCTTTAAACGTCGCGTTGCTCATGATTATATTTAAAATTGTATCTCTGATCACAAAAGTTTTCAATACTTTTGATTGAACATGTGTGGAAATAACTTCATTGTGTATTTTTATGATATTGTATCAAAGAAAAGGTACTCAGCGTTGACCAAAAGCTATAATATAAATATGACATACTTACATAACTGTATAACATATGAAAAAGGGCTCAATGATCCCGAATATTCGAGAGATAGAAGGATAAAGCGACGTAAAAGGTAGTATTTTTCCTGGAAATAAATTACAAACACTTTTCATCGTAGTCTATTATTTGTATGGCCCCGGGCAACATCGGATAGCCTTGCTAGTTAATAAGGTTAATAATAATATGCAACATATAAGTGATTCCTAGCAAGTAAGGAAAACGATCACACATGCTTTAATGATGATGATTAATTGAAAAATGATGTTAATTAATCATTTCACAAGAACTACTTAATAACGAAAGGATGACAGCTTGCTGTTATTAATTAGATACAAACATTGAATGGCGACCATGGCGTGCCAAGTTCTAATTCTGTCTGCTACATATTATTATCTTACCTTCGGATGTTACTATTATTTCCCGGCCATCGAAGGAAAAGTTAGACACAAGGGAGTTCTTTTTATGTTGAGAGAATCTAGTTCTCAAAATAAAAAGTTCTCTAAATTGGAATAAAAGTAAAAGTTCGATCAGTCTTAAATTAGATTTCCTTCACTGACCGAGGACAGAAAAGAGTAAGTGCAGAATCAGAACAGATGCTATAATTTACTCCTAGCCAAAAATAATAACATTATTCTCGGAGCAACTGAGGAAACTATTGACAACAGTAAAACCGATCAAAAGTTGTACAATTCATAATAATTCTGATTTTGTTTTACCAATGCACGTCTTTCCTTCATTAAGATCATAGAACTAAAAAGAAAGGTAAATGAAAAATGTGATTTAAAAAAAAATATAATCAAAATACAAAATTAAGCGTGATACAAAGTAAAATGAGAAGTTTTCATTGTTAAGAAAATTCATTTAATTAATTAAACCGCGAAGCGGATAGTTACTGTTTGTTATAATTTTGTTTAGAAAAACGTTGTCTGTCATTTTTTTTACAAATATGAAATCTATCAATATACCAATAAAATGTTCCTTTTCTTTCTTCGTGATTAAATCGTAACAAAATATTTGTTGACAAAAAGGAATAGGCAGACTACATATAACTAATGAAGAGAGATATATATAGAGACAATTTTGTTTATGTACACACCGTTCGTAGCCGTTGATAGCTTAGATACTTTACTATCAGGTTTTACACTGATCATACCAGAGTTCGAATCAAACGCAAGTCGTTTAAAACGGTACAAATCCTATATACATATAAAGAAATTAGCGTAACATGAAACCATCACATAAATACTTGTCTTAAACTAAGTAACATTTGCTCTATCTTGAATGTAATACTTTCAAATGGCATAAAAGTGGTGCAATACTGTTTTGTTCTGCTTTTAATATTCACTATCGTTGGACAGCTATTCGCTTTGTAGTATTAATACACTGTTTTAGTTTGCATACTCAATGGTTTTACAGTTTTTATGGTGAAATACAGACTACTCAGTTACCTATGTGTCATGAGTAAGTTGTTTTAATTTCTGATTGACATCTATCAGGAGACCATCTATGGCATCACTGCCCAGAGCATTAACGGTCAAAATCTTTCTTATTCTTTCCCTTCCGATCCGGGGCATGTGTAATTGTAAAAAAATGGCTGGTTTCTTTTAATATATCTAAAATAAAGATTAGTTTCTTTCCTCGCGTTGCTCCAGTTAAAATGTATAGCGTCTCCGTTGAATAGACCTTCTCTTTTGATAAGCTTCTAGGGGTGACCTTGACTGCAGCCCTGCAGTGTAGACTAACATCAAATCTGTTACACAGATTGCTGTAAAAATAGTTGGATCTTTTAACCGCTCTAGAAAGTATCTGACTCGTGACGCAATCCTTTACCTGTATAAGAGCCAGATACGTCCAAAACTAGAGTACTATTTCAACAATTGGGCAGGTTTGCTAAAACGAGAACTTAACTGCGTCAGTTAAAAAGAAACTCCACTCTCTTTCTTTTCAGAGACATTCAAAAGACGCCAACTCAGAATGTGTTATATTTATTCTTGTATCTGTTTACCCTCACACAATTATATGCTACATGTTAATAAAAATGAAAGAATACACAATGCCACTTGTCAATCGGCACACGTATTGTTATCACTTATTTAGTCTATTTACATATGAAAAATCATCGCATAAATATGATATGTTTTTAGCAGTTACAGAATTTTCTGTTGCACTTATATGTACTCTTTAGCATATTGTATCAGACTTTAATTTAAATTGTAGATCAGTTAGTTTTTTTTATCTGAAGACTGTTGACCCTTTTTTCTTATCAAACAAAGTAGAATAGAACCGATCAAAAGTTATTCCATGTGGATTCATAAAAAAACCGAAAGTTAAATTTGATAAAAACAAACAATAATTAAAATACAAAATTAAGCGTGAAACAAAGTAAAATCAGAAGTTTTTATTGTCAAGAAAATTCATTTAATTCATTAAACAGCAAAGCGGATAGTTACTGTTTGTTATGATTTTGTTTTCAAAAACGCTTTCTGTGAATTTTTATTTTTACAAATATAAAATCTATCAATATACTAATAAAATGTTAAGTCTTTTTCGTCGTGCTCAAATAGTAACATAATATTTGTTTACAAACAAAGTCAGCCGGAGGAATACAGATGCATCAGCGCTACTACAAAATAGTTATCTAGAAAAAGTTGATCATCACCTCAACAACCTCTACATGTTAAATATCTTCATTTAAACATATTTACTGTATTATAATTGTACTCTGTTAAATAAATATATTTACTTTATTTTATATATTTATTAATACTTTGAATCAGCCAATACAAGGCACTGATATGTAGTGAGCAACTGTTATTATCGGCTAGAAAAAAAGGACACACAAGTAGACTATTAGCCAAGTCTTTATCTATGATGGTGTTGCCTCGATAAAGCCCACCGGAAATAAGTTCACGATGGCCTTCCCTGCGGGGCATGTCACTACACAACTTTTTTATTGCGGTGATGTGTTATAGTGGACATCCTAAGGAGGTACGCAGCAAGATATGTAGGTTAGCCAAAGTGCGTGTTTGTTGGATATGACAAAACCAAGTGTACATAAGTAGCATCATCTCTATCGATCGGGCCGTAGTGGCGGAAAAGCCCACCGGAAATAAGGACAGGTTCGCTTTTCTATGCACAACACTGCCCTGCAATTATCTTATTTATTCCGATGATGCTTTACTGGGATGCTATCTTTGTCTGGATAAAAGCGAGTGAAAAATAAACTCGTAAAAATAGAACAATAAAAAGTGGGGAGCGGGAGGCGGGGAGAAGGGATCGGGGAGCGGGGAGCGGGGAGCGGAAGGCGGGGGCGGGGAGGGGGAATAGGGAGCGTAAGATAAAACTAGAATCGATGAATTGTCTTATAAAGTAAAGAGATAGTATGTATTAACAACGCACCTGTAACAGTGCGTTCGTACATGCACTACACTTCACGCACTGCAGTGCACACCCACATTCAGTGCATACTCGCATGTACTACTTCTTGCGCATGACAATACAGATGTAAAACTATTCTCCCATACCAACGTTTAGCCAAGTTGCTCGATCGTTGAACTTGCAGCTTCGGAGACATATCACTTGGATATTCATTGTTATAAATAACTCTACTCTACCGTGTCTTAGGCGTAGACGCGGACAAGTAGATTCACATTCTCAGTTATCAATTATTTAGTACAGGTCTGTATTCTCTCTGAGCGTATGCAACGTTCCAATGCCGGGATAAACCCTGTTAAATGTATTTCAGTGTTATTTCTATATCTTAGGTTATTAACCTCTGTCAAATAGCTTTGCACCACCCATTTTGGATATTTTAAGTCTGTCATCTCCAGAATGTGTTACCTGCAAATAGCAGTACATTCTCATTCCTACTGCGAGACCTCTTTCAATTCGCGTCGCCTCGTTGTTTCCTTCTTTGCACGAACATGATCAGATTGTGGCTTAAAGTTAGGTTCTTTTAACTTTATTACGGTAATGTTCTGATTCAGTAGCATTAAGTTATGTTATGTTCATTTATTACAGAAATGTTTTGATCCTATTAGATAGATTCCTATTCTCTTGATTTATTACGGTAATGTGCTGTCCTGCCAGATACAGTAATTTTCTATTAATTTATTACAGAAATGTTTTCAATGAAGTCATTTTGTCTTGATTTATTACAGTAAATTGATGTCCTATTCATGATGATGGTGATGTTTTTCTATTCATGATGATGGTGATGTTTTTCGACAAAACTCTCCGATTATATAAGACAACACTAAACAAGCATTTAAACACTTTCCCTACAATTCTGTTGATTTATTAAAGAAATGTTATGAGCATTTTATTTTTGTAATTCGGATGTAAAGTACTCGATAGGTGTACGTGAGAATAATTGCATCACACCACATCACATTTTTATTTTTATTTTTTGCTTTGTTCAAAGTTGTACCGATTCTTGGGGTTTCATAAACTTTCATTGAAAAAGGAATTAAAAAAGGAAAGAAAAAGCTCTAAAAAATGAAATGATAAACAAGTAAATGTGTTGAGAGCAGTTTAGTGGTCGTGCAAGAAGATGAAAGAGAAGGCGGGCATTTTGTTTTCTTGGCATAATAAAAGTGGGCGGAGCTAAACAAAACGCAAGACACACTTTTTTCATTTTTTCTCCGTTTACTATGAAACAACAACTGCCCCTACCTGGAAAAGATAGTATAAAAGAAAGAAGGGTCTTTGAAATTATCAAAACGTTGTCGTCGAATCTGCTGTACGGACACAAGTCACGAAGTTCGATTAGACCAAACAATTCAATTAAGATGCACAAATTCCTCAGTAAGTACAACGTTATTTTCGAATAATTATTGGTCAATTTTAAAATAGTGGCGCACATTTGTAACAATGATTACATCCTAATATTATAATAATGATAAAAAGATTCAGAATTATTTATTCTCTTAAGCTGTCTTCCCTAATTTATTACTTGTAACAAGTGAGAGCGAGTTTCAATTTCGAAGTAAAAATAAAACATTGACAGATGTCATTAATAGCAGACGAATAGTTAATAATAAGTAGACATTGTTTATTAGTTCTCAGTGTTGATGGGAAGAGTGACAGTAGTAAAGTTATAGTGAGAAGGTTTTCGCTACCACCTTATGTTGTATGCGTTTGGGAGAATTAAAGATGGTGGGCACAAAGTAACTTTAGTGTAGGCGGGTAAAAATAAAGTACTTATTTATCATAACACGCTCGAGTGAATAAGCATTATATAAAGGTTAGTTTAGTAGCCTATGATGCATGTTGTTATTCTCCTATTTTTGGCAAAGGAACAGAAAGAAATCATCTCAACTTTATATTAAATATATATATATATATATATATATATATATATATATATATATATATATATATATATATATATATGTGTGTGTGTGTGTGTGTGTATATATGATAGACTCTCCCGTCGATTGCGACGTATGGGGTTCCAATATATATATATATATATATATATATATATATATATATATATATATATATATATATATATATATATATATATATATATATATATATATGGGAAGTCAGAAGTCGTGAGTGACCATAGACCATGGAGGATTTTAAAAACGTAATTTTGGAGCTCTTTAATCATCAGCAGAAGGAACAATTATGGTACGGGCTGATCAAGCGTCTTACCGAAATAAAACTAGAAAAGAAAGATAAGAGTGACAGAAAGAACATCTCACAAAAATTAAAGTTCTGTTCATTTAAACCAAAAACTAAAACAGAAATTTCTGAATAGGAAATTTTAAACATAACAACTTTAACGTTTAAACATCGTTTTTCAAATATTTACCGAGTAAAACGAATTGCAGTGTAAATTTCAACAACACTCAATTGTTGCTACCGATTCCATGGAAGCGCGTAATATTTTTTAATAAATTTGTAAATATAATAATATAATGTATTAATACTATTGTTATAAATCTATATACGATTTTTACTCAAAAATAATCAGCACTATATTGTATTAAATATTATCTAGAATTAAAATACATTAATTTACCACCAATAATAATTTAAACTAACTATTACTTAAAGGTTGTATCGTTGAAATTAGCCGTCCATATTAAATCGGTCGAAATATCCCCATTCCTTTGACACGTGACAAAATCCTACTTGCAAAATATCTGTCGCGTGTCATGGCGTCGAGCTAGATACATAACCCCCTCACGCCCCCAACAATTTTAAATGGCTATAGACACCCACCACTAACACTCCTTCTACCTTTCTTTCTTTCTCTTTTCTTTTCCGGTCACCTCTGCCCAGCTTAACGTTGAATTAAAATAAAAATATGAATTATTGTAAACTCTTACTTTTCTAACGGCAATACTCTTCAAATAATTGGTCACATTACTATTATTCCTCATTCTTTCTGCTTAGCTCCATTCTTCCTGGATTTCATCGACCGGGTTGGATCACAAACAAACTTTCTGCCTGATGAGACCTCCGCTCTTGATAGCTGTAGATCGATAACATCGACAAGCCAGTGTAGCAGACTTTGTACATGTTTGAATAAAACACATTCACAATACAGCTCTATATTTTTATTGAGCACTCTTTTATAAACCCAGTTTGATTCCTTTGGATTTCTACCCTTTGGATTTCTACCCTGTGGATTTTTACCCTACCTGGATTATATATATATATATATATATATATATATATATATATATATATATATATATATATATATATATATATATATATATATATAACACTTCGTAGTTTTACTTACGCCCTCCTGCCACTGGATGTTCCTAAAAAATGAGCGTGTTATTTTTTCCTTGAATTTCTGTAAGATGTGATGCTAAGGGAGCTGATGAAGGACGCTTTGGGGTTTTTTAAAATTAAAGAATGAAATAAAGTATTTCCAGAATGTTTTGGAAACGACCGTACGCTATAATAGACTTGTTGTTCTAATTCTTTGATCAATTGGAATCTTATAATTCACTAAATGTCCTTATATATATATATATATATATATATATATATATATATATATATATATATATATATATATATAACAGGTCGTAGTTTTTCTTACGGACAAGTTTGAAACAACTTAGTGGAAAAGAGAAAAGTAGGTTCGTACTTTATTCTTTGACTACCGAGAAGTATTAAAAAATCACTTTGTGAAATCATCTTGCTTTTTTCCGACGCGGTGGAAAATTGACTTTTCAAAACATTCGTTTTGAAATTAATTCGTCATTACAAAACGTTTTAATACTTTTTTCGTAACGATAGAGATTTTTTTTAGAAAAACACTTTGCTTGTTAAAATTCAATACTTTAATTTTTGGCGTTCTTTTTTTAACAAATAACTCGAAAGTCATTGTTTTCACAAATATCAAGACTTAAGATTTTAGACAAACACCAAAGTTTTCGTTGCTGAAGTTTGTATGCAACTCACGTTTGGTTCATTTTCGTGTTTTCAGTAGATTCAAATCGTTCTAAATGAAAAATGTAGAAGTACATAAATTCAAATGACTAGTTTAGACCAGGTTTGTGGAATGTAGATTTCGAATCCTTGCTTCCAGTGTATGTGACACAGGTTTGGATGATGTTCGAATAAATTCTCAACGTTCGTGTTGTGAGATGTAGTTCTCGAATCCTTGCCGCCAGTATTGTGGCAATGTTAATCTTGAAATCCACTGTCGCCAGTGTTGTGGATTTGCAAGCCGGTAATAATGGAAACTAACATAGTAGTATGATAAACAGTGTTGTGGCTTTGAAGGCAGCTAATAATAAAGAACCACATAGTAGTATAATAAACCCGCCGGAATTAAGAGGAGTCTGTCACAGAAGTACACGTCGTGAACCTGGTGAGATTACTGCTACAATTCGCTGTCCAATGACGATTAGATGTTACTCTATTTATTGTGTCTGGGTAAGTCCATGTATTCCTTAAATAGGTAGATACACTTACCCCATAACAGTTTCTTAGCATAAACATAGTTTTCAGCTTAATATGCTTTTAATACGCCGGAAGTTTTGCGACCCTAAGCAAACCTTTCAAGGTTAATTGAATAGGTTTTCAGTTCTATTAATGTTAAAGGCTGACGACTTAGTCTATATTGTTAGATAGACCAAGTCGTCAGACTCCATAATTAATAGAAGTGAAGTTATCGCCAACAGTATGATTTTACTTTCTGTTACCTTGACATTTACTTTTAACCTAAATTTTACGAAATTAAATCAGTTTTAAGTTAGACCATGACGAATATTTCGATCAAATATAAATAGGGAAGTTAAGTGGGGGTTAAATTGTAAGTTCATACCTCTTTGTAACGGATGTATGAATGTAGGCCAACCTGTATCGAATCCCAAGACAATTGAAAGCTGTGACAAACTCGACCGAAAACATAACCTCCTTGGATGAGGTAACAAAATGCATGCGATCGACTCATTCCCAGGTAGATGATTCTGGCTTGTCTGTTTTACGGCAAATCAAGCTATTTCGCCATTTTATGACGAATCAAAATAAGTATAGTTACGTTTACATGTATCAATGTTTGTCATATATGTCATCTCTTATTCATTTATCTTCTAGCTCTGAACAGTTCCCTGTGGCTGCTCGTTTCTACGTTCATTTTACTGGATAATGTGTTCGCTTCACATATGATGAACGGAATCCATCTTGACCTCAACAGAGAACGCGAGAGAAATCTAATCAGGACCAAGAGATCGGTAACAATCGCAATAATATAGATTTAGTATCGATTATATTACAGCAATTATTCTATCGTTTGCAGATTCAGTCATTCTTTCATTATATTAGTAGTTGTAATAATAGTGTACACGGTTGAAATCCAAATTATTTTGTCATTCTCTATGTAACTCCCACACTCACTTCATATACGTCCGATATCCGATCCTTATAACCTTCGCTCCCCAACTAAATACACGACAGCACAATATGCCTCTTATTATAAACACTTGACAGACACATTTAGACAATCGTCGCACGTCAACATAAAACAACAACTGACATGTCCAAATAAAGTTCGCTATGACAAACCGTTCGAAGTAACGCTCACGTGAACACTAGAAACGCAGAAAAGTCAACAGCGGCGTTAGCTGCAGGGGATCATCTTGTAAATAAATGTCCTGAAAAATACATCTTTGTCATATTTGAAATCGCCTAGAACTAAATACGGAAGCTTTAACTCTTGATAGAATGTAAATCAAGCAATAAACGGAAAGTAAGGACATGGGTTGAATTTCAACGTAACAATCATGGAAAAACTGCGTGCGTCACGGAGAAATTCAACTCCCAGAAAAAGCTGTGCATTTATTCGCTTTATGCGCTCAGATGCATAAAATATTTACCAGGCATCGACGTCGATATTGTGCACATGGTAATATTTAGCGAAAATTGGGAATTCTTTTTTTGTAGAGAGTGTTTGACAGAATTAACACCGCTAATCCCACAATACATTCAGTGAAAAGCAAATTCTGCAATGTCGCAGTAAAGTACATATGCCATGTAGCGAGACAGAGTTGAGGATGACCACTTCAGTCAAAAATTCTATATAGCGATCAATATCCCGTTCTGAGTAATGTCCGACAGCTGAAAAGAGTTATATTAACTCAGCTTCAGTGCAACCTACTGTTTGTGATGCAGATCACAACCAAGTAAATTTTGTACACAAAATGTAAAAATCAGCCGCAGATTTGTATCTTTGAGCTTAACCCCACACGAATACAACTTGCCGATTGAAAACATTGAGACAGTCGACAATAAGTGTTCAGACGCTTTTTCCTGCATTTAAAACATTTGTCCGTTTTAAGAAAAAGTAAGATTAATCTTTTCATATTATTACGTTGATGTGGCATTCTCAGCGAGTTTTTAAAGAAAAAATATTAAGCAAAAAAAACCAAAAAACTTGACAACAGATACATAAACGTAGTACTCACACTTATTTCGCCATTCTCAATGCAACTTCCATTGTATGACTTACCGTAGGTCCGATCTGCTATCCTTATAAGCCCGTCTTCTTTTAACTGAATACATGACAGCACTCTTTGCTTGCTAATCTCTCCTCTAATTATAAATGCCCGACACAAATGTTTAGAAACAATGGTCTCATCTACGAAACAAAGAAAACTGCCAGTATGTCTAAGTTAGAAACGAAGTAAGACGCAAATGCGAAAAAATCAACAACAATGTTAGTTTCAGGTGATCATCTCGCTAAATAAAATGTGCTGGAAAATACAGTTTTTGAATATTTGATATAACACAAAACTAAATGTGAAAGATGTAAATACCGAGCCTAAAAACTGTTGACAGCGTGTCGATCTTTAAAGTAAGCAGAAACTATTTTCCTACCATATATATATATATATATATATATATATATATATATATATATATAAATATATTTACTTCAACAGTGTTCGATACGTACGTAGAGCTAGGTAGTCATTTATGAAAATATATTTATGGCTATTAAGCTACACAGAGGCTTCTGCGTTTTATCCCCGGGGGAATCATCAGGCTAAAATGCATGGAGTCAGTTTTGCAGAGTGTAGCTTTATTGCAATAAATATATTTCCATAACTTACTATGTATATATATATATATATATATATATATATATATATATATATATATATATATATATATATATATATAAGGTTAATACAAGAAAAGATATAAGAGGCAACTAATATCTTCAATTAGTGGAACATCGGGATAAGAATAAAGCTCAATATACTGGATAGAGCATTTATTTTATTCGAATTGTATTGTTTTTGGTTTGCATTATTCCTATCAGCTATTGGAGACTCTGAATTTGGACATTATAATATTCAAAACCAAGTGAGTCTTCTAGATTTGTTATATTATTTGTCTTCTCGATCGTTTTTTAGCAAGTTATTAATTTGCATACACCTTGAATACAATTTCACTATTATCTACTACATCGACAGTAAATGAACTTCCAGTCTTGATAACTTTTTTTTCGCTTTTTTAGCTCTTGGACTACCATTCACCATTTGGATTATTCTTTAATCAACACCTTGGATGACTTGCCTGGAGCTATTTTAGACTTGTTGACTTGAATGAATTGTATAGTTTTACTAAATAGTATGTTTTGGGCCGATATATTTGATGTTGTATATACATTGATGTATTTTTCTATATATATATTTTATATATATTTCAAAGTTAAATTTTATTACCTGCAGTAATATCATGGCGGTAATGGTCCTCTGAGGAGGAGATTTTCTTTGAAAACGCATGAGTTAAGGACTTTAAAGAACTTTGCCTGAACTTTGAATTGTAATAAAATTTGATTCGTACCTAATTTTATTCTTTCACTTGATCTATTGTTATATATATATATATATATATATATGTATATATATATATATATATATATATATATTATATATACATATATATGTATATATATACTATACATACATATATATATATATGTGTAGTATTTGTTGAATTTGGATTTGTAGAGGGCCATGTTGTAGTCTGCAAGAAAGTAGTTTCGGTGTAATGTGTTCTACAGATGAAAAGCTCTTGGAAAACTGTTTTTGGAAATTATAATATATGTATATATATATATCTTGTTTATGTTTATATTGATAAAATAGTTATATACAGACACATATTTCGCCGTTACTACGGCTCATCAGCGTGGCGGATGATTTAGATTTACTTGGTCATATTTGTTTGGTTCATGAAGGTAGAAATAAATATATTTAAATTCTATATGTTCTCCGGTTTTCTTACATCACAAGTGACAAGCACTTATTTTTTTAGATCAAAGTACAGATGCTGACTCGTCTACAAATAATGTAAACAACTGGAATAATACAGACGCACAATATTCGATTTGAGTCAGTTAATTCTGTGTATTAAATTAGAGTCGGCTTTATTCTGCTAGTTGGATTCATGTCAGATTTTTGTCTGTGACTTAGATCTGAATCAGCTTTATTTTACTACTTGGATTTGACTCAGCTTTATTCTACGGTTTGGATTTGAGTCATATTTATTTAGCGATTTGGATTTGAGTCAGCTTTATTTTGCGACTGTGATTTAAGTCAGGTTTTTACTGTGAATTAAATTTGAGTCAGCTTTATTCTGCTTGTTGGATTTGAGTCAGATTTTTGTCTGTGTCCTAGTTCTGAGTCAGCTTTATTCTGCGACATGAATTTGAGTCAGCTTTATTCTGCGATTTGGATTTGAGTCAGCTTTAGGGTCGACTTTTATGTTAGTTAGCTGTATTGTGCGACTTTGATTTAGGTCAGCCTCATCCTGTGACTTGAATTTCAGTTAGGTTTATTCTGCTAGTTAGAATACTGGTATGTGTGTTAGTCGAGTAACTATTTATAGAAAGGTTCTCTAAAGTGTAAGTAAGGTTAATCTTAAGTAATTATTACAATAACGAGTATGTATTTAAAATATCAGCTGACATTTTAGCAAAAGTAACGCAATTTTTTAAATGAAAAACATCGTTTCATAGAAATCTGACTTTTATAATTGCGGGTGATCCACATAAGCGGCAATTATTCTCTATCTCTAGTAACTACTAGCGAGTACCTCGAAGATTATGAAATGTTCATATAAGTAACTCCCGCACAGAAATGCCTCTTTCGATAGAAATAAAAAATCAGAAACAATCGGTGAGTATCGACAAATAGACTACAGAAGAATGAACAAAGAGAAAATCAGTGCGAAAATTAATGAATGAAGAGGACTAGAAAACGTTATTGAAAGTATCACTGTTTGCTTAAGCAGAGTGAGAGTATATGTGTTGTTTTCCTTCCCAGCATTAACCACGAACATTATTCGAATTAAAGATGGCGGATTGAAGAGCCATCACTAACTACAGCGTTGCCGCCGCTGGCGTCGTTCAACGATAAATGTGCTTCCGGTTGAAGAGACATGTGGTCAATTCATTGGCGAGTGCCTATTTTGAAACACTTGCAATTGATCTGGGATGTTATGTGTTCATGTAACATAAACATAACATCGAGTAATATCCAAAAATTAATTCGTTTTCTATTTACATTTCTCACGAGTCGAGTTTTACAAATAAGCAGAATCTTTACGCCAATTTTAACTCATCCAGACACTGCATTATAGTTTTATATTCTGAACGTGAGTAGTGTTACGTTTTCTGCGATAATAAGTGTTGTATATTTATCGAAGTGAAAGCTAAACACGCGTGCAACCCCCCAAAGAAAACAACCCACAACACCAACATACATCCTCAGTTTAATCAGAAGGTCGCTCCTTTGCATCCAACGTTCTCGCCTGCCGACAGCGTTGACGAATTTGCAGAATCAAACGCCTTAGACCATTTACGTGTAACTCTCGTGTGCATACGTTATTTGCTTTAAAGTGTTATGTATGTTTGTTTAAAATTTGTGTTATATATATATATATATATATATATATATATATA